>CM076571.1:704230369-704656977 GCA_034641835.2 Pinus albicaulis | reverse complement strand
TATTTTCGAGAGCTGACTAAGATGGGATGGAAAACGATTCACGCAGAAACTGCTCATTTCTTAAACAAATACGTTGACACCTGGTAGAATTGGACCCCACCTTCTTGTTACTCTCATTCTCTAATCATAGTTCTCTATGAACGAGAGGATAGTTTGATGCTGATTTTTCCTGTGCACATGAAGTGTGCATGAGCTGTACTTATGCGAGAATGAAATAAAATACATAAATACACATAAAAGAAAAGATGCAATAGAAATAAGACTTCATTTCTTTAATATCACATAACTGAAATATTCTTACAGACATAATGGAAATAAGCTAGCTAGGGCGCTGGCAGCTTATCTCTGAGAAGAGATGTGGTGGCTACAGGCTTTTGAAATGTATTACGATGAGGCTTGAAGGAATATTTATTATTGAGAAACAATGGAAAACCATAAACATCCAAAAACCTAACCCTACGATATGAATTGCCAAACTATGGGCCCAATTGGGGTAAATTGGTACATCAATTTCCCGGGGTCGTAAATTTGGCATATGATCTCCATTTGACACACATGATACCTCATTAGAGAGATCTATCTGAGAAATACAACTGTTGATAACGAATTTTGAGTCTTCGACTCACATTTTCCCAAAGAAATATTTCCCAAAAAACGTCATTTAGGGCCTCAAAACAGCTTCGGAAGTTTAGGACACGAAAAATTGCCTAAAATAGTAAATTGTGCTACAATCAAAGAAAATGAAAAAAATAAAGAAACAATGGCGGGGCTCCAAGTGGAATAGGCGGGTGGCCACTAATATACACCTGGATCAGTGCCATTGTAAATTATCTAATTTGTATCTTTCCTATCATCTTTCTATATGTATCTCTTTGCATATAACATAAATCTCAGACCATATGACAACAATTTGAAATGGGATTAAGGGTTAAAACAGTTCCTAAACCCACACTTTGGGTCCAAAAGCCCGATTTTGGGTAAATCACCCAACAAAATCCTTTTTGATGGATTGTTCTCTTTTAGAAATAACTTCCGAGCTACCCAAAATCTAACATATATAAAGTATGAAGATCCAATGTTTGTATCCTATAGCTAGAAAAAATAAACCATAAGCTTCCACAAATGAATTTTCCTAAGGTATTTTGAGGCAAAAAATTGATTTGATCTGCTCATAGTTGATTGTTTAATCAAGTCTCCAAAGAATTGGAAAAATATCTCCACTGAAGAAGTGAAACATAATGAATGTGTTGATATGGTCTCTTGGTTGATTTATCTAGTTCGCAATTCTCACTATTTCATTTGGTCATAATTAACCGATCTAGTAATAAATAACAAAGATGTAGTGGCAATAAATTAATAATTGATTTGGCTGATTTGTGGTTTTAAAATATGAATGTCGTGGTCTTTATCGTGGTCTTTATGGTGGTTAGACATAGAGAAATTTTATATGAAAATTGTAAACCCCTATGCATTTGTGAATAATAATTTTGCGCATGGAGAGTGTGGTTGGGATTGATAGCCTATATAGTCAAGTGTTCGCTCCCATAATTTATAGATGTTAGATAGTGTGATTAAAACATTATGCGCTGCGTATCATCAAAGAATGTGTTGAGTATGTAAATAATTGGTTGGTTTGATAATGTACACTTAGATTTTTTCATTTATTCACATGTAGTTCAAAGACAATGATCAAGTTGCTCTAATGGAATGCGATTTGGGTGGAGGTTGAGTGCCTGGAGTGTTGGTGTGTTTTAGAATTTGGTCATATCCTGTGCGATTTGATGTATAGATGAAATAATGAGAGTGGATATGATGTGGACCTAGTATGAAAATAGATGAAACATGGTCTAAAGTGTTTTGAGTAGAGATTCATGGGCCTAGTTCGAAAATATATGAAATCTGATCCACAAGGGTTTGAAGGTTGAGTCATTTAGGGAAAGTGGTGGTTTCCTGATTAGAGAGTACTTCAAGTTGTGTCCTGAGAAACTATTTCGGTGTGAGTGCCTGTAACAAATGAGTTTCTGCATATAGTTGCAAAAGTAGGTTCTTCCATCGGGTGGTGGCTTGGAGTGAGTGGGCGATCGCATTTCACAAGTCAGTTCTTTCACATTTCTAGGTGATAATGGATGACGTAAACTAAGATTTAATTATAATAATACTAAGAATAAAAAGTGTACAATGAATTTTCTCCCATAAGGGTTTCCACCTAATGTTTGGTGTCGTTATGTGTTTTCTGGTGTTTTCTCTCATGGTCCACTTGTGTATATGTTATTTCCTACTCATATGATGTACATTTCATGTGTAAAATATTGTTGATATATTATGTTGTTTGTTAATTAATTTTTTATTCAAAGAAATGTTGAAATAAAGGGTAACAAGTGGCTAATATGATCCATACTTCACAAAATTAATTCAAGCCCCACCCCCCCACTCTTAGTATTGTCAAGTTCCCAATAATTATCATGAGAGAGAGTGTCTTCAAGCGCATATTGAGTGTTGGAAGGCATTTTTGGTAAAAAAAAAAATCCTGATGGATCATCATGGTATGTATTTGCTCAGTGTTGTAAGCTATCAAGTATGGATTAAAAAGATTAAATATTAATTTTTATATAGCGGATATAATGTTTGGAATATAGTGTATGAAGGACATGGAAAATATCCCCTCTCAGCAAAAGCGCAACAACTGGATTCTCAGGCGAAATTCATGATCTTTGGCGGATAAAATAGATACTATATGGAGGATAAAATAGTGGCAAAAATGGCAAGTAGGAGAAGAATAAAATAAGGGATATGAGAATATAGATTCCCAGTCTAATGAGAACCATCCCCATAGTGCGAGTTCATTATAGCATGAAGAGAAGAAATATGAAGATGAAGGGATAGGAGAACTAGGTGTGATGCATTATAATGGATCAAAAGGTGAGCCACCCATCTACCTAGATGATGGTAAGTTATTTTTTACCTATGAATTAGATGTTTTTGATGGTATCCATTTAGATTTGAATAGTCAAGATGATGATGTTTGTGAAAGGGTAGTGGTTCTTAAAGCTAAACTTAGGTCAACCATGGTTGTAATAGATAAGCTAACTAATTAATTAAAGAGTCTGATATCTATGTGTAGATATCAAGAAAAATTAATGTAGATTTTTTATGAGAAGGAGAATAAGCTCAAGGAGGAAGTCATTGGCTTGAAGACCTAGTCAGAAGAGGAAAAAAAAGTTGAATATTCCTTAAGAAACCAAATAAAATATAGAGAGGGCTCAATTGAAAAAATAGAAGTTGAAAAGGTCTCAATGAGGAAATAACTAGAACAAATAGAAAATCTTATGAGTTGGATAAGAGAAAAAATATATTGGACAACATGATTAGCAGTTAAATCTCTCCCTTAGTCAAATTTGTTCTAGGGTTTCATAAGGGAGAATCTAGCTCACACGGACATGCAAATAATAATGTGACTTTAAAATCATGTAGTAGATAATGGTAATAATATGAGCCATAAACGAGGAAGGAAGCAATAGATCCAGGAACCTAGAAATTTACCAAAAGGAGCACCTATAACTAGAAGACCATTCAATTCAAGAGAAAAGTATGGAATATTTCAAAGGATAAATAAAGAACCCTTTTTTCCTTTGATGAATGAGGTTGAACATTACATATTTCATAATTATGGACATGATGCAGTCAACTGCAGAAGTGAATTCTTCAAATCTTATCAGAAAATCATGCAAAAATTTTGGTAGAAAAGGATATCAACAAACTTTAGGTATAGAAATGCATTTCATAGTAATTTTTTCTCATGCAACCTATTTGGCCATACAGAATATGATTGCATATCTAAAGCATGGAGTAGAGGTGTGATCATTGGAAGGCAAATATTTGATGCTAACAAGGTAAGATATGATCATATTTCCTTATATATTAGTCATGTGAGTTGCTATACCCGTGACAATATTGTTACATGTATAAGGATTGTATTCTATTGGGGATCTCAAAGAAAATAATGGAAAAGGATTAGTTTACCTAAATTATGTCTAGTAAAAAACTAGAGGAGAATGTGTGTACCAATAAGAAACCTATCAGAGTGTGGAAGAAGAAAGTGGAGCAACAAGTGATGTTTGATATCACTCTTTGCACACTCGAAGAAGATGAAAAATGGTGCATAGATAGTTGATGTTCCCATAATATGTTAGGATACAAGAGTAGATTCCTCTATATAAATAAAACCTAGGATGTCCATGTTATTCTTAGAGATAATGCACCAACGAAAGTGTTGGGAGAAGGAAAGTCCAACCTTGGCGATAAGAAGACAAATGTAGTTAATGTGCTTCCGGTTGAAGGACTAAAGAATCATATCCTAAGCGTGAGTCAAATGGTTGAGACCTGCCGATTGTTTATTCCCAAGACCCCTTCGAACGATAGAATCTACCAGATTTGTGATTCTAAGTAGGTGGAAGATAAAAACACTTACTTTTAGATTTCCTTACTCTTACTCACATTCGCTCTCAATTCCCTACCTTCTGCCACACTTCCAGTCTTCTTGAACTATTAAGCCAACCCACCTATAGCAACTTTGGAGCACTTATTTCCCTTCTCTTTCACCATAGAAAAAAGATTTGGAAGAATCAAACTTAGATTGTTTCTCTTTTCTTAAGATCAGATAGACCACATTGGTCTTAACTGATAGTAACCACCACCACCACCACCACCACCACCACCACCACCACCACCACCATCACCATCATCATCACCACCATCATCATCATCATCATCATCATCATCATCATCATTCGAACATTAAATTAATATATAATTATTTATTTATATAAAAATAAATTAAAAATTAAACAAAAATAAATGAATAAATTAATATATAAAATTTTTATTTATAAAACAATAAATTTACTTTCCACATGACTACTTAACTACACTAGTTAACAACAACGTATAATCAAATCCAGAAAGATAACCTTCACTCCATTCATTTTGTTCATAATCCAACAATTTTTTTATATCTCTTAAGATATTATATATTTATTCATTAAAGTACTTTAACCGTGGTAAGATTCTTAACTTGCTCATTTATACCCTCTACACGTCTAAAATAACTTTCAGAGTTTTGTCAATTACTTTTTTTTGTTATGGGTTAAAAATAAATAAATAAAAGCATAAATTTACTTGTTATAACAAAGAATTAAGGTAGATAATTTTATTATGGATAAACATGTCATAGCTTGGGCGGAAGACAATACTCCATGCTCACTATATGATCTACATTTCTTAATTAAAAATAGTTGTTACTTATAAATTAGTTTTATTTATTTATATTTATGAGGTGTAAACAAGTTGATTTGAGTAAATTAAATTATGGAAAAGATTGAAGGGAAGTTATTTTCTTTTAAGAATTAAACCATTTCAAAAGACATCCAAACTCAATCTCAATCTAATTTAGCACAATCTTAATAGCATTTCACTAATGAATAGACCTAAACTCAATGGTAATTACCAATAGAAAATACCAATAAAGTAGTGGACAGATTTACATAATAAGTGGGTAGAAATGCCAGATTCTTCTAGGAGAGAAAAAGACATCCAAACTCAATCTCAATCTAATTTAGCACAATCTTAATAGCATTTCACTAATGAATAGACCTAAACTCAATGGTAATTACGAATAGAAAATACCAATAAAGTAGTGGACAGATTTACATAATAAGTGGGTAGAAATGCCAGATTCTTCTAGGAGAGAAACTTGCCCGGAAATTCAAAACAGACTCGCCTTGCCCTGAGATTCAGAACAGACTCACCCATCCAATTTTTATGGTTTTCACATCTTCACAATTTGAACAAAAGATATTGAATGTTTTGCAAATTTTTACACTATATTTAATGGACAAATCACCTTATGACACAATTGGCCCATCAAATTCCATTCCCAGCTGCAACAAACAAATCTCCGGTAACGTGAGGTGAAGGTGGTCGCGGTAAACCCGTGAATCTCGATAAAGGTATGGTAAATTCGGGGTTGATGCCCGCCGGCCGCGGCTCGTTTTCTTTTTCGGATTCTTCTCCGCAATCATTGAGTGGATCTGAGCTGTTTTTTAGTGGAAGGCAATGATTCGTGTAGCTGGTAGGTAGTTTTATGATTTTTTTTTTCAATTCAAATGTATGATAAGTGTGTTAGGGGTTGTATATTTTTATTTTTGTTGGGTTGGTGATATGATTGTAGGTAATGTTGTGATTCTTTTTTGTTATTTAAGATCGGTTTTTAATTATAAATAAATAAATTTTGAAATTTTTGTCTGGAGCATTTTATTGTGTTGCTTATGTAACGATTGTAATAAATAGTTTTAAAATTTTAAATAAATTTAAATAACTTTAAACTATACCATTTTGTTTTCCAACGATTGTAATAAATAGTTTTAAAATTTTAAATAAATTTAAATAACTTTAAACTATACCATTTTGTTTTCCAAATTTATTTATTTGACCGATTTTAAGTGAAATTTAAATTTAAATTATTATATTTTTAAAATGTTTTAAATATAATATACAATTTTTCATATATTACAAAATGTGCTAACCTACAAAACTTGATGTTAGAATTTGAGAATGTGGAACCCTATAATTATGTTTGCACTCAATCTCAGGTAGTTTTTTAATCATAGGAACGGTGAGAATCATGAAAACCCCCCTCCTTGGCATGTGATTTATGATTAAAGTGCAAGCAAGTGAATTAAAAAATGTTGCGAGAGAAATATTTTTTATTATTATTAGTGGTGGACAATATGATTTCAATAGAATAGCAGTGTAGAAGATGATTTGAAGGTGGTGAGAGCAGTGGATAAAATGATTTCAATAATGGAAGTCTTGCATAGGAAAGGTGGGTGCTCTTTTAACTCATATTATATAATATAACATGAATGCTGCCAAAATCTAGGTAATCACAAATAATAATAACTTGTTGGAAATGTTGTTTTTAGGTGTATTTTGATTTTCGGGAGTTAATGTTAGCTATAAATAGTTATGTTAGATATGATTTTGGCATTATATAAATTTTTTTAAATATAAAAATATAGAATATGATGTACAAATGATTAAAAATGAAGTATTGCTAGAGTAATTTTAAAAAGTAATAGATATTAGTTTCAAATTGTATATGATTTTTTTATAGAGATTATTTAACTTAATAAATTTTCAAAGAAATTAACATTATTAAAAATTAAGTCTTTTAATCTAACCTCCTCTTTTAATGCTCACACCATTGTTAACAAATTCATTGAAAGTAAACACAAATTGACACAACTAAAATAGAACCAAACATTGTTTAAAGGCTTTATCTTTGAAAACAATGTTTGGACTAGTACTACTCATTCAAGATATTTCATATTGCACTGAAATGTATATTCTCATGTCTATGACCCAAGTTTCACAACATCATTAGAGATGATTACCACTTCAAATTTCTCGTAACCTTTTGAAATGTATGACTGCATGCACATTGCTAGTTTGCAAGCCTTCACCATTGAAGAAACTTGAGAACTTATTAAGGAGAGAGTGAACTTGTAGAATGAGAAAGAAATAATCTCCATTGGAAGAACACTATTCTTTTAATCTACAATCAATAAAATAATATTTAGTTCTCGTTTCATATGTGTTTACATTGCTTGTTCATTTGGTTTATTTGTTTAATCACCCATGTTTGAATGCAACAAAAAAAATTATTTGTGTTTTGTTAATTGCTTCTAACTATTGTTTTGATCTTGTGCAGGTTGCAACAACTTGCATAATAAGTGAGATTTTTTCCATCCTTCCCACAAATTCTACCACATAGAATGTCTTTGGTCTATTTTTCATTCAATATATTTGAATTTGTATGAATATCATGTCATATAAAGACATATATAGACTATGACATATAAATGATTGCGCCAAGAGACACTTTACAACCCAATAAGGGGGACATGTTGAAGTGTTATGTAAGTATGTCGACAATTTTTAAATGCCAAGAAAATATACATATGAAAAAAAAAATGTTAGCTACATATGCTTTAATTAATATTCAAATTAAAACTTAAATAACTGTAAAATGTAAAATGTAAAATGTAAAATGCAAGTCATAGAGCTACCAATTTGATCCAAAAAAATTGATCTGTCAACATATTATTGTTTCTTTAACATGTTATTCCTTTATATATTATTATTGGTATAATAATCAATAATATATTGAAATAATCAAGAATATTAGTTATTGTTATTCCAATATATTATACTAATAATAATATTCATTATAAGTATATTTATATTATAATTTACATATATTATTGATTACGCATAATGATAATTATCGATCATATGGATAGAGAGAGAGAGAGGGAGTTTGAGTGGGAGAGAAAGGGAGGGCGGAAGAATAAAGACATACACATATAGAGGTGTAGAGAGAGGGGGAGTGACAAGGAAAATATGGAGAGAGAGTTAGGGTGATGCGCGAGTATTATATGTTCCAATTCATTAATTCATCGATGAGAAAAAGATTAAAAAATGGGTCTTGATTTTTTAGAAGAATTTATGTTCTTCTATGTAAATAAATTGTATTATCCAAGTTGGTATAATTTATGAGTGTTAGAACTAGATGATTCATAGTTTTAAAAAGGCTATGGATCAATGAGATTTTGTTCATAAGGAAAAATAAAATTTACTTTGAAAATCATGAGAGATTCTAGGGATGGATTGAGTGACATTAGAACTTAGAAAAATATCATTTATGGGGTTATTTATGGATGATTTATAGAGTGATTTTAGGATCTAGGAAAATATTATTTAGGGAGTGATTTGTGGGTAATTTACATAGCATTTTTAGGATTTAGAAAAACTATTGCATTTCCTAAGTCTATTTATTGTAATCCTACGGGCAATGAGAGAATGGAAAAATGAATGTAGAATCATGCCATAGAGAGGAAGGAACATTCTTAGTAGAACTACATGTACATGATTGAATGAATGAATAGAATTTCATGTTATTTGATATTTTCTCTAGTTATATTTAATTTATAAATTCCATTTGTTTGTGGAACTCGTGGAAAATTAATGAAATCTAGAGATCTCATTAATAAAATCATTGAAATGATGAAATTTCCATTTATATGAAAGTGAACCTCTATTGTGAAAATTGATACCTGATTTTTTTTTAATGTGGAGTCGTTAATATAGAATTAGTTACTTAATGAAGGAAATTAACTCAAATATGAATTCTCTATGTTGTACATGTTAAATTCCAGTTAATTGATTGTCAATTTCATTATTAAATCATCATTAAGGATTCAACATTTGAATGAAGGAATAGTAGAGTTTTCAAGGTGAAATTGGTATAATGATTTGGCGCTAGTTGAGTTGCATATCTATGGGAATGAATTCGCAGGAAAACTGATTTTTCCTACATCATAGTGGTATCATAGATGGTAAATCTCTTTAGAAGTTGAATTTAGACGTTGAATTTGTGGTTGATGTAGAGGTTTATTTTTATGTTCTAGTTGGTAAATTATTTTAGATGATTTCACAATTGAAGTTGATATTTTGGTTCTTGGTTCTTGATGTTTGAAGATGCCGATTTGAATATTTGTATCTAAACTCTGGTAAAGTATTTTACAAATTATAGAAGCATAGAAGGTGAACTGTGGCAAGAAATATTACAACTTGCATAGTTTTGATGGAACATGGAGATATGAGTGAAAAAACCTAGATGATCAAGGATAATTCATAGGGTTCTATAGGAGGGAACGAAGTGTGACAACAGACGAAGAACAAGTGGGAAGCTTGGTGAGGTGTATGTAGCAAGAAGGTGACCTATTACTATAAAGGTTATTTGTAGTTCATAATGGGTAGCAAAAATCTCACAAAGGAAGAGGATAAGATGAATATGACTTTACATAATCATTTGAATAATTCGTAGGGAAGCCACAAATATGCCACAATAGTTGGCATGAGGAGGATGAGTGATTAAGAGTTAGGGAATGAATTAATTGAGGTGAAGGCACAATTGAATTTTCTTATGGAGTTGCTATGAAAAGATGAGGAGAACCATAGAAGCAAGTGGAATATGAGGAAAAGTGTAAAATGACCTACTGATGAGTTTTTTTAAAGAAAGATGATACAAAATAAGAGACAAAAGTTGAAGGAAGAACTCAGAGCAGTTGAGTATGAGGAGGCAATTCAGATATGTGAACATGAGCAAGGAAAAACTATTGGAAATGATGTTTATGATGTTGATGGGGACTTGATGTTTGAGACATAAAATAAGGCTAAGGAGCCTTATGTTTTTTAATATAATGATTTGTGTGTGATTGTAGGTTTCGATCCAGGTGAAGAAAAACCCTTTGATGTGGTCATGAAGATAGAAGAAACTTGAGGAGAATAAAATTTGATTTTTTTTAAAGAAAATATGAAGACAAATATCTAAATGCAATTCCCGTGAAGGGTAATGAAGAATCATAACCAAAAGCATAGATTTTTTTTATTTACCAAGTTGATTATGTGTATACAGGTGAAGTAGAAATTGAGGATAGAAAAATTCTAAAATTTTTTAGAAAGAAGGATGCAACGAATTCAAAAGTTGGAGAATTTACTGATAACCTAGAAACATAGTTTAATTAAGGGATTTAAACGAGACAAAGATTTCAAGAAACAACTCTACAAGTAAATGAAGACAACATAAAATGTGAAGGTACATTGGTTTGGTTGTATACTTCTATTTGGATTTCTCTTGTAGTTGAATTAGTTCTACCTGAAATAGAGAAAATAAGAATGATGAGAAGTGGAAAGGTAGAGATGGTTATATTTCATGATTGTAAGCAATAAGAAGAGAAAGTATGGAATCATAGTGAAGTTCTAGAAGTAGATTTAGAAGTTCTAGAAGGTCATGAATTTTTTCTATCTTGGGAGTTTGATGCAGGAGCATTAGATGTTCCAAGTCATTAATTCATCGATGATAAAAATATTCGAAATGAGGTCTTGATTTTTTAGAAGAATTTATATTCTTCTATGTAAATAAATTGTATTTTCCAAGTTGGAATATTTTATGAGTTTTATAACTAGATGATTCATAGTTTTAGAAAATCTATGTATAGGTGAGATTTTATCCATAAGGCAAAAAAAAATCTGCCTTTAAAAGCATGAGACATTCCAGGGATATATTGAGGAAATTTAGAATTGAGAAAATATTATTTATGGAGTGATTTATGGGTGCTTTATGTAGTGCTTTTATGATTTAGAAAAGTTGTTGCATTTCTTAATTCTACTTATTGTAAGCCTACGAGAAATGAGACAATGGCTAAACAAATTTAGAATTATACCATACAGAGGAAGATATATTCTTAGTAGAACTGCATGTACATGATTGAATGAATGAAATAGAATTTCATGTTATCTTATATTTTATTTGGGTATATTTAATTCAAAAATTCCAGTTTGTGTGTGGGAAATCGTGGAAAATTAATGAAATATAGAGATTTTATTAATGAAAGCATTGGATTGATGAAATAAACATTTATATACAAATGAACCCCTATTTTGAAGTTTGATACGTAAATATGTTGTTGAATTTGGAATCACTAATCTAGAATTAGTTACTTACTAAAATACATTATATGAATTATCTATGTTCTGCATGTTAAATTCTAGTCAATTGAATGTCAATTGCATTGTTAAATAATCATAAGGATTCAATGTCTGAATGAAAGAATAATAGAGTTTTCAAGGTGAAATTGGTATAACGTTTTGGCCATAATTGAACTCCAAATATTTGGGAACGTATTCGTAGAAAAAGTGATTTTTCCTGCATTAGAGGGAGAGAGGAGGGAAGAAAGGAATAGATATAGAAAGAGAGGAGATGGAGGGAGAGAGATAAAGGGATACATGAAGATAGAGGGTGGAGAGTTGGGGCGAGAGAATGAGATAGGGAGGGATATAGTGACATAGTTGGAGGGTAGACAGAGAAAGAGAGAGAGTGAGTGATGGTGAGAGGGGGAGAGAGTGAGAGAGAGAGAGAGGATTTAAGAGAGATAAGGAGAGAGTGAGGTAAAAAGACATGGAGTTGGATGGGGAGATACAATGAGGGAAGAAGAAATACATAGAGAGAGAGAGAGAGATGGTGTAGCATGGGATATATGGAGAGAGAGGGAGAGAGGGAGATAGGAGAGTGGGAGGGAAGAGATAGAGAAAGAGAGGGAGAGAAGGGGAAGATAGAGAGAGAAATAAGGGGAAGAGAGAAAGATATTGGGAGAGGAAGAGGGAGCGAGAGATATAGATAGATAAATATGGAAAGGGAGTGTGTAAGTTTAGGGATGAGATATTGAGACAAAGAAGGAGAGATAGAGGGGGATAGTCATATATATGGAATGAGGAGATAGGGAATAAGAGATATGGAGGGAGAAGGAGCGAGGGAGAGATAGATAAATATGGAGAGAAATAGTTTTTGTGTTTGGGGGGGGTGATATATATAGATAAATAATGAGAGATGAAGGAAAATATAGATATATATGGTGGAGAGAGGGAGAGAGGGAGAGAGAGAGAGAAAGAGAGAGAGAGAGGTGGAGAGAGAGGGAAATAAAGAGAGGGAGTTGGAGGGGGTGGGAGAGAGATAAGGAGAGAGGGAGGGAAATAAAAATAGATATGGAGGGGGGAGAAAGAGGGAGAAAGAAAGAGATACACTGAGACAAATACATATATCATATAGTATTATACAATATTGAACATTTTTAACGATAGATGAAGAGGAAGTAGGACTTTTACAAAAGGTAAAATAAGTTGGATTTAGGAACCAATGAATGTTTTGTTTTTAAGTGAAATAGATGCATTGGTTTCAATGTAGATGTTGATTCCTAATCCTATTTGATTGATTGCACTAAATGCATTGATTTCAATGTAGTTTTTTATTTCCAATCCTATTTGATTGCTTACACTAGATGCATTGATTTTATTGAAAATGTTGATTTCTAATCATATTTGATTGGCTACACTAGATGAATTGATTTTAGTGTAGATGTTGATTTCTAATCCTATTTGATTTCTTGCATTAAATGCATTTATTTTCAATGTAGATGTTGATTTTTGATTTGATGTAAGTAGATGTACGATGTACATTAATTTCAAAGTAATTAGATTAATTATCTGCATTGATTTCAATATAAGCACAAAATAATATTGACAATATGCATTGATTTTTGTGTTACTATAATTCAACAAACATTAAAATACTTGAATTTTCCTCTTAAATGAAATTTTCACTTACTTGAAATGTTTTCTTGTTGAAACTATAAACTATTTGTAATTGAATACATACTTATTATTTAAATTTTTATATCATTCAACATTGTTATTCAATTTGCATACAAATAAGGTAATATAAAATAATTACCATTGAAAATTACTTGGGATTTAACATTCCATAAGTCACAATGATTGACTTTGGACAAAACACTATTAAAATTGGAGAGTAAGAGATACAAGGTATGTCATTTAACACAATAGTTTGAGTTAAATATTTTGAAAGGTTTAAGATTTCAACTACCCATTTCATATGATTGATATGAAAATATGGAAACACTAATAGGTCTGGAAATAAGAAAAATAGAATAAAATAGTTTCAGATTGATCACAATGAAGACTATTTGTAATGCACTAAATTCTTATTATTCACATTTTCTATCATTCAAAACTATTATATTGTCACTTTTCATTCAAAAATTTTAGTTCATCATTTTTCATCTTTCAATTCATTGACATTCTTTATCACCTCAACAAACTAGGGTAACTGAGAAAATTTAAAATTAAAATAACCAGATTAAGATTAGACATATTTAGTATAATTAAAATGATATGAATCAGTAGATGTTCAACAAATTTTGTGTGACTACACACAACTGAAACCAACCTAAATCGATCTTATCCATGGATCTATCAAGTGCTGAGAGGGATTAAATCTCTCTAGGTGCAAACCTTTCCTTGGGTTTTTCACTAAAAAGGGAGGTTTGCACCTCAAGATTTTTTATCCGTCTCGAAACTTAATAGATTCAAGGTTATGATCGATCTAGGCTGACAAACATTAAAATCTAAATGATACAAATTGGAAAAGAAATCCAGTATGGAAGAAGTTTGCATTACTGCTATTCCTATAGCATCTATAGCAGTTTCAACATCTACATTAGCTCCATTATCTACAACAGTTCCAATCTAAACATCAATTCGAGCAACTACATCAACAACAACATCAACAATACCAACAACCTATCCCATTGATGAGGCCAACAAATTGATTAAATCAATGGAAGATATGTCCATTCAAACCACAAAAAATAACAATCTCAAAGAAAAAGTAAAGAGTTTAGAATATGGAAATAAATTGGTAGAAGTAATGCATCAGACAGAAGTACAAAAAGCCACTAGATTGACTGAAAGAATCCACAAGATAGAAAAATAGTTATCACTAAAAGAGTCCTTAGCCCAAGAAAAATAGCAGATGTGGGCCAATATCATTAACTCAGTTAATGATGTTTGGCCTTCTATACAGATCATATTTGAGAAAAATGACTTGGTAAATGAAGCTAGTAATGCAATTAAAAAGGTAAAAGAAAATCTTCGAAAGAAATCAGAGGAAGCCTCTGAAATAATTAAATTCCTTAATTCCAAAAACAAATATGAATTAGAAGAACTTTGGATAGTTGACAGAACATAAACTATCTTATAGGTGAAAAAAGTGATTTCCAAGAGAAATCTAATGATACAGCTTGAAGACAAATGTCAAACTATGGAACTTGCAGTAACCAGATTTATGAATAAGTTTGATATACTAAGACAAAAAGGTCTGCCTAATCCTCTAGTAATCAATGATAAACTCATGAGGCATGAAGAAAATGATAAGAAGATGAGGGAAGTAGCCAAAGAAACTTCCAACAGTTTATCAATGAAGTGCATACCCACAGGAAAAGTGCTCCTTTGAACTTTAGAAAATTTCTTTTACCTCCAGCATGAGGTAAATCACCTTTTTGTGAATATGCCCGCGTTTTCCAAATTCAGAGGTAGATGAGATTTAACAAAAGGTGATGAAGATAAAGATTCTAGATGAAGAGACATGGGAAAAATGATGTGATTTACTATGAAAAGTGAAACCAAATACAGGTGAAATACGTACAGATGAAAGCAAATATAGATGAAAGAAGACAGATGAAAGAACAAACAATAAACAACAATCAAATAATTAGGGACAGATTTTAGTCAGTTAATAGGTGTCACTTTCTTTTTGCATAAAGATATTTTATTTTCCTTGAATAAATCCTAGAGAGTTGACATGATATTTTTTGTAATAATATGTATAAATACTTCATCATTCTGAAGTATTGAGGGTGGATTTCTGAATATTTCCATAGATGATTGATCTATTACTTGAGGGTTATTGTACCATTTCGAGTTGACAGACAGGACAAGTTATAAAGAAATTTCTTTACAGGATTCATGTGTTGAGCTATCTCAGTGAAGTATATATTTCAATTGTTCATGTTCTTTTCTCAAGTATTCCATAAACTTTAATGTGTTCTAAATTTAAGTGTTATAACATGAATTTTACTGCAGAATTAGTTTAGGCTTTGCACTTTGATTTGAAATTTTATACATTTTTATGTTTTCTTCTGATATCCGGTTTAGAGAATTCTTAATTTCCCTCTAATCCTGATTCACTTCTTCATCCTTCTTCATTATCTAGTTTAAGGAATTATTAATTTCTCCTTGATCCCAATTTAAAATCGCTTCACCATTCAGCCTTGAGATCTAATTTTGCTCACCTATCTTGCCCTTTAACACTTTATTTGTAATTTGATTATTTTCTGTTTACAAAGTATATTTACTCCATAGGCCAGCGGAAAATTGAAAAGCAACTATCCATCTAAATCATTAATTCCACCAATCAATCAAAAGCAATCCAAAACAATCTTACATAATTAGCCTAAAATCTAATAAAAAAACAAAGTTAAATCATTAAGAGAGAGCCCTCTATGAGTTTAGGAAGGCTAGATCCTAATCTCAAAAAGTGGATGATAGTTACCTATGGTATTTATTTTTAACACTTAGAACAACTCTTCGAAATTTCAGAGTGATAACAACTCCCTCAGGTAAATCATTTAAACTTGTGCTGGTAAGAATTACCTTGGGCTTACCAATTAAAGAAAAATAAATTTCTTATTTATTTTGAGCTCTTGTGGCAGGTCCTTCCCATCCATAAGTAACACACTAGGTCGAGCTTCCTCTTTCAGATCCTTATCCCCTAAAGGAAATTTTAGATGTTTTTGTCCATTTTTCTCAATAGTGTAGGTGTTTCGTCTACCATCATGAATGGATTTCCTGTCATGCTACCATGGTCTTCCCAACAACACATGGCACACATCCATTTCAATTATATCACATAATACCTCATCCTTGTAATTACCAATCTGGAACTCCACTTTACACTTCTCACTCACCAATATTTGATGGCATTTTTGCAGCTAAGACACCTTGTGAGGTGTGGGATGTGCTATTCTCTACAGCCCCAACTTCTTTACCATTTATATGGAGACCAAGTTATCTATGCTACCACTATCAATCACCACTTTTAAACACTTGCCTTTGGATTTAAATTTGGTTCTAAATAAGCTTTTTCTTTGTGTTGGTTTGTTAAGTTCCTTTTCAGACTTAATCAAGATTATTTTCATCAATATTGATTCTCCTACCTCTCGTGTTTATTCATGGACAACTGCAGCTACATTTTCTCCTTGTAGTTCTGCCATATTTACTCCTCTTTGGTTTGTAGGATTATTTTCTAAATAATCCCATGAAATATGTCCCAATTTCCCATATTTGTAACATTGAACTTGGTAGCCTCTTCCTCGACCACGTCCTCTTGAGAAAGGCCTTCTTACTCTTGATTCACCTCCTCTTGATGGTTGATTGCTTGAACTACCTTCACCTTCCTTTAGAGACTGATTTTTTACCTGGTAGCAGGTTTTTCCTCTTCCCCTTACATGACTCCTCCCTCTATTCTTGTGGCGTTTCTTTCTAGCCATTGTTTCCCCCGCTTTCAAGGAAAATTGGTAAGCCTCTTCTGTAGTTCTAGGAGAAAATAAAATAAACTCATCTTGACTCTCGAATGAAACCCCATTGATATATCTAGAAACCTTTTCAGGTGTTTCTTCGATGTATCTTGCTCTAATATTCACCTTGTAAAATTCTTCAGTTTACTCTTTAACAATCAATGAAATTTGTTTCAATTTTTTCACTTTCCTGAATAAAGATAATTAATAATCTTTGGGAAAAAATTTACCTTTCAGATTTTCCACCATTCTTCTCCAAATTTTGATCTTGGCCTTGTTCTTTCTTCTCCTCTCTTCTTGAACTCCATCCCACTAAAGGGTTACGTGTCCTTTCAATCTAGTAACAACAAAATTCACCTACTTGTCTTCAACTACCTCCTACTCAAAATTCTTATCTAAAGCATTGATCCAATCTATTAATTCTTTAGGTTCCAAGCTACCACTGTAGGTAGGTATCTCCCTTTTAAGCCCCAAAATAGCCCCAATCATTGACCTCATCAATTTAATTTCTTCAGGCTCTCTGGCATGTTCCTCATCTTTCGCTGGGGATTCTTCCTTGGATTTGCTGATGTCTCCAGTCTCTGGATCTCTTTTCCTATTCATCTCTAAGGCTTCTATCCTTTCTTGGACATGTCTCATGTCCTCCCTATCTTGAGCATCAGCTTTTGGTCTTCCCCTATGACCTTGTTTTCCCCATCAAGCGTGAAATACCATTTCACACTCTCTTTTTTTCTCTATGTCGTAACTGTAATACCAAAATTGATGCCAGATCCTGCCCAACCTCCAAAAATATTAATGGTTGACGTGCAAAAAAAATTTAACTCATTTCCACTTTCAATATATTTCCCATTCACAGCATCTTCAACAAATGTCTAACTTATATTTTTGTTTTCTCCCTTCTGAAAATTTGTAGAAATCGAGTACATGCATTCATAAAATCACATCTCTAATTCCTCCTCTATCATTAATAAAGTTACAAAAAATTAGATGAGTTGGAATTTTCCAAAAAGGAATCCAAAATTCCTATTTTTCTCCAAAAAGTCTTAGATTTATTCAGATATTTTCCTTCTACAAATCTAATCTATTTTTTCAAACTAAAAAAAAAAATACTTACATCTCTATCCAGAAAAGCGGATAAGATTTTTTTTATTTTTCCTAACATCTTTCCTATCCATGCTTTTTGATCTTTAAAAATAAAAATAAAAAAATTAACTAATAAAATAAAGGAATCCAATTCCTTCTACATTTCAATTGTTTTTTTCCAATTTCAAGTGTAAGATGCTCCTGCATCAAGTATGATACAGTGAATTGCATGGCAAAGAGATTGCCATGAAATATTGAAGAAGGCTCAGGTTGAATCTTTCCTTGGAAGCATTGGGAATCCATGGGGATTGAGTCATGGTTTTCGTTGTTAGTTTTGTGCTTTTAGTTCTTTGAGATTTTTTTGTTCTTGATTTGTAGTTTTGTTTATTTTTGGTACATGGCCATGCCAATTTGTTTGTGATGTCATATTGTTATTGGTTCTTCATTTTTTCTGCTTGTTCTTTCCTTTAATATTTTGATTTTTTTGGGAATTGGTTTGGGAAAGAGGAAAGTTGATGGAGCTCTTTAAGAGATGAATGAAACATAGTAGGAAATGTAAGAGTCAAATGAAGAATGATTCATGTGTAAAGGGAAACTGAAGGAAGGAGTATGAAAACAAGTTGGATTGGTTGGGTCCATTTGGGTAAATGGATAGTGGTAGGATAGGCATGAGGAAGGTAACAATGAAAGGTAAAGTGAGCAGATTTAAGGTTTCATATGCCTTGCTTATGTTGAGAAATATTATTCTCCATGTTGTGCATGTTGTGCATGGATAAAGGGTTTTCTTTGAACCTTGACCTGATGATATATGATAACTATGTTGTGGTTATGATTATTATGATGTATATATATGTATATATGTATGTACGTATGTTATTTTCTTACAGGATCATCAGGGATCACGATTTTTTTATGTTAATGATTATATATATGTATGTATGTATGTCATTGTCTAACAGGGTCATTTGGGATCATGATTTCCTTATATATATATATATATGTGTGTGTGTGTGTGTGTGTGTGTGTATGCCATGGTATGTGATCAGGTGCTCAGTGTTAAAGCTCAAAAATCAAAGTGCTCAAAATCGAATGGAAATTGAACAACAACGAAGAGCTCGTCGCCACGAATCCTGTGCAATTCGTTTCATCAAAAACCAACTCTGGATGAGGAAGATAGAGCCTGTTGTTCGTTTTCATAAACAACTAAAAAATTTGTAGAAAGGACAGAATGCTAACATGGCAGCCTAGTCAACAAAGAAAAATATATTCTAGGAATATTTTGTCATTTTTTCCTAATGTCACTATGACAAGTGTCACTACAGGATTCGCCAGAAAGTCTGGATTAAGGTGAAATTTTTTTATCTATCATAAGGTCGATTTCAAATTTTAATGGTCGGGTTGAAATTTTATTAAGGTTGGAATAGTCCAACTAGAGGAGGACACGTGGTGCAGCCAAAGGCTACCACGTGCCCCCTTTGGTGGACTAAGGTTTGGATGAAATCTTTATCAAATTCTGCATTATTGTATTTCAAAGGTCTCCGCGTTATTAATTATATCAAAGGTTGGATACACATATGATTGTGAAAAACTATTGTATATGCAGAAGGGCGAAGGTCGAGGGCTCGGCCCCATGGCCTCCCCCAAGCAAGCATACCAAACTAACAATAGAACACAGAGAATTTCTTACAACATAAGCGCTTCGACATTTATTTGAGTTCATATGGTATGGTCGATGGGGGAATGGAGGGGGCTAGCCCCTCCCCACGGGACCCTTATGCGATGGCCACAGAGTGGAGCTAATACATAAGCAAGAGATTATGTGTAAATATCAGATTAATTAACAACAATCCATAGCATTAGCTTATCCAAACTTTAATGCGGGTTTAAGGTAAAATGCACTTAGCGCAGTTAACTCACACTTATCCAAACTAAACTCGCTTAACTTTAACTAAATTGTAGTTTAATTCTCTAGAGAATTTGGCGGAGCCCCCAGATTTAGTGGCGCTAATTGGAGCTATCTCCAGATTTAATGGAATTTCCTAGGAAAAAATTGAGGAGGCCATAACTTTTAGAAAATTCGACCAAATTGGGAGCAAGAAGAGTCATTTCTGGATGATTTAGACATTATGAACACATTGAAGTAGGTTTCAGGAGAAATAGATGAAGTAAACAACACGTTTTTCACATTTGAGCTAATACAGAGGCTCGAGCCATGGAAACTATACCAAGGATATGTAGCCCAGGAGAGGTGAACTCCATCAAAAATTGTGTTAATGGATCATTGTGATGGTTTGTTGTACATTTTATTATTGTTGTTCAACATTATGTTTTAACGTTTTTCTTCTCATGAATTTAACATAAAACTTAATACATTTACCTGTTTACACTCACAAACACCTCAAGAAACCTATGCACATGAAGTAAGTGATTAGAATTTTTTTTCTAATTCTGAAGATTAAATTAGCACGACAAAAATAACATTCAGATTAAGATGAAGGTGGTATCAAAGAAAATTTTTAAAAGGTTACTTGCTTAATTTGCTTATGTTTTGTGCAAATAGGGTTTTAATGGTTGAAAATTTGTGATGCTTACAAGGTTAAGGTTGCAGAGAGGAGAAGGGAAACTATTGGTTGCTAGTCCTGAGGTTAGGAAAAGAAGAGGGAGAGCCACAAGGGCACCATCTCCACCAAAAGTTGCACTCACAGCTGCACTTGAAGCACCTCAATTTTTATCTGTAGCCGAGATTGAAGAGGTACAAGCTGCACCAGAATATGAGATTGAAGAGGTACAAGTTGCACCAGAAGCTGAGCTTGAATCCATAGCCATCATGTCAGGTTTTGGAGAGACTGAAGGCCTTTCAGAAGAGGACGCATACAAGAAGGCTTTCTATGAAGTGACTGAAAGGGTTAGGATCCTCTTTAAAGAGAGGGACAAAAAGGATGAAGAGAGGGATTCAAAGCATAGTGGATTAAAGCCTCATCCATCTCCACCATATTCATCATCATCATCACCACCACCATCATCATCATCTTCCACTTCCACAGCTAAAACTACCCATACTCATTCAAAAACAATAAAAAGAAAAACTCCCTTAGTACGGAAACTTGATGTCAAATTTGAGCTTCCAATGTATAATAGCGAGGTAAATGTAGAGAGGCTAGATAATTGGATTCTTCAATTAGAGTTTTATTGCATAATTTAGAACCCTCATGAAGATGACATAAAGATTCAATTGTCTTATTTGAGGATGGAAGGATCTACACTTGTATGGTGGGAAGAAAGGACTCTAGAAGATATTAAAAACTATAATAAGATATCAATGTCTTGGTCAAGTTTTATTATTGTCATTAAAATGCAATTTTATCCTCTAGCTTATATGAAAAAGTTCATTATGGACTCGCATAATTTTAGAAAATTGAAAGAGAAAAGTGCGCATGATTATAATCATGAATTTAGGAGAAGGGCTCTCATTTTTGGTATTAATTTGTTTGTCAAGAAACTTTGTTAAATTATATTGGGGGTTTTCACAGTTACCTTAGGCACACTATTTTCATGTTAAATCTCACAAACTTAGATGAGGTTTTTTTTTCAATCCACACATTTAGAATCATGAGGGAAACAAAATGTAAATGATAAAAGTGAAAGTTTCCATGAATATGAGGGTAAAGGAAAGGGAAAGTTTAATGGAAGAGGAAAGAGAGATAGCTCTATCAAAAGAATGAAAGAGAAACTCACATATAAACATTGTTCGAAGAATGTCCATGATGAAGACCATTTTTGGCAACTCCATCCAGAGTTGAAGCCAAACAAACTTAAAGCCAAAGAAAAGGGGAAAACTGTTGCAATAATTGAACATGACTTAGGTTCAGATTCAGGACATGCAACCAAGATTACAACCATGTGTTTGAAAGGTAATAACATAGAAAGCACTATTTATGCAAGTTGTTCCAATGTAACTCAAGATGAAGATACAAGAATTGAACTCTTTCATATTAGAGTCATCTCTAAACATAGCAAGATAAACACACTTTTTGATATTGGTTCTCAAACTAATTTGATTTCTGAAGACTTAGTTAAGGAGCTAAACCTTGAAACTGTTATACATCCAATACCTTATCCTTTAGGGTAGATATTGAAGAATGAAAATGTGTAGGTAACAAGGAAGTGCATACTAAGGTTTTCCATCAATTAAAACTTTCTAGATGAAGTTGAACTTGATGTTGTGCCGCTTGATATTTCAGGTATTTTGGGAATTCCTTATCATTATGATAGGAAAGCAGTATTTCATCACCATGAGAATAAGTATAACTTGTTTAAATATCGAATTGAGTACATAGTTAGAGTGCATAAGAAGAAGACAATTTTGTCTCTTATACATGTAGGAGAAATGAAGAGAATAATGAATGCAAATAAAAATTTGACATTATTAATGATCAAACATAGAGATGTTTTGAATGAGGCCTTTAAAAAAGATGCATCGAATGAACAAGTATATTTCATTAATTTTTCTTATGCATATAATGAGATGTTCTAGGACTCTAACAGGTTTCCTTTGAAAGGAGGTAAACAAGATGTGAAATATTTGCAGTAGTCAACATCAGTATTGAGCAGTTTTTGAAATAAAATGTTGGTGCAAGAGAGTGCAAAGGTTAAAGAGAATGTGCCAAAGCAATTTGAAAAAGAAGGCATAGATTCCATAAGTGCTTGTTTTTGGTTTCCCAAGGACACATGGAAATGGCGAAAATACTTGGTCAAGAGTCGACGCAAGTACAAAGCAAGAGCATCTAAGAATCACCATGATGATAGTGTGCAAGGTGAGACAGTTTTTCGGTTTCCTTTGATTAATGACGAATGTGTTAGAAAATTATATATTACATAGAAATGCAACACATAAAATATGCAGAAAACAGAAGCACACAAAGCACATAAAACCAGAGAGACACAGATATACGTGGTTCACCCAATTTGGGCTACGTCCACCCTGAACAATCAATCCTTCCTTTCTATTATCTAGCAAAATGAAGAGCCACAACATATAGCAGATCCACTATAATATCCTCTATTCTCTCTCACAGTCTCCCTATCTGTTTCTTGCTTTGTGAATACACATACAATGCATAGCCGCAATACAATACCCTCATACAAGCGAGGGGTTGCCTTCTAGGGAAAAAAACCCTAAACTAAACATAACTTCTACTGTCAGATCATTCGCCTAATGAACGATCCAGATTGACTACAAATTACTATACTTTTACAAGGCAATTTTACATATGTTTTTAGCTTCAGGGGCACTTCTCCCGAAACCCCCCGGCAGGGGGGGGGGGCTCCATAAAGTCGCAACCACCCCCCCTAGACCCCCCAGGAAGTGTTTAATTATGGGCGACGTTTCCGCCCCATTAAGGTATATGGGTCCAATGTTATGATACAAAATAAACAAGATAATCAGGCTCCACACCCAACAATCTCCCACTTGGAGATTGATTGTAGCAACTCCACGACTACTTCATTTGCTGGACAATGAATTCTCTTTGGACCTAGTTGTTTCTCATATTCATCGTCATCCTTGAAGACCAATTGAAACTCAGCATAATCTCAGTTTCTCCTTGGTTACAACTTTTGTTAGCATATCTGCAGGATTCTGGCTAGGGTGTATCTTTTCCAGCTTCAACTTTCCATCTTCCAATACTGACCGTATAAAATGGTTCTTGAGCTATATGTGTTTAGTCCTGGAATGAAATGCTAAGTTATTTGAAATATTAATGACACTTTGGCTATCACTGTATAACGTTCCCATATCATGCTTCTTACCCAATTCATCCATAAACCTTTGTAACCAGATCATTTCCTTACTAGCCTCTGTAGTAGCAACATACTCTGCTTCTGTTGTTGAAATTGCAACAACACTTTGGATTTTTGAAACCCAACTGACAGTTGTTCCACCTACAGTAAATACATATCCTGTAGTGCTCCTCCTATTATCTCTGTCACCTGCCATATCTGTATCAACGTATCCTTGTAGAGCAATGTTTGAACCACCAAATCATAATTCTTGAATTGCGGTACCTCTCAAATATCCGAAAATCCATTTTACTGCCATCCAATTTTCCTTTCTTGGATTATTCATGTACCTACTTACAACTCCCACTGCATGTGCAATATCAGGCCTTGTGGAGACCATTGCATACATTAAGCTTTCAACTGCTTATGCATATGGAACTTTAGACATATAGTCCATTTCTTCTTGGTTCTTGGGGCACATCTCCTTACTAAGTTTGAAATGGCTAGCAATAGGTGTACTAACTGGTTTTGCATTTTGCATATTAAATATTTTCAACACCTTTTGTATGTACTCATTCTGAGACAGTGTTAATTTGCAATTTTTCCTTTCTCTAGTTATTCTCATACAAAGGATTTGTTTTGCAGCTCCCAAATCCTTCATTGCAAATGAATTTGCCAATTTTCTTTTGAGCACATTTATTTCCTTCATGTTAGACCCTGCAACAAGCATGTAATCTACATACAATAACAATATAATATAGTTGCCATCATTTTGCTTTTTTAGATAAACACAACGATCAGAGTGGCATCTAGTATAACCTTGTTCAGACATAAACCTGCCAAATTTTAGATACCACTGCCTTGGAGCCTGTTTTAAGCTGTACAAGCTCTTCTTTAACCTGCACACTAATTTTTCTTTCCCTTTGACCTCATATCTTTCTGCTATTTCCATATAGATCTCTTCCTCCAAATCTCCATGGAGAAATGTTGTCTTTACATCTAACTGTTCAAGATGTAAATCTTCCGCTACTACAAGACTTAAAATAGTTCTAATTGAAGTCATCTTAACAACAGGAGAAAACATTTCATCAAAATCAATACCTTTCTTCTGTGCAAACCCCTTCACCACAAGCCTAGCTTTATACCTTTGTTTTCCTCCATCTTCTTCCTTTATCCTGTAAACCGATTTATTCTACAATGTAGTTTTACCTGTAGTCAACCTGACTAAGTCCCAAGTCTGGTTATGCACTAAGGAGTCCATCTCTTCTTCCATGGCTAGCTCCCACTTCTTCCTACTTTCAACCTGCATTTCTTCTTCATAACATTCGGGTTCACCAGAATCAGTCAACAATAAATAATATAATGAAGGAGAGTATCGTTCAGGAGGTCTACTTATCCTGGTAGATCTTCTAACACCACTTTCAGGTGTTTGAGGTGCCTATTGTTGTTGTGGTGGTTGTTGATTATTATTATTTTCAGGCACCTTTACTTTTTCAGTGATCTCATCAAGAGCTGTGTATTCCTTGTTTTCCTTTTCTTGTTTCTTTTCCTGCGACTGATTCTTATACAAGAAATTTTCATTGAATATTACATCTCTACTCCTAATGATTTTTTTATTTTCATAATCATATAAGTGATAACCAAAATCTTTAACACCATATCCAATAAAGGTACATTTCTTTGATTTTTCCTCAAGCTTTGTTCTATTTTCTTTATTAATATGGACAAAGGCCTCGCAACCAAAAGGCTTTAAAAAGGAGTAGTTTACCTTTTTACCAGTCCATGCTTCCTCTGGAATACCACCATCCAAGGAACTTGAATGCCCTCTATTTATTAGATAAATAGCACTATCTACAACATCTACCCAAAATTGTAAAGGCAATCCTACATGCAATCTCATGCACCTTGCATGCTCCATGATTGTTCTATTAATCCTTTATGACACACCATTTTCTTGTGGTGCTCTTGGAACTGTCTTCTCTCTGTGTATTCCATTTTCTGAAATTATTACCTATCAAACTCTTTGCTTCAATATTCACCTCTATTTTCTGATATGAAGCACTTCAACTTCTTTCCTGTTTCAATCTCAACCAAAGATTTCCATTTCTTGAAAGTATCAAATACATCATATTTATTCTGAATACAATAAATCCAAGTTTTTCTAGTTGCATCATCAATAAAAGTAACATAATAACGAGAGCCACCAAGAGATGATACCTGAGCAGGTCCCCATACATCTGTATGCACAAGCTCTAATTTTTTGCTCTTATTTTCAATCCCAACTCTGAGAAATCTTACTCTCTTTTTTTTTCCAGAAATGAAATTCCCACAGATATCCAAATCAATATTCTCTAAACCCGACAAAAAATTCCTTGAGTGAAGAATCTTCATTCCCTTCTCACTCATGTGTCCGAGCCTATGATGCCATAATACTGCATCTGCTCCTTTGGAAGTTAAAGAATTAATAGAGTTAGAAATACCATTGCATAAATACAACATACCAACCTTTTTGCCTTTTTCTATTACCAGGTCTCCTTTGATGACCTTCCAAGTTTTATCTATGAAAGTTGTCACACAACCTTCACCGCCTAACTGCCCTGTTGAAATCAAATTTTTCTTTAGCTATGGAACATGCCTTACCTCCTTTAATAGCCATTGGTTTCCATTCTATTTTTTTACAAGAACTTTACCCATTCCAACAATTTTACAAGGTTTATCATCACCCAAACGAACTTGTCCAAAATCTCTTGAACATAGTCATGAAAATATTTCTTATCAGGTGTGGCATGGAATGAGGCCCCTGAATCTACCACCTACGAATCGATAACATTTTTGAAAGAAAGAATCAAAGCATATTGTAACACATCACCTGTCACATTTGCTTCATGCTTGTTTTCTTTCTGTGCGTCTCCTTATTTTCCCTTCCGAGATCTATAGTCTTTCTTCAGGTGTCCTTTCTTTCCGTATTTCCAGCACACTATCCCTGATCTGGACTTGGATTTGACTTTCCTTGATTTATTGCGATATCTTGAGCTCTTTCCTCTTTCCATTTTTCTTCCCTAGATTCTACACTCAAAGGATTACCCAATGTCTCACCGAAGCTTTTCTGTCGCATTTCCTCACTAAGGATAGCAGCGACAACATCATCAAACTTTAAAGTACTAGATCCAGAGACATAGTTACTAATGGCCATAAATAAACCATTCCATCTTTCTGTAAATGAGCACATAAATAAAAGAGCCCTAACTTCATCATCAAAGTTTACCCTTACAGAACTTAACTGACTGGTAACTATATTAAAATCATTTAAATGGTCTACAACAGATCCACCTTCCGACATCTTCATATTAAATAAACGTTTCATAAGAAATACCTTGTTTGAGGTCGAGGGATTTTCATATAGTTTCGCCAATGCCTTAATCAAACCCTCTGTTGTTGTTTCCCTCGAAATATTGAAGGCTACCAATGCCGCGAGGCAGAATCGTACTATTCCAAGTGCCTTTCTATCGAGAATCTCCCATTCTGCATCTGTCATAGCCGTCGACTTCTTTGTTTTTCCACACAATGGTAGGTACAGATCTTTCTGATACATATAATATTCCATCTGCATCTTCCACAGCGGTAAGTTTTGGGCGTTAAATTTCTCGACCCTAAACTTACCATCTTCCACCATTGCTCCCACTCGAACCAGGAACTCTTCTTTCCTGTGAGTTTATCAGCCAAATAGACCTTCAGCTTTGATACAAGTTGTTAGAAAATTATATATTACAGAGCAATGCAACAGATAAAATATGTGGAAAACACACGCACACAAAGCACATAAAACCAGAGAGACACAGATATACGTAGGTCACCCAATCTGGGCTATGTCCACCTCGAACAGCCAATCCTTCCTTTCTATTATCTAGCAAAATGAAGAGCCACAACCTACAACAGATCCGCTGTAATATCCTCTATTATCTCTCACATTCTCCCTATCTATTTCTCGCTTTGAGAATTCACATAAAAGCACAGCCGCAATAAAATACCCTCATACAAGTGAGGGGTTACCTTCTAGGGAAAAAAATCCTAAATTAAACATAACTTCTACTGTCAGATCATTTGCATAATGAATGGCCCAGATTGACTAGAAATTACTATACTTTTACAAGGCAATTTTACATCAGTTTTTAGCTTCGGGGGCGCTGCCCCCAAAACCCCCCACCATAGGGGGCTCCGTAAAGTTGCAACTGCCCCCCTGGACCCCCAAGAAATGTTTAATTATGGGAGGCATTGCCGCCCCATTAAGGTATAGGGGTCCAACGCTATGATACAAAATAAACAAGATAATTACGCTCCACACCCAACAGAAGGTGGGAATAAGTTTTTTTCTGCAAGAATATCTTGTTTCTTTGCAAATTCATGGAAATTGCAGTATGACGGTGTCTACAGCAACAAGAGAGGGTCGAAGAGTCAAGGAAAAAGCTTAGTTTCTGTCAAAAGCTCAATTTACTGAAAATGAGAAAATTTCAGTGGATTGAGACTAGAAGGATGAGGGAAATGTAACCTCATTCACATGATCAACAATCAAATAAATTTTGGGGTCCAAAAGGCTTCTAGTGGGGAGGAATGATCAGGAGCTCGGTGTTAAAGTTCAAAAATGAAATTTCTTAAAATGGAATGGAAAATGAACGACAACGAAGAGCTGGTTGCTAAGAATCTGGTGTAATTCATTTCATCGAAAACTGATACGGATGAGGAAGATAGAGCATGTTGTTCAGTTTCCTAAAAAACTAAAAAAATTGCAGAAAGGACATAATGTTGACATGTCAACCTAGTCAACAAAGAAAAATATATTCTGGGAATATTCTGTCATTTTCGCCCAATGACACTGTGACAACTATCATTGCAAGATTCGCCGGAAAGTTTGCATTAAGGTGAATTTTTTTTATCTATCCGAAGGTTGATTTTGAATTTTAATAATGGGGTTGAAATTTTATTAAGGTTGGAAAATTCCAACCAAAGGTGGTCACATGGTGCAGCTAGGGGCCCCCACGTGCCCCCTCTGGTGGACCAAGGTTTGGAAGAAATATTTATCAAAGTCCACATTATCATATTTCAAAGGTGTCCAAATTATTAATTATATCAAAGGTTGGATATACATATAATTGTGCAAAACTATTGTATAGGTGGAAGGGCAGAGGTTGGGCTCAACCCCATGACCTCCCCTTAGTGAGCGCACCAAATTACCAATATACCACAGAGAAGTTCTTACAACATAAGGGCTTCGACATTTATTTTAGTTCATATGGCATGACCGGCGGGGGAATGGGGCCAAACCCCTCCCCACAGGACCCTTATGCGATGACCATGGAGTGGAGCTAATACACAAGCAAGGGATTATGCGTAAACATTGGATTAGTTAACAATAATCCACAACATTTGCACTTATCCAAACTTTAATGCGGGTTTAAGGTAAAACGTCCTTAGCACACTTAACTCACACTTATCCAAGTTAATATCACTTAAATCAAATCAAATTTTGCTTTAATTCGGTGGAGAATTAGGCGAAGCCCAAAAATTCGGCACTACCCCTAAATTTAGCAACCCGAAATGGAGTTATCTCCAGATTTCATGGGGTTTCCTAGGCTAGAATTGAGGAGGCCATAACTTTTGCAAAATTAGACCAAATTGGGTGCAAGAAGAGTCATTTATGGATGATTTGGACATTCTAAACACATTAAAGTAGGTTTTAGGAGAAGTATATGAATATAAAAAATATTATTTTCACATTTGAGCTATTACAGAGGCCCAAGCCATGAAAGCTGGACCGAGGAGATGTAGCCCAGGTGGGGTGAAATCCTTCATCAAAAACTGTTCTAATGGATCATTGTGATGGTTTGTTGTACATTTTATTATTGTTGTTCAACATCATGTTTTAATGTTTTTCTACTCATGAATTTAACATAAAACTTAATAAATTTACCTGCTTAACACTCACAAACACCTTAAGAGACCTATGCACATGAAGCAAGTGATCAACAATTTTCTTACAATTCTGAAAATGAAGTTAGCACAAAAAAATAACATTTGCATTCAGTTCAGTATGACAGGGTCATTAGGGATCGTTATTTTTTTTATGTTAATGTGTATATGTTTATATGTATATATGTATGTCGTTGTTTGAAGAGTTCATCAGGAATCATTCTTGTGGAGGAATGATTTCTTATGTAGGTGAATGGCATGAAGGGGTTTATGTTTTATGAGGAATCAACTGGGAAGATTAGCCTTGACAAATCTATGATATTATACCAAGGGATACGTTAGCTGAATGAAATTAGTGTGATCTATGGCATTCTAAGATACTCGTGGATAGTGGAAATACACTAGATTCAAGGTTTCCTGGTAGAAAAAATGTGGTATATGGATGTGTAGTACTACTATTGTGTATATGTTGTATATGCGGTACATGTTGTACATATGGTGTTATGTTCCTTGATTCTCATGTGCCTATAAAAGGGTCATATATAGGCACATATAGGCTATAATGGTGGTAGCTGGAATAAAACCCTTGTCACACCAGTATGATACCAACCCAATTTCTCATTCGTATATATACAAAAAAGGGCAAGAAGGTGAATCTTTTGTTGGAATTAAAACCATTATCAATACAAGCCATTATTCAAAATGGGATATCTATGAATTTTATTATGAATGCCTGAAAGCTAGGAACAAATCGGCCATCAAGGTGGAATTTGAGTACCTTTGAAAATAACCTCACTTTTGTGCCTTATGACACCCATTTACTCCTTTTATAATTACCTAAATTTTCATGGATTAGACTTTTAAGGTACATGTAATTTCCACTTCCATTGTGTTAGATCAAAATATTATATTCATTTGATAATTCTAATAGGATCCATTTCAAATGCATGGAATATAGTTGTAAATGAACATGTTGATAATCCTGAAAATAATGGTTAACATAAGTGGTGGATAAGTAGTTATAAACATATTTAAGATGATTTTTCTCTTACAAGAAATACCAATGGATGCAATGGCTTCTTCTTGTGACATGGTGGTAGAATACCACTTATCACGGTGCTACTAAAATTGCACCATATGAAACTTTCTATGTCCAAAAAACCCTTTTATTAGATTTAAATTTAGTTATTACATATAAGGTTAAGTGTTGGATATAACACTTAACACTAGATAGACCATTCTTCACATAATTAAGGGTAAACTAGTTATGGCTCAAAACAAAATATACTAATAAGCTAATTAGCATTTATTTTATAGTTATTTTACGAAAGGGTTCGAGTGTTTCTTAATATTCAAATATATTAATATAATTATTTCAAATAAAAATGTGACCAAAATCTAGTGTTGAAGTTCCTGGACCCTATCAAAATATCCAACACATTAGATAATTTTCCTACATATTTTCTCTTCCTACGCACTCTAAGATCCATATGATGTTTCGTGTGCCCTATTTGAAGAATGTTATGAAGTTAAAATTACCATGCTCAGAGTAAACTTTCAGAACTTGGTGAAGAAGGATCTATTGGCTATAGTGAAAAGTAGTACTTTCCACCAAAGGGAGCGTCAACCATGACAATTCAGTTTCTATGAAGTCTTAATATAGTGGAAGGATATGTTATTGGAAGATGATGATTGGGAACCAATAATTATTGTACAATATCTTACACAAGTCCATCCTTCGGGACAATATTTATTTCAAAGGGGGAGGGCTTGTTAGTTCCCTAACCAACCCTTACTACTTTGGGGTACTTAGAAGTTATTCAATTAATGTACGAAGCCATGTTCTTTGAAAATGGTCCATTAAATAATTAGTGGGAAGTTATTCAATGTAAAATATTTATCTTGTTAAATAAGTCCCACTAGATGTTTTCTCATGAATAATGGGAGTACAAGTAGTTAGGTTTTTGATAGAAAGAAACAATTTATAAAGGTTGATGACTATATAATGATGCGTTAAATATTATTAGTGCATTGGAGCTTTTTATAGATAAGTGTTATCACATTTTAAGAATTTTGTGAACATTACTCTATAGTTTGGTATTATCAATACAAGATTATATTTTGTAAACTTAATTTGATTCTCTCTTGTATTGTGTTTCTACACTAATAATTATTTGAATGTTATTCACCTTCTAATATCAGCGATGGTTGCGTACCCTACATAAACACCCATAAATACCCCATACAAATTCTTGGTTGATATCATGATATTTCAAGGCCACTATTTACCTATATAATGCTTACACTAACTAATTTATTAATGGTGAAAACACACACATATTCACAATGATGAGTGGCATTTCATAAAACTAATGGTTAAGGCAACACACATCTAATAATAATGATATTTTATAATAAGCCCAAATATTATAGTGTACAACATCTCACTAAGTTTTCAAGAATAAGTGGTTGAGATAATTATTAGAAAAGGAGAGCTTCTTGAAACCATCTATTCTAAAAATGATGATTGTGAACAATCCTAATATGTTCATGTTTAAAAGATCAACTCTTTACAAAAAAAATTCATTGGAATCACATTTAAATCCTATCAAATTACATGAAGAATTATCATTGTCATCCTAATTTCTAAGTGGATGTTCAATTCATACAAAACCTATGTAGATCCATCTTAATTTTGGATTTGTTTTCTAGAGGGATCAAATCCATGGAAGTGTAAACCTTTCTTGGTTGCCCAGATATGATATATTTGGACATAAGATGAATCTCTCTCTCTCTCTCTCTCTCTCTCTCTCTCTATATATATATATATATATATAGTCCATAGAATAAATGACATATCTCCCTCATATTGAATAGTACATCGTTGAATAGTTTTAACCAATATTGATATTAACTCTAGATCTATCATACACAAAGAGAGATCATATCCATAAAAGAGAAAACATTTCCTCAAATGTTTTCAATCTAAAAATGTTTTCACCCTAATGTACTTGATTAGGAGTTGAGATACAATGATTCCTTGTGGAGAGAGAGAGAGAGAGAGAGAGAGAGAGAGAGAGAGATTATTGAAATATTTTATATGAGTTTATTGAGAAATAATTTATAATGTTGATTTTTTTGTTGTATTTCATCTAGGTGGAATTGTGATAGATGGAGTTGTGATTTAGGATAAACAAAATCAATTTGGTCTTACAAAATTTGTAAACAAATTAAAACGTCATTGAAAGGTATTTTGTCAATTGTGACAATATTGTCAATAATAAAAAGCATTACAGTATTCCATAATTCCAATAATTAATTCTAGCTATTCTCTCAGCCATTCAAGCTAAACAAATGAAAAAGGGAGTCCCCCACTACTAACGATAGATATGTTTATAATACAATTCAGCTTTATTTCAGAAAAATACAAGAAAGCCTACAAAATGTCTATTTACAAATTAGAATTACTATAGAGTTAAGTTTATCAGCAATATTAATTATGCAGGTGATGTTTATCAGCAATATTAATTATGCAGGTGATGTTTATAATCCGAGAAAGTCAATGATGTAGTGGAAGCACAGAAGAAAAACACTAAAATCATACCACAATGGAGTTCTACTACTCTAAAGAATAGCTCCGAGCAACTAAAATTGAAGGTTTAAGATAAGTAATTTGCAGGTAATTTGTAATGTAGACACATAAAATGCAAGGGATTTCTAAGTTTTTCCAACATTCTAGATCCTGGATAGTTTATTTCGAAAACAAATCGAGAAAGGGCTTCACACACGTGTCAATCAAATTGTCAAATCAAATCAAAATTGATCACCATTAAGTTGGATTATCAAGATGCAATAGTAGAAATTACTTGGCGTTCACGCGGAGTCATGTGCACTAGAAGTTGTCCTAAAAAGTGGACTATTGTGAAGCACTTTCATTATCAAACAAGATTGCATTGCTTGAAGACTTATAAAATACTGGTGCCAAATTTCGGTAGAGGTTAAAAACTTTGACTATTACTCCTATTTATGATCTTAATTTTGTCTTGGATGTACCTTTTCCTCTTCATATAATTTCTTTGGCAGCTTCGGCATGCCTTGTGCGACGGCCATGTGGTGTTGTATATCCAAAAATAAATGAAACAAGCCTTGTCTTTACATGCTAAAGATAGCATAATATTTTGGCTCTTTCATTTTCGCGCTTGCATTGTCTATGAAAAACTTGATTATTGAAAATATATTTTATAAAAAAATTATTTAAGAAAATATGTAATTTTTTTAATAAATAATTTACTATGAATTTTAAATAAAATATTTGAATATCTAAGTTAAATAATATATTGAAATATAAATATCATGATTATATATAGAAAAAAATTAAAATTAATACCCACGTTAAATTATTATAGATCTATTAGATCAAACATTTTAGAATGAAAATTTCTTTTTGAGTGTAAAACTTGAAGAAATGTTTTCATTCCAAAAGGTTTGACTTGTCTCATTCCTTAGTAAAGTATTAGTTAAGATGAATCTAGTTCTTTATAATATTATTTTTATTATACAAATTTCGCATCTCTACATGTAAAAAGTATTCTCATTTTAAATTTTATTACAATCTAGAATTAATTTTTATGAATATTAACAAAATTTAGTACTAGTGAGGATAAAGGTTTACATATATTTTAAAATGTTTTTTTTTTGTGTTTAATTAAAAAATGTTATGAAATTAAATTAAATTAAAATATTTATAAAATAAATAAATATCTTTTGGATTAATCACATCATTAGGATTTGGTCGACATTTCAAACAAATTAATATGGTACATCCTCCGGACAAGGTGAAAATGTTATTGAATAAATATTGTGGATGCATCATTACCTCGAATTAGTCGTTGAAAATTAAAATTAATACATTTTAATTAATATTATAATAAAATATTATTGTTAAAAGGGGGAAGAGAATATAAAATCTTAAATCTAATGTTAAAAAGAGGAAAATAATATAAAATCTTAAATCCACTGTTAAATTTTTTATAACTATAAGAATTTTATTAATAAATATTATTTAATTAATCTAATAAATAGAAAATATACAATATAATTATACAAAGGAAATATATAATATAATTAAAAGATAATGCATAAGAGAATAAATAAGATAAAAATAGGGGAAAGAATAAATAAAAGATTCATAAATGAAAAGGGGTTAAAGGAAAATAATCAAAGACCATGGAGGGAAAAGGGAAAAAAGAAGGGAAATAAAACCCTAAAAATAAAAATATCAACAGTAAAAGAGACCCAGCTCAAGGGGAAATCATCTAGAGAGAGTTGGAGTCCAACTTTTACTCAATTTTGAACCATCATCTCTGTTGAGATTATTAGCATGCCTTTCAATCTCTATGGTCTCCCTAAACTTCCTATGATGGAAGTGATCAAACTTAGCAACGAATTTGAAGTATTCAATGAAAACATGGTGACACATTTTTTACGCATGTTCAACGAGAGTCGATGTGCACGATCGATTGTGTTTAATGTCCACTGCATGCTCTTGGATTCTCTGTCTAATGGAGTGACTTGTTTCAACAATATAGGAAGTGCTAGAGGAACAAGGAACCATGTAAACCCCTTTCATGTCATTTGGGACGATGGGGTCCTTCAAAAATCTGAGAGAGTTTCTAATAGTATACAGAGGTTTGAAGGAGGAGGAGACATTGTGCCTTCTAAAGACATGGGAAATTTTGTCTGTGGCCCCTTGGATGAACGGGAGATGAACCTTGGATAAAGGATCATCTCGAGAAGATTTGTCTTTTAATCATTTATAGGCTTTTTGAAAGGCATTCAAGCTTTGATATCTACTATACCCATTATTTTCAAAAGCGTCAAGAAGATGGGACTTCTCTGACTCCAATTGTCTGTCATCATATATTCTTAGAGCACGGGTAGCAAGAGTGCGAAGAACACCAAATGTTTTAGGAGGAAAATGATGAGAACCAGCATGAAGATACTGTTCTGTGTGAGTTTTCTTGCGAAAAACTTGGTGAGAAATGGAATCATCATTGTTTCTAGAGAGAAGGATATCTAAGAAGGGAAGAAAACCATCCATCTCCACCTACATCGTGAATTTGATGGAGTCTGACAGGGAATTCAGGTGCCTTAGAAATATATATAACTTCTATCAACCATGGGGCCAAATGATACAAGTGTCATCCATGAACCTATTCCACTTCCTACGACGAAATTGAGTCGAGGCTAAGTCCTTCGTTTCAAAATCCTCCATTAAACAAAATCTCTCACGCACATAATCAATTGTTGAACATGTGGAAAAATTGTGTCACCATGTTTGCATTGAAGACTCGAAATTTTTTGCTAAGGTTGATCACTTCCATCATAGGAAGCTTAGGGAGGCCATTGAGATTGAAAGGCATGCTAAGAATATGAATACGGATGATGGTTGGAAATTGAGTAAAGGTTGGACTCCAACTCTCTCTAGATGACTTCCCCTTGAGCTAGGTCTCTTTTACTCTTGATATTTTTATTTTTGGGGCTTTATTTCCTTTCTTTTTTCCCTTTTTCCTCCGAGGTATTTTTTTTCCTTTAACCCCATTTTTATTTATATATATTTTCTTTACTCTTTCCCCTATTTTTATCTTATTTATTCTCCTATGTATTATCTTTTAATTATATTATATATTTCCTTTGTATAACTATATTATATATTTTCTATTTATTATATTAATTGAATAATATAAATAATATTTATTAATAAAATTCTGATAATTATCAAAAAATTTAAAGATTTTATATTCTCTTCCCCTTTAATAATAATATTTTATTATAATAATTTTCTTTCTAAATGTGGCTACTTCTATTATAATATACAAGTCACAGAAATACATTCGTCATCCTCTGGAATTGCTACATTAGCCAATTCCAGAGGGAAGTAGCAGGTTCAAATTTCAAAAGAAGGACTGCCCCCGAAGGGGAAACCAACCCAAGAAGTCTGTCCAAAAATAAGAGAAAACACTGCCCTTGAAGGGAAACCAGCTTTAAACATCATGGAGCAGAGCGTTAAACAAGTCATGAGAGTAAAACCATAATAAAACTAGAACATAGAAAAGAGACAAATGAGAACCAAGAGATTAATCCAACATCTTCTTTTCATCCTCCAACAGTGGTTGAGGTGACTCTTCCACAATGCGACGCTTGTAATAGGAGGTGTCATCCACGAGCTTAGAAATCTGGGCATCTGATGAAAGAGAGGAGGAAGAGTGGGCACTTGTCTCAATGTAATTTCCATCTTCGTCTGAGGTGCAGCTGCTGTCACTGTTCAAATCTGGCTTGGTTTTCTTAACTGAAAAAGCCACCATTTTGCGCTGGAGGCTGGGGGAGGCGGGGGACATGGTGGATTTTCACTTGCGATTCCTGGAGGGCGAACCAGAGGGCTTAGATGAGGCTTCAAGGATATGCATAGAGATATGAGGAGAAAGGATGGGAGGGTCCAGGACATCAGGCGCAGGCCATCTAAGAGACAAATCCATAATTCTACCAGCCAAGGTGGGGATGGGAGGACAAGATGGAAATTCACATCCACCCCCTCTATGGCACCGCATGTGATGGTGATGTGGCATGTTTGAGGCTGGATTTCAGGGATGCGAAATAAGCGGAAAAGGAGGGCCTACTTCAGGGCATCAATAAGCTAGGGGGTGATGCAGGATTGTGGCAGGAGCATAGAAATCACAGGAGGAGACAACCCTGAGGTTGAAAATGGAAGAGAGGCCAAAGGAGAATGTTTGAGAGACATTTCATCTATCCATATAAGGTTGCAGGAGGAGTAAAGGCATGAGAGAATGATTGAATGCACAGAGGACGAAATAAATTTTCACAGGGTGCCGAGAGGACGCGACATGCAAATCAAGGTTGGCGGAGTAAATATCACTCACGCCCCAAGATTAATTCACCACGTCTGGGCCATGTGCCTCCTCCAGCCGAGGATGACTTCCAGGTGAGGACTTAGCCAAGTGGTGGCTAATTGGATCCTGCATTAACAACTGCATCTAGAAATTGGGAGCCTTTTATTATAATATTAATTAAAATGTATTAGTTTTTTTTCTTTTAAATAATTAATTAACTAACTCATTAACGACTAGTTTTAAACGTCTAGTTCAATGATTAGTTTTAACGGCTAATTTTCAATGACTAATTCTGGGAAATTATGCATCCACACTAATTATTCAATAAGATCCATGGAATTTTTCACCCTGTCCTAAGGATGAACCACATTAGTTGGTTTGAAACATCGACCAAAGAACCACATTAGTTGGTTCGAAACATCGACCAAATTATAATGATGTGATTAATTTGAAAGACATTTATGTACTTTATGGATCACAAAAGTCTTTGTTGTAACATATTTATAAAATATTTTGATTGTGAAATGTGTTATCATTTTTGGCCATGTGGTATTGAAAAGCAATGGTATTGGCCCATGGTATTGTAACAAAGTCTATTATAGGTTAATAGTATCCATGGTAAAGTGGGAATGAATACCCATGGTTAATAATCTTGTAACAAAGTCTATTATAAAATAATAATATCCAAGGTAAGGTCGAAGTGAATATCCATGGCTAAGAATATTTTTATAGGGTAATTTTATTGTAAATATTTTTATTTTCTTTGTAGGTTTGGCATGTCTCTGGGATTGAACTTCTGATCACTTTGATCACTTTGATACAGAAGGGCTTGCCAACATGTTTTTTTGGTCCTGTGGGGTTGAATTTTCAATCACTTTAATACAAGGACTTGCCAACATGTTTTTTGAGCAATTGTACTATCACCAACTAACAAGTGGGCTAATTTTCCATATACCAATAAACATTTTATACTTTGCATATTAGGGGCTAGTGAGATTCGCAAATGTTTTGAAACTTGAGGATAATTTTCCATCCTTAAATTTTTCCTTTTGTTAATTAAATTTAAATATTATTGAGAAATCATTATTTTAATTTATATGTAAAATCAATCTTAATTTATTTAGACTATTTATATGTTATATTTTTTAACGTGATACATTTATTATGATTTTTTTTTATCTAAAAGTTGTCCATAATTTTAATAACAAAAACAAAATTACAATATAGCAAATTGGAATTTATTTATTATTACTATTATTAATTGAGTCAAATTTTAAATGTTTACAATCATTTATTACTTTTAACTTTTTAGCCTACCCATGTAATTACGCTGTAAAGCGTTCTTATTTGAAAACAACTTTGCTAAATGAATACGTGTACCATTATGCACCTTTGATTTGAATGTTAGACGATTCAAACCATCTCAGCCCTATGATTAAATTCGGTTATTTTAATCAGTTATACAGCATAACGAATATCAGAGGTCCGTGAGGAACTCAGTGAGGGTTTAAAGGTAAAAGGGCATATCTTCACATCTGATAACCGTTATGAACCTGTTCTTCCACGATTTTTGCTCAAGTTGTTTCCTTTCTTGCAATGCTGAGCTCTTATTGTCATTAAAGACATCTCTGTTACTTCGTCAAACTCTCTGGAACTTCCCTGCGTTTACATTTCTCAAAAGTTTCAGGTTTCTGTATTCGTTATTCCCTTGAGGATAGAATTGAATTCTGTCATCAGAGGATTAGTCAGAATTCTGGTAAGGCTAGTGCCTGGGAGAAAACAGCAGTTGAATCTTTTTTTATTTGGTGTCGTTGGCCTTCATCCATAGTTAAAGGAAGATATGGTTGCTGCAACGCTGACCCGTGCTCTGAGTTCGCTAGAGCGTGTCGAGGACACGCTCTCTGAGCACCGCAATGAAACAGTTTCTCTGCTTTCACGGTGATTTCCACATTTGTCCTTGCGACTATTCCATGATAAAGAAAGTATGCAGCCATTGATGAATTTCCTTCTGGCACACAAATACCGAGGCTAGGTCATTTGCTTTCCTTGGTTAATATATTGCAACAATGTGTTTGAATGTTTAATTCAATATTTTTCTGTGCAAAATAAAACTCAATCAAATAGCAAAGAAGGCTGGCCTGGCTGTTCTAGACCTATGTAATACGAATTGATAAAAAATTCATAGGGTTATCTCTATTCTTATCAATCATTTTCGCTTCAGTTCTTTCGAAACAACTTTAAACTCAATTCAATTCAAAGTAAAAAAGAGAAACCTAATTATGAAGACGTATCACTTTCTTACTCATACGTGGATTTCACTGACAGTAACCTTTGTTATATATTGCATCTAGCACGAAATTGACATCATACTAAACATATGGATATCCCATTAAGTGTGACCTAAAGATAATTCAAGGTATCTTACCTGTAGCAAAAGTACATGACAGGGCCACTTAACTTGCAGAAACTGATGCTGAATGAAAGGATACAGAGTTTAACTAAGCTACGAACAGCTTTGGTAAAGGCAGAGGAACATCTTAAAAAACTGCCTGAGGATATGCCATATGCAGAGTTTGAACACAAGTAATATATAACTTTTTCTTTTGCACAAATGCTCTTTTTTCTACTCAAGATATTACAGCAATAAAGTTATCGATACTGTAGGAATTGTTTGAGGGCCACATTGAGCTTAATGCATGCTTCTTTTTATTTGTCTTAATAAGTCAACAGTTTTCCAGATGTCTACTTGATTTATACCTTCATATGACAGGATGGATTTATACCTTCATATGACAGGATGGATTTAAAGATGAATGAATATATTGGAAAGAAAATTAGATTTAAAGTTTATAGGTATAGGAGATTAAAACAAACTTCCTTTGATTCTTACTCAACTAGGGTGTGTGCAGATTACAAGAAATGGGATTCGAAAAAGGATGGGGAGACAATGTGGAACATGTCTCAAATATGATTCATTTGCTCTCGGAGATCTTTCAGGCACCTGATCCATCGACTTTGGAAATGTTTCTAGAAAGGATTCCTATGGTATTTAATGTTGTGATTCTTTCACCTCATGGTTATTTTGGGCAAGAAAATGTTTTAGGAATGCCAGACACAGGTTTAGGAATGCCAGACACAGGTGGACAAGTACATATATTTTTTATAATGTCCATATGCATTCTATGGAATCCTCTAGATATTTTCAACTTATACCTTGATTTAATACAATCGTTGATTTAAATATATATATATATCTATATATATATATATATATATATATATATATTCTTATTTAAGCACAGGTTGTGTATATACTTGACCAAGTTCATGCCTTGGAGAATGAAATGCTGTTGAGAATAAAACAGCAAGGATTAAACATTACACCTCAGATTATTGTGGTAAAGTGTTGCTCTGTTACCTACATTATTTCTTCTGTATTGGTGCTGCTCTGTCACTCATATTATTTATACTGTAGTTAAATCAGCTCTGGCCTGATTTGATCAAATTATTTCCCATTACGAAATGTAAACTATAGCTTTGGATAGATGAATTGCTTTTGTTGGCATTATGTAAGACTATCATGTGTAAGTTTACGCACCCACATTTGAGGTACTTGTTCCTCTTTGTGCATCTGTATTTAGGTTCATATGTTCTCTTTTATTTTAGTTTTCTAAGTCTTTGAAAGCAATTTAGAAAACCCTGTATTTTTATGTTTTTAATTTGACATTTTGTTACAAGGTGACTCGGTTGATTCCTGAGACCCACGGTACCATATGCAATCAACGAATTGAAAGAATTAGTGGAACACAACATTCACGGATACTCCAGGTGCCCTTCACAACAGAAAAAGGAGGAGTTTTGCGCCACTGGGTTTCTCGATATGATGTGTGGCCTTATTTGGAAAGATTTTCCGAGGTAAAAGTTGATGAATTAACAAATATTGAAATGCATGTCTTGCTCAAGTTTGTATCCACAGGTGTGCAATTCAAGGTCTACAATGCTCTAACTCAATTGAAAAAGTAAACAAAATAAATATAGTAAACATTTTGACGTGAAATGTTATCAATGTAGAGAACATTTTACCAAATACAAATATATTTGTTCGTTTTGTGTTCCCAGTAGATCATATGGACTGATTTTAACAGAGATCACAGCCACAAGGTAGCTTACACTAGAGATTTACTGGCTATTGCAAGAAGTGGCTACCTTATGATTCATTAGCAGCCACAACATTAGCTCTGTTCCTCTTCTGTTTTGTATGCAGTATAAAATTGTCCTGCATGAAATTGTCGTGACTTCAGTCTTCTCCAAACCCCACTGGAGCTGGAAATGTCCCCGTGGTTTTATCTAGATGATTTTTGTAGAGCTGAAACATCACTATATCCAGAGGTTTGTCTTGTTGATTTCTCATAGTTAATATCCTCAAACTATGGGGCATTCTTATTTGTAAAACTGCTTCTTATGAGAATGCTACATACCCTTTCTTGTTGTGACTGCCTATGCAACTGCTGACAATGGGAATAATGGCCTATTGTTGCTTGGAAATTGTTGATATTTTATTGCATTTTGTATTTATCTTTCTCACACAAGATACATCCCGAGGGTACTGCTACAAAATTCTAACTGAAATAGAGTTCTTAGATGAGTTTTATTTGTTTATTTTATGCAGAAGATGCTAATTTTGGTTTAATAAGAATTAACCATCTTTTGCAAATTTAATGTTATGATTCAGGCTAATGCTTCTGGAATGGAAAGATTAAGACTAGGCATTGAGTTGCTTAGTTGGAAGGATTAGAATTTGTAGCCTTGTTGCTGAACAATTTGTATTATGCAATCTCATCTGCTTTTTAACATTTTATCAGTATAACTGGTAATATTTTGGTAAGAGAATGGCAAGGTGTTCCCCTTCACCACCCCCTTTAACTTGGGATTTCTGTCATGCTGTTGTAGGATGTATCAAATGAAGTAACTGCAGAACTAAATGGTCAACTTGATCTGATTACAGTGATGGAAATTTAGTTGCATCTTTGATTGCAAATAAACAAGGAATCACTCAGGTACTTTTCACTTGCCAATGTGCTTTTTTATATCAGCAACTGGAAAAGGCATTGTTTTTCTCAGAACTTTGAATCTAAATATATATTATCATCTTTTTCATTTCAGTGCAACATAGCCCATGCTTTGGAGAAGACAAAATACCCAGATTCGGACATATATTGGAAAGATTTTGAAGAAAAATACCACTTCTCTTTCCAGTTTACTGCAGATCTGATTGCAATGAATCATGCAGATTTCATTATCACAAGCACATATCAGGAGATTGCAGGAAGGTTTGATGTTTTCCTCATTTAGAGAGCATTTGTAAACTCGTGTTTATTTATTACGGATATCTGAGACTTAAAAACCAAAAGGGTCTTTTTTTATTTATTTGAACCAAGTAGAAGTGACCACTATTTTAATATATACATATAGAAATATGACTTTGTTGCTACAGTAAGGATACAGTTGGACAGTATGAAAGCCACACTACTTTCACCCTTCCTGGTCTCTACCGTGTTGTTCATGGAATTGATGTTTTTGGTATAAAATTGTCGTGCATGAAATTGTCCCGACTTCAGTCTTCTCCAAACCCCACTGGAGCTGGAAATGCCCCCATGGTTTTATCTAGATGATTTTTGTAGAGCTGAAACATCACTATATCCAGAGGTTTGTCTTGTTCATTTCTCATAGTTAATATCCTCAAACTATGGGGCATTCTTATTTGTAAAACTGCTTCTTATGAGAATGCTACATACCCTTTCTTGTTGTGACTGCCTATGCAACTGCTGACAATGGGAATAATGGCCTATTGTTGCTTGGAAATTGTTGATATTTTATTGCATTTTGTATTTATCTTTCTCACACAAGATACATCCCGAGAGTACTGCTACAAAATTCTAACTGAAATAGAGTTCTTAGATGAGTTTTATTTGTTTATTTTATGCAGAAGATGCTAATTTTGGTTTAATAAGAATTAACCATCTTTTGCAAATTTAGTGTTATGATTCAGGCTAATGCTTCTGGAATGGAAAGATTAGAACTAGGCATTGAGTTGCTTAGTTGGAAGGATTAGAATTTGTAGCCTTGTTGCTGAACAATTTGTATTATGCAATCTCATCTGCTTTTTAACATTTTATCAGTATAACTGGTAATATTTTGGTAAGAGAATGGCAAGGTGTTCCCCTTCACCACCCCCTTTAACTTGGGATTTCTGGCATGCTGTTGTAGGATGTATCAAATGAAGTAACTGCAGAACTAAATGGTCAACCTGATCTGATTATTGGAAATTACAGTGATGGAAATTTAGTTGCATCTTTGATTGCAAATAAACAAGGAATCACTTAGGTACTTTTCACTTGCCAATGTGCTTTTTTATATCAGCAACTGGAAAAGGCATTGTTTTTCTCAGAACTTTGAATCTAAATATATATTATCATCTTTTTCATTTCAGTGCAACATAGCCCATGCTTTGGAGAAGACCAAATACCCAGATTCGGACATATATTGGAAAGATTTTGAAGAAAAATACCACTTCTCTTGCCAGTTTACTGTAGATCTGATTGCAATGAATCATGCAGATTTCATTATCACAAGCACATATCAGGAGATTGCAGGAAGGTTTGATGTTTTCCTCATTTAGAGAGCATTTGTAAACTCGTGTTTATTTATTACGGATATCTGAGACTTAAAAACCAAAAGGGTCTTTTTTTACTTATTTGAACCAAGTAGAAGTGACCACTATTTTAATATATACATATAGAAATATGACTTTGTTGCTGCAGTAAGGATACAGTTGGACAGTATGAAAGCCACATTGCTTTCACCCTTCCTGGTCTCTACCGTGTTGTTCATGGAATTGATGTTTTTGATCCCAAATTCAACATTGTTTCCCCTGGAGCAGACATGCAGATTTATTTCCCTTATACGGAAAAGCAGAGCCGCCTTACCGCTTTACATGATTCAATTGAGAAACTCTTTTTCAGTTTTGAACAGACAACTGAACATATGTAGGTAATACTCTCCATGACAGTTTTCTATTTCTTTTGACATCACCCACTTAGTAATGTCAGCGTGTGCTAGGCTTCACCTAATTTTCAGACATGTTAGTTCAAGTTGTGATGAGTTAATTGTCTTGCGAAAGATGAAAATTATTGTGATTATAATTCATGTGTAAGTAATACTATACATGATAGTTCTCTCATTCTTTTTAATTTTGACATCGCTTATTTACTGTGTGCGCCAGACATCACCTAAGTTTGGGACACATTTTAGTCGCAGTGAATTATTTGTCTTGGGAAAGCTGAAAATGATTGTTTGTTAACCAAATGATGATAATGCATATATATTACATTTTCTTCTTGGGAAATATTACTTGAACCACAAGTTATTTATCTCACAGTATTGAAATCAAACTACTATTCTCTCATTTCAGTTGATTCACTATATATGTCAGGCCCATAACATGCACCAAGTCTCTAAGATAAGGATTAGGTCCAACGGGATTAACCATGCAGTCCTGAGTACATCACTTCAAAGTTGGAGGAGTTAGAATTTTACTTTATATGAAGTAGTCATTCATGCCTGCAATGTTTCTTCATATTGGGAAAAGGAGGTAGCAGGGACTGCAATTCCATATGAATGAGTAGAATTTACTGATTTATTCAACATTTTATTTGGATATGTTTTCAGGTGTGTCTTGAATGACCCTAAAAAGCCCATTATCTTTTCTATGGCAAGACTCGACCGAGTTAAAAATATGACAGGGTTGGTTGAATGGTTTGCAAAGAACAAACATTTGAGGGATCTGGTTAACCTTGTTGTGGTTGCTGGTGATATTGATCCATTAAAGTCCGTAGATAGAGAAGAAGTGGCTGAAATTGAAAAAATGCATAGACTTATCAAGGACTATAACATGAATGGTCAGTTCCGATGGATATGTGCACAAAAGAAAAGAGTACGAGAAATAACCCAGAAAACTTCGACTAATTGATTAATGAGATGGTTAGCCTTATTTGTGAAGTTGTCTGTAATTGCAAATGACTTGACTTCTTCACACTAGGGCACACACTTCTTCACACTAGGGCACACTGCCCCAAATTATATGCATAGTGGTACAAAAACTGTGACCATGCTTTGTGGTAAACATTCTAATGATTTTTTCCATTTTTTATTTCAATTTAATTTTTCCTTTTCTCCAATTTTTGTCATCTTTAAAACAAGAGAAAATATTTCCGTTTTCAGGCCCTCGAAATAACCCAGAAAACTTCCAGAATTGTCTGGCATTATGGTTTTTTCCTCTATATTACTATTTCCTATGTTACTGCTTTACAGCGTTTCCTTTGCAACATATGGTGCAATTGCTAGTAATATATTTAAATCCACTTAATTAAAATAATTTTATAAGAACTTATATAAAGTCAAATATTTCAATTCCTTCTCATATGAGAGAGATATTTCAATTCCTTCTAATATGAGAGAGATGTGGAATTATTTTGTCTAAATATCAAGTTGATATTATAGGTAGTAGGTAGAATGAAAGAAATTTGGTAAAAATATTTCACTCTCACTCTCATCCATAAATAAAATAATTAGCTTCCCTACCATAATTTTGTATTAATATAAAGTAATTAAACTTAAAAGAATGTTATATTTTTACTTTCAAATATGAAGAATATATATAATTCTTACAAGGTTAAACGCAATAAAATATTTTGATGTTGGAAGAAAAATAATTAAAAATTAAGAAATTCAATTGTTTCCTAGGATGTTAATATGAGGGATATGTGTAATTCATTCAATTCTTAATATAAAATTGATATGTAACATTTAAATAATAATAAGAATAAAATTCAATGTGGATCATAGATAAAATATTTCGAATGAACATATAAAGTAAAATATATTAATGTAAATTATGTATATATTCTTTAAAAAAATAAGATATGTATAATATAAAACAATTTTAAAAATATATTTATTGTTAAAACGTTGTAAAACAATGCCATTATCCTACATATAGTCTTTGTATATTTTTCAGTCAATTTAAGAGAAAATCCACTAAAAAGTTGTTGGAATTGCAAGTTTAAGCTAAAGGAAAAATTTATTTGTGTATTTAAAAAAGAAAAAAATATTTTAAGCAATAAAAATTCCACACACTCGCATATATACAAACTATTATAAATCCACAGTGAAACATAGAAAGGGACGAAATAATTTTAGCTTCAAACCCGTTTTCAAATTTTTCATTCTAAAAAAAGTGTATATTTCAAAATATTTCATCCCTCTGTAAACTTGCTAGATCTCTAATTAACATAAATTTATATTAATGTATAAAATTAACATATATATGTAGAATAAAATCACAACTTATCATATATTTTTTAATTTATTTTTATTATAAAAAATTAAATAATTTATTGTTATAATATTGTATAATATGATGTATCTGTTAAATCCCTGGTTTTAAAATTAGAAATCATAAATAACCAATTACTTATTATAATTTTTTTTAATTATATAATATGTATTTTTATTACAGTGTTTTATATAAATAAAATATGCAAATCAATTTTATTTTAAAAAAAAAAAGGCATTATATACTGCAAGGTTTGCAATCAACCCAAACAACTTTTAAAGGTTGTAAGGGAAATACTCCCTATCTTATCCTCTTGATCGAATTTGGTTTGTCCCCCATTGAAAGTACAAATATATTTAGATATATGTTGTATAAGAAAAGGAACTTGACAACATAGAATAAAAAAGGCTCCCTAAAATTGCTTCTAACTGTAATCGAAACCTTGACCTTCGCCTCAAGCGCGAGTGGCATAAGGATGCCAAGTCCTAGCTCAACCATTTGGGAATTAAGGTGGAGCTCAGTATGGAAAGCAAAGATAATATCAAAAATACTATTACCTCCAAGTTTAAGGACAAGTTGTGGGAGGATCAGGAGCTAAAGGGTAAAAGGAAGCTAAGATACTATAAGGAAGTGATCAACCCCATCCTTGATAATCATAATTATCTCTCTGTGCTGTATAGCAATAAGAAAAAAATGAAGATCCATAATATAAGAACTAATTCCCATGAGATTCGAAGTGAGACCTGTCGATGTTTTATTCCCAAGATCCCTTCGAATGATAGAATCTGTCAAATTTGTGATTCTAAGTAGGTGGAAGATAAAAAAACACTTCCTTTTAGATTTCCTTGCTCTTACTCACATTCGCTCTCAATTCCCAACCTTCTGCCAGACTTCCAGTCTTCTTGACCTATTAAGCAAACCCACCTATAGCAACCTTGGAGCACTTATTTCCCTTCTCTTTGACCATAGAAACAAGATTTTGAAGAATCAAACTTAGATTGTTTCTCTTTTCTTAAGATCAGATAGACCACATTGGTCTTAACTGATAGTAACCATCATCATCATCATCATCAATAATAATAATAATATAATTTTAAATTTCCAACATTAAATTAATATATATAATTATTTATTTATATAAAAATAAATTAAAAATTAAACAAAAATAAATAAATAAATTAATATATAAAATTTTTATTTATAAAACAATAAATTTACTTTCCACATGACTACTTAACTACAACTTAACTACACTAGTTAACAACAACGTATAATCAAATCAAGAAAGATAACCTTCACTCCATTCATTTTGTTCATAATCCAACAATTTTTTTATCTCTCTTAAAATATTATATATTTATTCATTAAAGTACTTTAACCGTCGTAAGATTCTTAACTTGGTCATTTATACCCTCCACACGTCTAAAATAACTTTAAGAGTTTTGTCAATTACTATTTTTTTTTTTTTAAATACAGAAATAAAAGCATAAATTTATAACAAAGAATTAAGGTAAATAATTTTATTATGGATAAACATGTCATAGCTTGGGGGAAGACAATAGACCATGCTCACTACATGATTTACATTTCTTAATTAAAAATAATTGTTATTTATAAATTAGTTTTATTTACTTATATCTATGAGGTGTAAACAAGTTGATTTGGTTGATTTGAGTAAATTTAAATTTTATGGAAAAGATTGAAGAGAAGTTATTTTTTTTTTAAGAATTAAACCATTTCAAAAGACATCCAAACTCAATCTCAATCTAATTTAGCACAATCTTAATAGCATTTTACTAATGAATAGACCTAAACTCAATGGTAATGACCAAAAGAAAATACCACTTTCTTATGAAGGATTCTAAGAACAAAAATGAACCAATAAAGTAGTGGACAGATTTACATAATAGGTGGGTAGAAATGCCAGATTCTTCTAGGACAGAAACTTGCCCGGAAATTCAAAACAGACTCGCCTTGCCCTGAGATTCAGAACAGACTCACCTATCCAATTTTATGGTTTTCACATCTTCACAATTTGAACAAAAGACATTGAATGTTTTGCAAATTTTTAAACTATATTTAATGGACAAATCACCTTATGACACAATTGGCCCATCAAATTCCATTCCCACCTGCAACAAACAAATCTCCGGTAACGTGAGGTGGAGGTGGTCGCGGTAAACCCGTGAATCTCGATAAAGGTATGGTAAATTCGGGGTTGATGACCGCCGGCCGCGGCTCCTTTTCTTTTTCGGATTCTTCTCCGCAATCATTGAGTGGATCTGAGCTGTTTTTTAGTGGAAGGCAATGATTCGTGTAGTTGGTAGGTAGTTTTATGATTTTTTTTTTCAATTCAAAGGTATGATAAGTGTGTTAGGGGTTGTATATTTTTCATTTTAATATTAATAATTTTGACCTTTTTAATACATGTTAGATATGATTTTGGCACTATATAAATTTTTTTAAATATAAAAATATAGAATATGATGTGCAAATGATTAAAAATGAAGTATTACTAGAGTAATTTTAAAAAGTAATAGATATTAGTTTCAAATTGTATAGGATTTTTTTTATAGAGATTATTCAACTTAATAAATTTTCAAAAAAAATTGACATTATTAAAAATTAAGTCTTTTAATCTAACTTCTTCTTTTAATGCTCACACTATTGTTAACAAATTCATTGAAAGTAAACACAAGTTGATACAACTAAAAATAGAACCAAACATTGTTTAAAGGCTTTATCTTTGAAAACAATGTTTGGACTAGTACTATTCATTCAAGATATTTCATATTGCACTGAAATGTATATTCTCATGTCTATGACCCAAGTTTCACAACATCATTAGAGATGATTAGCACTTCAAATTTCTCGTAACCTTTCGAAATGTATGATTGCATGCACATTGCTAGTTTGCAAGCCTTCACCATTGAAGAAACTTGAGAACTTATTAAGGAGAGAGTGAGATTGTAGAATGAGAAAGAAAGAATCTCCATTGGAAGAACACTATTCTTTTAATCTACAATAAATAAAATAATATTTACTTCTCGTTTCATATGTGTTTACATTGCTTCTTCATTCGGTTTATTTGTTTAATCACCCACGTTTGAATGCAACAAAAAAAAATATTTGTGTTTTGTTAATTGCTTCTAACCATTGTTTTGATCTTGTGCACGTTGCAACAACTTGCATAATAAGTGGGATTTTTTCCATCCTTCCAACAAATTCTACCACATAGAATGTCTTTGGTCTATTTTTCATTCAATATATTTGAATATGTATGAATATCATGTCATATAAAGACGTATATAGACTATGACATATAAATGATTGCACCAAGAGACACTTTACAACCCAATATGGGGGACATGTTGAAGTGTTATGTAAGTATGTCAACATTTTTTAAATGCCAAGAAAATATACATATGAAAAAAAATGTTAGCTTCATATGCTTTAATTAATATTCAAATTAAAACATAAATCCATGTAAAATGTAAAATGCAAGTCATAGAGCTACCAATTTTATCCAAAAAAATTGACCTGTCAACATATTATTGTTTCTTTAAAATGTTGTTCCTTTATATATTATTATTGGTATAATAATCGATAATATATTGAAATAATCAAGAATATTAGTTATTTTTATTCCAATATATTATACTAATAATAATCTTCATTATAAGTATAGTTATATTATAATTTACATATATTATTGGTTACACATAATGATAGTTATCGATCATATGGATAGAGAGAGAGAGAGGGAATTTGAGTGGGCGAGAAAGGGAGGGCGGAAGAAAAAAGACAGACACATATAGAGGTGTAGAGAGAGGGGGAGTGACAAGGGAAATATGGAGAGAGAGTTAGGGTGATGCGGGAGCATTATATGTTCCAATTCATTAATTCATCTATGAGAAAAAGATTAAAAAATGGGTCTTGGCTTTTTAGAAGAATTTATGTTCTTCTAGGTAAATAAATTGTATTATCCAAGTTGGTATAATTTATGAGTGTTAGAACTAGATGATTCATAGTTTTAAAAAGGCTATGGATCAATGAGATTTTGTTCATAAGGAAAAATAAATTTTTCTTTGAAAATCATGAGAGATTCTAGGGATGGATTGAGTGACATTAGAATTTAGAAAAATATCATTTATGGGGTTATTTATGGATGATTTATAGAGTGATTTTAGGATTTAGGAAAACATTATTTATGGAGTGATTTGTGGGTGATTTACATAGTGTTTTTAGGATTTAGAAAAACTATTGCATTTCTTAAGTCTATTTATTGTAATCCTACGGGAAATGAGAGAATGGAAAAATGAATGTAGAATCATGCCATAGAGAGGAAGGAACATTCTTAGTAGAACTACATGTACATGATTGAATGAATGAATATAATTTCATGTTATTTGATATTTTCTCTAGTTATATTTAATTTATAAATTCCATTTGTGTGTGGAACTCGTGGAAAATTAATGAAATCTAGAGATTTCATTAATGAAATCATTGGAATGATGAAATTTCCATTTATATGCAAGTGAACCTCTATTGTGAAAATTGATACCTGATTTTTTTTTTAATGTGGAGTCGTTAATATAGAATTAGTTACTTAATGGAGGAAATTAACTCCAATATGAATTCTCTATGTTGTACATGTTAAATTGCAGTTAATTGATTGCCAATTTCATTATTAAATCATCATTAAGGATTCAACATTTGAATGAAGGAATAGTAGAGTTTTCAAGGTGAAATTGGTATAATGATTTGGCACTAATTGAGTTGCATATCTATGGGAATGAATTCGTAGGAAAAGTGATTTTTCCTACATCATCTAGTGGTATCATAGATGGTAAATCTCTTTAGAAGTTGAATTTAGAAGTTGAATTTGTGGTTGATGTAGAGGTTTATTTTTATGTTCTAGTTGGTAAATTATTTTAGATGATTTCACAATTGAAGTTGATATTTTGGTTCTTGGTTCTTGATGTTTGAAGATGCCGATTTGAATGTTTGTATCTAAACTCTGGTAAAGTATTTTACAAATTATAGTAGCATAGAAGGTGAAGTGTGGCAATAAATATTACAACTTGTATAGTTGTGATGGAACAAGGAAATATGAGTGAAAAAACCTACATGATCAAGGAGCATTCATAGGGTTCTGGAGGAGGGAACGAAGTGTGACAACAGATGAAGAACAAGTGGGAATCTTGGTGAGGTGTATGTAGCAAGAAGGTGACCTATTACTATAAAGGTTATTTGTAGTTCATAATGGGTAGCAAAAATCTCACAAAGGAAGAGGAGAAGATGAATATGAATTTACATAAGCATTTGAAGAATTCGTAGGGAAGCCACAAAGATGCCACAATAGTTGGCATGAGGAGGATGAGTGATGAAGAGTTAGGGAATGAACTCATTGAGGTGAAGGCACAATTGAATTTTCTTATGGAGCTGTTATGAAAATATGAGGAGAACCATAGAAGCAAGTGGAATATGAAGAAAAGTGTGAAATGGTATACTGATGAGTTATTTTAAAGAAATATCATAAAAAAAAGAGACACAAGTTGAAGGAAGAACTCAGAGAAGCTGAGTATGAGGAGGTAGTTCACATATGTGAACATGAGCAAGGAAAAACTATGGGAAAGGCTGGTTATGATGTTGACGGGGACTTGATGTTTGAGACATAAAATAAGGCTAAGGAGCCTTATGTTTTTTAATATAATGATTTGTGTGTGATTGTAGGTTTCGATACAGGTGAAGAACAACCCTTTGATGTGGTCATGAAGATAGAAGAAAATTGAGGAGAATAAAATTTGATTTTTTTTTAAAGAAAATATGAAGACAAATATCTAAATGCAATTCCCGTGAAGGGTAATGAAGAATCATAACCAAAAGCATAGATGTTTTTTATTTACCAAGTTGATTATTTGTATATGGGTAAAGTAGAAATTGAGGATGGAAAAATTCTAAAATTTTTTAGAAAGAAGGATGCAACGAGTTCAAAAGTTGGAGAATTTACTAATAACCTAGAAACATAGTTTAATTAAGGGATTGAAACGAGACAAAGAGTTCAAGAAACAACTCTAAAATTAAATGAAGACAACATAAAATGTGAAGGTACATTGATTTGGTTGTATACTCCTATTTGGATTTCTCTTGTAGTTGAATTAGTTCTACCTGAAATAGAGAATATAAGAATGATGAGAAGTGGAAAGGTAGAGATGGTTATATTTCATGATTGTAAGAAATAAGAAGAGAAAGTATGGAATCATAGTGAAGTTCCAGAAGTAGATGTAGAAGGACAATGACATGATGAGATAAATTATCAACAACAATGCAAAGTATGGGATCCGAGAGGATTTGAAAATTGATGACACTTGATTAGGAGGTCATGATTTTTTTCTATCTTGGGAGTTTGATGCAGGAGCATTAGATGTTCCAAGTCATTAATTCATCGATGATAAAAATATTTGAAAGGAGGTCTTGATTTTTTAGAAGAATTTATATTCTTCTATGTAAATAAATTGTATTTTCCAAGTTGGCATATTTTATTAGTTTTATAACTAGATGATTCATAGTTTTAGAAAATCTATGTATAGGTGAGATTTTATCCATAAGGAAAAAAAATATACCTTTAAAAGCATGAGACATTCTAGGGATATATTGAGGAAATTTAGAATTGAGAAAATATGATTTATGGAGTGATTTATGGGTGCTTTATGTAGTGCTTTTAGGATTTAGAAAAGTTGTTTCATTTCTTAATTCTACTTATTGTAAGACTACGAGAAATGAGACAATGGCCAAACGAATTTAGAATTATACCATACAGAGGAAGATATATTCTTATTAGAACTGCATGTACATGATTGAATGAATGAAATAGAATTTCATGTTATTTTATATTTTATTTGGGTATATTTAATTCAAAAATTCCAGTTTCTGTGTGGGAAATCGTGGAAAATTAATGAAATATAGAGAGTTTATTAATGAAAGCATTGGATTGATGAAATAAACATTTATATACAAGTGAACCCCTATTTTTAAGTTTGATACGTAAATATGTTGTTGAATTTGGAATCACCAATCTAGAATTAGTTACTTACTAAAATACATTATATGAATTATCTATGTTCTGCATGTTAAATTCTAGTCAATTGAATGTCAATTGCATTGTTAAATAATCATAAGGATTCAATGTTTGAATGAAAGAATAATAGAGTTTTCAAGGTGAAATTGGTATAACGTTTTGGCCATAATTGAACTCCAAATATCTAGGAATTTATTCGTAGAAAAAGTGATTTTCCTGCATTAGAGGGAGAGAGGAGGGAAGAAAGGAATAGATATAGAAAGAGAGGAGATGGAGGGAGAGAGATAAATGGATACATGAAGATAGAGGGGGGAGATTTGGGGCAAGAGAATAAGATAGGGAGGGATATAGTGACATAGTTGGAGGGTAGATAGTGAAAGAGAGAGAGAGCGAGTGATGGTGAGAGGGGGAGAGAGTGAGAGACAGAGAGAGGATTTAAGAGAGGTAAGGAGAGAGTGAGGTAAAAAGACATGGAGTTGGATGGGGAGATACAATGAGGGCAGAAGAAATACAAAGAGAGAGAAAGGTGGAGAGAGAGAGAGATGGTGCAGCATGGGATATATGGAGAGAGAGAGAGAGAGAGAGAGAGAGGGAGATAGGAGAGTGGGAGGGAAGAGATAGAGAAAGAGAGGGAGAGAAGGGTAAGATAGAGAGAGAAATAAGGGGAAGAGAGAAAGATATTGGGAGAGGAGGAGTGAACGAGAGATGTATATAGATAAATATGGAGAGGGAGTGTGTAAGTTTTGGGGTGAGATAGTGAGACAAAGAAGGAGAGATAGAGGGGGATAGTGATATATATGGAATGAGGAGATAGGGAATAAGAGATATGGAGAGAGAAGGAGAGAGGGAGAGATAGATAAATATGGAGAGAAATAGTTTGTGTGTTTGGGGGGGGTGAGATAGATAGATAAATAATGAGAGATGAAGGGAAATATAGATATATATGGTGGAGAGAGAGAGAGAGAGAGAGAGAGAGAGAGAGAGAGGTGGAGAGAGAGGGAAATAAAGAGAGGGAGTTAGAGGGGGTGGGAGAGAGATAAGGAGAGAGGGAGGGAAATAAAAATAGAGATGGAGGGGGGAGAAAGGGGGAGGAATAAAGATATACACTAAGACAAATGCATATATCATATAGTATTATACAATATTGAACATTTTTAACAATAGATGAAGAGGAAGTAAGACTTTTACAAAAGGTAAAATAAGTTGGATTTAGGAACCCATGAATATTTTGTTTTTAATTGAAATAGATGCATTGATTTCAATGTAGATGTTGATTCCTAATCCTATTTTATTGATTGCACTAAATGCATTGATTTCAATAGAGTTTTTTATTTCCAATCCTATTTGATTGCTTACACTAGATGGATTGATTTTATTGAAAATGTTGATTTCTAATCATATTTGATTGCCTACACTAGATGAATAGATTTCAGTGTAGATGTTGATTTCTAATCCTATTTGATTTCTTGCATTAAATGCATTTATTTTCAATGTAGATGTTGATTTTTTATTTGATGTAAGTAGATGTACGATGTACATTGATTTCAAAGTAATTAGATTAATTGTTTGCATTGATTTCAATAAAAGCACAAAATAATATTGACAATATGCATTGATTTTTGTGTTACTATAATTCAACAAACATTAAAATACTTGAATTTTCATCTTAAATGAAATTTTCACTTACTTGAAATGTTTTCTTCTTGAAACTATAAACTATTTGTAATTGAATACATACTTATCATTTAAATTTTTCTATCATTCAACATTGTTATTCACTTTGTATGCAAATAAGGTAATATAAAACAATTACCATTGACACTTACTTCGGATTTAACATTTCGTAAGTCACAATGATTGACTTTGGACAAAACACTATTAAAATTGGAGAGTAAGAAATACAAGGTATAACATTTAACACAATAGTTTGAGTTAAATATTTTGAATGGTCTAAGATTTCAACTACCCATTTCATATGATTGATATGAAAATATGGAAAAACTAATAGGTCTGGAAATAAGAACAATAGAATAAAATAGTTTCATATTGATCACAATGAAGACTATTTATAATGCACTAAATTCTTATTATTCACATTTTCTATCATTCAAAACTCTTATCTTGTCACTTTTCATTCAAAAATTTTAGTTCATCATTTTTCATCTTTCAATTCATTGACATTCTTTATCACCTCAAAAAACTAGGGTAACTGAGAAAATTTAAAATTAAAATAACCAGATTAAGATTAGAAATATTTAGTATAATTAAAATGATATGAATTAGTAGATGTTCAAAAAAATTTGTGTGACTACACACAACTGAAACCAACCTAAATCGATCTTATCCATGGATCTATCAAGTGCTGAGAGGGATTAAATCTCTCAAGGTGAAAACCTTTCCTCAGGTTTTGCACTAAAAAAGGAGGTTTGCACCTCGAGAATTTGTATCCCTCTCAACACTTAATAGATTCAAGGTTACGATCGATCTAGGCTGTCAAACATTAAAATCTAAATGATACAAATTGAAGAATACATTTAATATTAATTCCATTTCATCATTGTAATATAGTTTGATTTTTCTTTAAATATTGTAAATGGTTATATAAGTAAATTAATTCTTAATGGAGATTAAGTGGTTCAGTGATTATTATAATCATTATCCAATAATAACTTAATAGATAAAAGCTTGACATACATATATTTTTGAGAGCTGACTGAGATGGGATGGAAAATGATTCACGTAGAAACTGCTCATTGCTTAAACAAATATGTTGACACCTGGTAGAATTAGACCCCACCTTCCTGTTACTCTCATTCTCTAATCATAGTTCTCTATGAACGAGAGGACAGTTTGATGTTGATTTTTCCTATGCACATGAAGTGTGCGTGATCTATACTTATGCAAGAATGAAATAAAATACAGAAATACACATAAAAGAAAAGATGCAATAGAAATAAGACTTCATTTCTTTAATATCACATAACTAAAATATTCTTACAGAGATAATGGAAATAAGCTAGCTAGGGCGCTGGCAGCTTATCTATGAGAAGAGATGTGGTGGCTACAGGCCTTTGAAATGTATTACGATGAGGCTCAAAGGAATATTTATTATTGAGAAACAATGGAAAACCATAAACATCCAAAAACATAACCCTAGGATATGAAACGCCAAACTATGGGCCCAGTTGGGGTAAATTGGTACATCAATTTCTCGGGGTTGTAACTTTGGCATACGATCTTCATTTGACACACATGATACCTCATTAGAGAGATATATCTGAGAAATACAACTGTTGATAATGAAATTTGAGTCTTCGACTCACATTTTCCTAGAGAAATATTTCCCAAAAAACGTCATTTAGGGCCTCAAAACAGCTTCGAAAGTTTAGGACACAAAAAATTGCCTAAAATAGTAAATTGTGCTACAATCAAAGAAAATGAAAAAACAAAAGAAACAATGGCTGGGCTCCAAGTGGAATAGGCGGGTGGCCACCAATATACACCTGGATCAGTGCCATTGGAAATTATCTAATTTGTATCTTTCCTATCATCTTTCTATATGTATCTCTTTGCATATAACATAAATCTCAGACCATATGACAATAATTTGAAATTGGATTAGTCTCCAAAGAATTGGAAAAATATCTCTAGTGAAGAAGTGAAACATAATGAATGTGTTGATCTGGTCTCTTGGTTGATTTATCTAGTTCACAATTCTCACTATTTCATTTGGTCATAATTAACCGATCTAGTAATAAATAACAAAGATGCAGTGGAAAGAAATTAATAATTTATTTGGTAGATTTGTGGTTTTAAAATATGAATGTCGTGGTCTTTATCGTGCTCTTTATGGTGGTTAGACATAGAGAAATTTTATATGAAAATTTTAAACCCCTATGTATTTTTGAATAATAATTTTGTGCATGGAGAGTGTGGTTGGGATTGATAGCCTATATAGTCAAGTGTTCGCTCCCATAATTTATAGATGTTAGACAGTGTGATTAAAAAATTATGCATTGGGTATCATCAAAGAATGTGTTGAGTATGTAAATAATTGGTTGGTTTGATAATGTGCACTTAGAGTTGTTCATTTATTCACATGCAGTTCAAAGACAATGATCAAGTTGCTCTAATGGAATGCGATTTGGGTGGAGGTTGAGTGCCTGGAGTGTTGGTGTGTTTTATAATATGGTCATATCCTGTGCAATTTGATGTATAAATGAAATAATGAGAGTGGATATAATGTGGACCTAGTATGAAAATAGATGAAACATGGTCTAAAGTGTTTTGAGCATAGATTCATGGGCCTAGTTTGAAAATATCTGAAATTTGATCCACAAGGGTTTGAAGGTTGAGTCCTTTATGGAAAGTAGTGGTTTCCTGATTAGAGAGTACTTTAAGTTGTGTCCTGAGAAACTATTTCGATGTGAGTGCCTGTAACAGATGAGTTTCTGCATATAGTTGCAAAAGTAGGTTCTTCCATCAGGTGGTGGCTTGGAGTGAGTGGGCGATCACATTTCACAAGTCGGTTCTTTCACATTTCTAGGTGATAATGGATGATGTAAACTAAGATTTAATTATAATAATACTAAGAATAAAAAGTGTACAGTGAATTTTCTCCCATAAGGGTTTCCACCTAATGTTTGGTGTCGTTATGTGTTTTCTCTCATGGTCCACTTGTGTATATGTTATTTCATACTCATATGATGTACATTTCATGTGTTAAATATTTTTGATATATTATGTTTTTTGTTAATTAATTTTTTATTCAAAGAAATGTTGATTAAAGGGTAACAAGTGGCTAATATGGTCCATACTTCACAAAATTAATACAAGCCACCCCCCCACCCCCCCCCCCCCCCCCCCCCCAACTCTTAGTATTTTCAAGCTCCAAATAATTATCATGAGAGAGAGTGTCTTCAAGTGAATATTGAGTGTTGGAAGGCATATTTGGTAAAAAAAAAATCCTGATGGATCATCAATGTATGTATTTGCTCAGTGCTGTAAGCTGTCAAGTATGGATTGAAAAGGTTAAATCTTAATTGTTATATAGTGGATATAATGTTTGGAATATAGTGTATGAAGGACATGGAAAAGATCCCCTCTCAGAAAAAGTGTAGCAACTGGATTCTCAGGCAAAATTCATGATCTTTGGCACTCTCCACAATGAAAATATCAAGAAGGTAATGGATCTAAAGTCTACGAAGGAAAAATGGGACAAATTGTAGATAATATATGGAGGATAAAATAGTGGCAACAATGGAAAGTTGGAGAAGAATAAAATAATGGATATGAGAATATAGATTCCTAGTCTAATGTGAACCATCCCCATAGTGCGAGTTCATTATAGCATCAAGAGAAGAAATATGATGATGAAGGCATAGGAGAACTAGGTGCGATGCATTATAATGGATCGGAAGGTGAGCCACCCATCTACCTGGATTATGGTAAGTTATTTTTTAGCTATGAATTAGATAGTTTTGATGGTATCCATTTAGATTTGAATATTCAAGATGATGATGTTTGTGAAAGGGTAGTGGTTCGTAAAGCTAAACTTGGGTCAACCATGGTTGTAATAGATAAGCTAACTACTTATTTAAATATTTTGATATCTATGTGTAGATATCAAGAAAAATTAATGTAGATTTTTTATGAGAAGGAGACTAAGCTCAAGGAGGAAGTCATTGGCTTGAAGACCTAGTCAGAAGAGGAAAAAAAAGTTGAATATTCCTTAAGAAACCAAATAAAATATAGAGAGGGCTCAATTGAAAAAATAGAAGTTGAAAAGGTCTCAATGAGGAAATAACTAGAACAAATAGAAAATAATATGAGTTGGATAAGAGAAAAAATATATTGGACAACATGATTAGCAGTTAAATCTCTCCCTTAGTCAAATTTGGTCTAGGGTTTCATAAGGGAGAATCTAGCTCACACGAACATGCAAATAATAATGTGACTTTAAAATCATGTAGTAGATAATGGTAAATAATGTGAGCCATAAACGAGGAAGGAACAATAGATCCAGGAACCGAGAAATTTACCAAAAGGAGCACCTATAACTAGAAGACCATTCAATTCAAGAGAAGAGTATGGATTATTTCAAAGGATAAATAAAAACCTCTTTTCTCCTTTGATGAATGAGGTTGAACGTTACATATTTCATAATTATGGACATGTTGCAGCCAACTGCAGAAGTGAATTCTTCAAATCTTATAAAAAAATCATGCAATAATTTTGGTAGCAAAGGATATCAACAAACTTTAGGTATAGAAATGCATTTCATAGTAATTTTTTCTCATGCAACCTATTTGGCCATACAGAATATGATTTCATATCTAAAGCATGGAGTAGAGGTGTGATCATTGGAAGGCAAATATTTGATGCTAACAACATAATATATGATCATCTTTCCTTATATCTTAGTCATGTGAGTTGCTATACCTGTGACAATATTGTTACATGTATAAGGATGGTATTCTATTGGGGATCTCAAAGAAAATAATGGAAAAGGAGTAGTTTACCTAAATTATGCCTAGTAAAAAACTAGAGGAGAATGTGTGTACCAATAAGAAACCTATCAGAGTGTGGAAGAAGAAATTGGAGCAACAAGTGATGTTTGAAATCACTCTTTTCACACTCGAAGAAGATGAAAAATGGTGCATAGATAGTTGATGTTCCCATCATATGTTAGGATACAAGAGTAGATTCCTCTATATAAATAAAACCTAGGATGCCCATGTTATTCTTGGAGATAATGTACCAACGAAAGTGTTGGGAGAAGGAAAGTCCAACCTTGGCGATAAGAAGACAAATGTAGTTAATGTGTTTCCGGTTGAAGGGCTAAAGAATCATATCCTAAGCGTGAGTCAAATGGCTGATGAAGTCATGGAAGTTATCGTTAGCTCCAAATGTTGCAACCTCCATAAAGAAGGGTCAAAGATATTGATTGGTAAAGGAATTAGAACCCCATATAATATGTTCATGTTGAAGGGAAGAGTAGGAAAAAGTAATAAATTGAAGGAAATATCTTCCTCTTTAGATTTCAAGTAAGAAGATTTAGTTCTGACTGCAATCGATTATTCTCATATTTAATTAGAAAATATTGTAGAAGAATACAGTGAGGCCTACATGGTCTCAATAGGAGCATATGGAAGAAACATGGAAGCATGAACAAGGCACATAAATTTGTTGCAATAAAAACGTAATGTGACCAAGAGCCTAAATGGGAGATCATGTCTGTAGGATCAACAAGAAGAATGGAAGGTAGATGAGCTCAGGGGGAGTTGTTAAATAAACCATTTATGTTCATCCTTATAATTTGACAATTTGGTTGTGTAATGGTTGTTTCAATCATGCATAGGAGAGAGAGACAATCATTTGTTTTAGGCATGCATAGTAGTGAGTCATATGATTCAACACTTCATGCACTAGCTCTGTGTCTCCATTGTTAAGACATGTACTATCATTATTTTTTGTTTGTTCATGATATGTTATGGAGTCATTTGTCTACTTTTTCGTATCTCATGCATGTGGAAAAATTCATAGGTAGTATAAAAATTCATTAGCTGATTGCATCTCCAACAAATGTTTAGGGGGAACATAAGCACATTCCATCATTGTCGGCATAGTTGAATTGATGTTACATTATTGTAGGATCTACAAGAATTTACAAAATACTTAGTTTCTAATGCTTATTTTTCATAATGTGTTGTATTTCAATACACCATGAAAAAATAATTCATGTTAGCATGGTGTTTAGGGAGAGATTTGGTCACCCTTTCCATTGATGTGAAAGGGGGAGAATGAGACTAGCCACTAGTGGAGAATTAGATCAAACAACTAGTATAGAATGAAGGATAATAAATAATATTAGTTGGTGATGTGGTTGTGGTGTTTCTATCAATGCCAAAGGGAGATATTGTTCATATCTTGGTGTTGGCATTGATGTCAACTGTGAAGTCAACCTTGTATTGACGTTGATGTTAATTTCATAGGTGGTGTGCATGGTACCGATGTATCTTGGTGCTTAGCATGGTGCTCAAAGGTGTTGAATATGATGTGATGTGTGTGGTTGCAATGCTGGATTGAATACTTTAAGTTTCCCGTAAAATATCCAACAAACGAAGATTAAAACGAGTAAGTCAACATTTGAAAAATTGGAAAACTATATTTTCAGTTTCAAAACCATGTTCAAAATCTAGATAAGGTATGAAGATCAAGTGTTCGCATCCTATAGATGGAAAAAAATAAACCATGAGCTTATACCAATGAATTTTTACATGGTTGTTGGCATTGATGTGTGTTGTAGAGTTGCAGATGTGTGGTTGGTTTTCATTGATGTCAATATGGTTTTTTTGGATGTAGGTGGTTTTTGTATGTGGCTGCGGGTGGTTTGTGTATGGTAGAGATGGTACTTGGCATGGAATGGCTTGGTGTCCTTCCCATGACAATGATCTCATTGATGAGGTTGCATACAAATATTGGTGGTTGCTACAAGAGTTTGAGTTGAGGATCCTTGTTGATTAGGTCTCCATGTCCCAGTTAGATATACATGTTGATGATATTATACTTTGGGATTGTGAGGACGTACCTGTGTTTATGGATGCTTGATATGGGTTTACAAGTGTTGGAGGATGTATGACTGGTTTTGGAGTGGCATATTGATGGCAGAGTGTTTGTGAATCAGTTTGATGGTACAAGTGATAATATGATTGTTGGTTGGCATCCTAGTAAACCTAGTTTGATTTGGGATAATGTTGGTGATATTGTCGTGACATGGTGAGGTGTTACAGAGGTGTTAGAGATTTCAAGAGGACCTATAGAGGCTTGTCAAGCTCTGGAAGAATTTTTAGTAGTTTCTGAGTTGCCTTGACTGAGTTTTGACCATCGTTAGCCATATTTGCATCGATCCAAGCCTCTAGGAGTGGTTGTAGGACTCCAATCGCATGGATCCAAGCCTATTGGAGTGGTGTAATATTCTATTCACATGGAGGTTAAGTTGTGGGAGCGAATGAGGTGTTTTCACGATTTTTACTCCCCATTCCTTGCACTGATCAACTAATTTTGGCATTGTGGCAATGTTCTTATTCGAAAATTTTTAGCATATGGTCGGAAAAATTCACGGAGCCTCTAGAAACTGATCAAGGTTGAAGATATTAAAGGGATATTGTAGCAAGTCACTTGATTTTGTCAAGAATCCTATCTCAACCAAATTTGAAGCATGTGAAAAGAGTTGTTTAATGGTCCATAACCTATAGAATTTACTAAGTAACTCAACATAGAAAAATGATAATTAGAAGAAGAAAATGAGTCTATTTGGTTGGTTTTTGTGAAAGTGTGAGCGTATGCCATTGTGAGGTTATTGTGAGTGAGTAGAGATTGTTAAAACTACTCACATTCTATTGCATAAATATTTTAGATTTGTGTATGTAGAATTCAAAGGTGAATTGGGCTACAAAATTGAGGAGAATTGAGAGTAGAGTGTTGATATTGTGGTAAGTTGAAGTGAAGAAAAATACATCTCCGGGAAAATTACTGATTCAGTTTCTATGTGAAAAAAACTAGAACTGTTGGGTTTCTCAAGTTGGGTGAATTGAGAACCCTGTATGAAAAATTTATGGAAATTTTTTCGCATGGAGGAAGTGAAGCCGTGGAAGCATCATTATGGAAAATTATTTTGAAAATTTATTAATAGGAAGAGTTTTCTCCATCCAATAGGAGTTGGCTATTTCAATGGAATTTGGGTGAATATTGTTGGTCGTGGGTGGTTCGAGTGGATGGTAGTTCGTAGATCTGCGAGAGAATCAAAATTCTGAACTGATAGATGAAAGCATACTATAGAGAAATCCGAGTCTTTCCGCTTATGGGAATAAGATAATCCATGTAAAATTTTGTTTAGAAGATTAATAAAAATAATTGAGCAATGCAAGAAAAGTAGGGTGGTTTTCTCCCGAAAGGGTTTCCACCAGAAACACTTATGTTTTTGTGTGTGCACACGCTTGTGTTTATCATGGCTATTTCTCATTAATTTTATCATTTGATTTTATTGTTTCTTATATGTTTTTATGAGCTAATGTTGTGAATGTGCATGGATAATAAAAATTGTGGAAAAAGTTTAATTTGGTGAAAATTGATACAAAGGCCATCACTATTGATTCACCCCCCCCCCCCCCTCCTCTTAGTAGTGATATTTGTTTCGAAAAATAATATTTGAAGGAAATGAGTCGATTTGATCTGGGCATATTTAATTTTTCGATCAAGTCTCTAAAGAAATGGTGAAATATAACTAGTGAACAAGTGAAATGCAGTGAAAGCATTTATCGGATCTATTGGTAAACTGAGATACATAATGCTCACTCTATTATTTGGTCATAATTAATTGATATGGTCATAAATAAAAAATACATAGTGTCAAGAAATTAATTTTGTATTTGGTTAGTTTTTGGTTTTAAAATATGATTATCATGGTATTTATAGAGGTGGGATGTAGAGTAATTTCATATGAAGTATTAATTTATAATATTCCTATGCATGGAGAGTCTGAATGTGATCGATATCCTATAGAGTCATGTGTGCGATCTCCCATAATTTCTAGAAGTTATACAATGTTATTGAAGAAATATGCATTGGGTGTCATTGAATAATGCATTGAGTATGTAATTACTTGGTTGGTTCGATCATGCATTTATAAGTGTTAATGTATTACCATGTAACACAAAGATATTGATCAAGTAAATTTGGTGCAATGTGATTTGGTTGGAGGTCATGTTCCTGGAGCGTTAGAGAGTTCTAGAAATAGGTCATAGCTTGTGTGATTTGAAGTATAGCTCAAATAATGAGAGTGGATATGATGTGGATCTAGTATGAAAATATATGAAATGTGGTCCATAGTGTTTTGAGTAGATATTATTGGGCCCAGACTGAAAATGTATGAAAGGTGTTCCACAAGGGTTCGAAGGTTGGGGCCTTTAGGGAAAGTGGTGGATTATTGATTAGGGAATAATGGCTTCCTTTAGGTGGTGTCCTAAGAAACTATTTTGCGGTTAGTTCCTCCAACAGATGGGTGTTTGCATAAAGTTGTGGAAGTAGATGCTTCCATCAGGTGGTGTCTTGGAGCGAGTTGGTACTCACATATGAAAAGTTTGTTCTTGCACACTCGAAGGTTCCATTAGATGATGTAAATGAAGATTTCATCATAATAATAAGAGGAAGACAAAGAATATGGTGGTTTTTCTCCTGGAATGGTTTCCACCTAGTATCTAGTGTCCTTATGTTCTTGATGGTGTTTTATCTCATGGTTCACTTGTGTATATGTTATGTGTTTCTCATATAATCTACATTGAATGTGTTAACTATTATTCATATATTATGGTTTTGGTTAATTAATTGTTGATTCATATATGTGTTGAAAGACAAGGTAAAAAGTGGTTAACGTGATCCATAATACATAATACCAATTCACCACCTCCCTCTTATTATTGTTAAGATACCAACTCAAACTAGTCCTCAAGCAACCCATAAACCATGTTTCGAAAGTGGCCTTCTAGAAAAGCTAATAATAGTTTGATGAAATATTTATTCAAATGAATGAAGGTATGAAATATATAATTATACATAAAAATAAAGAGGTGATAAAATCAAAATGACTCCTAAGAATATGATTTGGGTGTAAATTCTTCCAACAAATACCACTTATTTGGTGGTCTCCCTAGAACCATTTGCAACCAAGCTACCTTTTTCTAGTTCACGCATGAGAATCATATCTTCTAGGTGTCAAGAGAGGATCCAAATTCCTGAAAAAGTGTTGGAATCACAAATGGGAGCCATCAGATCATAGGTTTAAGCCCTACACCCTTCATAAGTTTTGTCTTTCCAATGGCTTTGAGGAAAATAAATGATGAAGTATTTAACATTCCTTAAAATGCCAACTACTATGTTTCAAATGTAAAGCAATGAATAGGATCAATTAGATGCATATCCCAAAGGTCTTGTCCTAACTAACAATATGTTTTGACTTCCCGAGTGGGCTTAATATGTTAGATTAATTAGAGTTAGTATTTATATGGTTATGTATATTTATTGGTGTGAGTTGGGTGTCCATGTGATTCAATTAACTAAAATTGAAATTACTTGAAATTAAGGAAAACAAATAATAATTTGTAAATAAGGATCTAACCAAGAAACAATCAATTATATAAGGAATAATAATTAAAAGGAATATATTATTTCTTATTCTAAATCACTTTTAATACTCATGAAGACCTGTTATGCAATTTGGATCCAATCACAAAGAAGGTACTCTATTGTAGCCTAGACGCTTGAATAAATATATGAAGGTCCAAAAAAGAGGCTATATTTATTAGTACAAATACTAAAAACTGAAGGTAAAACCTTTCTTTCAATATTAAGCTATATCTTTCTTGAATGAAAAATTTCTCGAATGGTAAAGAGACATGTTCTTAGCTGAAAACAAAAGGGCAAGTAGGGATACAAAATTACAAAATAAAGGATGGAATTTTAATTTATTTTTCTAATAAGTGCTTATTGGTGGAAAATACTAGACTTCCATAAGAAGAAGTTTTGTATCCAAGTACTAAGTGGTAAATATATAGCTTTTATATTAATTAACTCCTACAAATATCTCCTAAATCCTACAATAGTAAATAAATAACAATCACCACTAAACAATCCCTTGATAGAGAAGTATAGAAAACATCTAAGTGGTGTTAGTCCTAATTCTTGGATTTAAAACAAAATGGGAATACAGGTACTAAGGTATACTATAATAGATATTAATGGCCCTAAAAAAAGCATTAACAACTAGAAAAATATAGAAAATGTAAAAAAAAATTCAAATTTTGGCCCTTACAAATATGTATTTGTAAACTTGCATTAGCGATGAAGTTTCCCCCCTCTTTTCTTCATTGACCTGACACACTTTTCCACCAAGAAAATGCATTGACCTAATGCAATTTTCCTCCCAAAATCCACATCGGCTACATGTTTCTAGTTGTTGGAACTGTATATTTAGACTTGTACCATAGATTTCTAGAACTTATAACCTGTAAACAATGAGGAAAAGACTAAAAATAACCTAAGAAAATAGAAACTAAAATTAATGAGTGATTATAGGGATAGGAAGACTAGCCAGAAGCCCATAAACAAGGATCATAATGTTGTCACCATTTTGTTGGAGGTTCCTATAAGAAGAGTTTGCAAACAATACTACTTGCGTGGTTGCAACTAGAGTATAGACAAATGATGGATTATATTTTAAAAACCCTAGAGCTATATCTATAATTTATTCCCTAAATCTAACATAAAAAATGTTGGAAAACAATATACATGTTACCTAGCACATCATTGAAATGTTTTAACAATAATATTTTTTCTACTTTCAATTCCTTTATATGCGTGTAGTTGATATTGAAATATTTTACATAAGATGGATTTTGAAATATTTTATTTATGGAAAACATTAAATAATCATTTTATTGTTAATATTTTATTAAATGCCACATGTAAACTCCATGGTTAACATTGAAGTAATTACACATCTCCTCTGTACTATGATGTGGAAAATAACTATTTGCAGAATAATTCTTTTTGTTTTGTTTTATGTTTTCTATATGCCTTTTTTAGTCACATATATAAAGTTGATATACAAATATTTTGTTTAAAGTGGAATTAAAATATATTTTTTGGAATAACATTGATCTTTTTTTCTAAATTCCACATGTTGACTCAATATTAAGGATAAAAAGTTACACATATCCCTCATAGCAGGTCATATAAATTTCCTCTCCATGTAACTAAATTAGAAAAGGGGTCTACGTGCTTCCAATAGTTGTGGATACCTATCTGAAATGATTCCTGGCATGCTATTACTTGCATTGTTATAAATCTCTAGATTTATTTTTGTAATGTGGAACAGCCCATGCTATTATCTCAACATGGTCGTTGCAAAGAGCTTATTAGATTGGTAAATTTACCAAATAATCCTTTTAATGAACCCTAATGCCAATGGTTTCTATTAAAAAATCATATGTGGATAGCAAGATCAACACTATAGCCACCATGGTCATGCAATTAATTGCAAACATAAATAATCTTAACAACCCATATAGCAAGGTCATTAAGTTAGACAACATAATATCCTTTCTTAATAACATGTTTCCAACCTTCATACAAATCTAAAGAAGACGTTTTACATGGTCACCAATTAATTCATTAGGGTTATCAAATCCAAAAGAATAACATGATCTAAAGGTTCCATTAAAAGGGGGTTACTTTTCCAATGGGAAGGGTGTCATACAAGAACTTACTTTGACGATAAACCAACACAATATGTGTCACAAATATTGAAAAATAATTGGGAAAAAAATTGATGATTCTCATTCCATGGGATGGGTAAACATGATGGAACACTACTTCTCCCTCCATGGTATTATAGATGGCTTGATGATACTTATACTGGGGGAATTATAATTTGATATAGAATGAATAAAATGGTGGCAATGGCATAAAACATTCTATGGGGGATACAAATGGAGCTAATTTGTAAAAGTTATCGATGCTTATTTTGAAAAATACTCACTATTTGAGATGCTTGACCAAATCATGTCAAAGATATATAGTTTTATACTTTGTATAAACTTTTGAATGATTGGAAATATGCATAGAGGTATTGACAAATTAAATTTTAAATAAGGCTTCATTAATGGTATCAGGGAAAAAACCAGAGAAAAAATCATGATGCAGCACCTAGCTACATCACAGGAGGCTTCTTATAGGCCTTGGGAAGTAGAGATGGTGATAAATACATAAGAAAAAATACCCCATTTTATTACTATCCATATCTCTCTTGTCACATTTACAATCATTCCCTTTCCCCACGAACCCAATCTCCCTTGCACCCCACCCCAATATATTTAACTACTGAAATGTTTTCCCATTTTATATTTTCTATCCTTTCTTCCAAAATTATAATCACAAATTAGCCATTTTCTTTTTAAAATTTCGTCTATTTTTAAATAAAGTTCCTTGGATTGGTAATATTCATCAAATTTGACAAATTTTAATAAGAACTTGTATATCTTTTATTTATTATTTTCCTCGGAAATCCCATATTTCCTCCCATTATTTATTAGTAATTTCATCTCCTTATAATTGGTTGGTTATGTTACTAGAAGATGATTGTTATAATTGATAGTTGAAAAAAACAAAATTTTATTCTTTGATAGGTGGTAGAAGAAAGATATTGTTATTTCCATGAAATGAAATTTTTTTAATTATGGTTGCTAATGTTTGTATGGTTAAATGTGTTGACATGTGAAAATGTCAAACTTCAAGTGAGGGACGATCAACTAAAATCCCAAAAGCTTAATATTGAAATGGATAAGAATATGTGACATGGTGCTAAGAATAGAATAATTAAGAACATTGGATCTCATTACCATGCATAACAAAGAATTATATATAATCCTCCCTAAATATGGCCATAATCATATGTAACAACCCTTGTTTGATTTTCCATGTAATTAAAAAAATACCAAGGTCATGGGACATGTATTCCAAGATGAATGGTGGGAAAATCATCCTAGTGGGTTTCACTTTGGTTTATTAATGGCTAAAAAAATTGACAAAGGAATTCGTAAAGGAAAAGATGAATTAATTGGTATTTTATTCATGAATTAAAGGAAAATAGAAGAAAAGGAAGGTGAAAGGTCATAGAATTGCATGTGAGGAAAATTGAAGGAAATTTGAGGAAAATATGATGAAAATAGAGGCCTCGATGTTAAAAAGGATTACAAGGATAATTTCATGGATTTTGTTAGTGTTAGATTTTCTTAGTTTAATAATTTTTCAATTCAGTTCTAGAGCTCTCTCTCTATTCTGTCTCTCTCATACTCTTGCACACTTAGAGTATTCTGGGATCATGCTTGGAGAACTCTAGCATTCACTTAGATTAGAGAAAGAAGGAAAAGAAAAGTAGGGAATTGAAAGGGAAAAGGTAGATCAACAATTATAGCTATAATGATTTGCATGTATCGAGTTGCATGTATGATTTCCTTTCTAGTTTTGGCATGCATGGTACATGGATGTGGTTTCTTGGTTATGTGTTGTCATTGGCCTAGATAATTTAATAGAGGGAAAATAGTTTTTCCTAACCTTGCCATTTCCTGGATAGCCATGGTGTTATGGGTTTTTCCACTTTTTGTTTCTGATTGGCTTTCATGTTCCTTATGGTTGTGGGTTGAGTTGCTGGTTCTTGGAGTCTTTGGTTCAAAAAAACAATCAAGATCCCTAGAACAACTTGGATTGAGTTACTAGTCCTGGAACCTTGGTTGGAAAAACACTCTCGAGCCCTTTATGGGTTGAGTTACTAGTCTTGGAGCCTTGGTTGGAAAAACCCTCTAGAGCCCTTGAAGGATATTGGTTGAGTTATTTGTTCTTGGAGCTGTAGTTGGGAAAAACAATCTAAAGACCCAGAAAACTTGGTCAGAGACTATTCTGGTTGATGTTAGTGATGTTTGACCATGAGGTGAAATCACTGGTTAAGGGTTGATCTAGTTTTTCCTCTGGAGTCCTTGTTTTTGTTTTGGTTGGTTTATTCCACGAAATCCCACATTCATGCTTGGAATATGGATCAGGGGTGATTAGTTGAAAGAGATCTTTGTTTCAACCCAATCTATGGCCAAGTGGTACATGGAAGTCCCTGACTTGGTTGGATTTTTCATATGTTAATAAGAGTTATTTTCCTCTTGTATTTCCATGAGTAGTTGTAATTGTTATTGTGTGGCTTTGATGGTTTTTTATGATGGTGTATATGTTGTTCATTTACTGGTTATATGTTTTTTATATGAGGTATGTTGGGCTATATATATATTGATGTGTTTTGGTTTGTTGATGAATGGTTAATGAATGCATGAGCTAACAAATGTTACCGCAACTATTATGAGAGGGAAATATACCTTCTGAACGATTTTTAGATAAGTATCATACCCCTATGTTTAAATATGCATTCATGACTTATAGATTACATGTTCTCCATGTGTTTGACAAAATGACTGCCATGGTTAGGACTGGTTAGGTCAAGTATTTGATCAAGTTTTTTATGAATGGCCTTATCTTAATGTTATTTATCATTCTAGGAAGTCTAATCAATTTTTGGGTAGTGGTCTAGAGACAAGCCCTGAAAAGGTGGCACTAATGTCAGGGTTTTAGGCTCATAACCAACAAATTTGGAATACAGTCGCATGGATATAGTGTTATATATGTGGATGGAGGCATACAATACATAGATGTTGTGTTATTCCTATGACTAGAAGTCTAGGTCAGTCAAATAACTGTTCAACTCAGTATTTGGGAACTAGAGGTGGTTGTTTACCCCTGAGTGTCTTGTAAGTTATGTAGGATGTTAGTTTGTGGTTGATAGGTTCAATTTTCGGCCCCACTTCCAAATTTCTTTGTATCTCTTCCTCTCATGTTTACTCCTCCAACCCAGTGAAATTGGGTAAATGTGGGAGGGGGCATTACAAAGCGGTATCAGATATTCTAGTTTCAAACACTTGGACTAGATGGGTAAATGTATATATTTATGCATGTATGGTAGGTAATACATGCATCATGGTTATCATTATGCATTCAATGTCATCATGATTCTATTGGTATGTTATGATGTTGATATGTTTAATGAGATGGAGTAGGATATACATACCATCAAATGAGGTTGCAACACTAGAACTCGGGGTAAAAGCAGGTTGTCATACAATTACTGTACGTTTTGCATGTAGATATGTTGGTTAATGGTTTTTACAAGAATTATGGTTATGTACATTCATGTTATTCTATTGCTCTTTTGAATACATGCATGACAGATGTTAGTTAATTAGTGCGGTCATATGCACATGTGTCAGATAGTCATGATTGGTAGTAACATGTTGTTATATGACTTACAGTCACATGCATGATTATTATGGCTCATTGTAGCTAATATATTGATTTTATTATGTATGATGTTAATTTTGAATGGTTTGTACATATGGTTAATGTTATGGTATTCAGGTATGAGTCAATATACTTGTGATATTGTGTTGTACTAATTTGGACTGACTTGTGTAGATGTGATAGCCTCCCCTCTAATACATTGAGATATGAGTTTGATTATGTAATCTAATTGGTTTATCAAACATGTTATGTTTAAAATTTATTTGAATGTTTGATTAATTTCATGATATGGGTATGTGTCTATAATATTGCATGAAATAATGACCTTGTTTAAGATGGTTATACGAAAACATTATGTGCTGAGACAATTTATATGCACTTGAGTGTAAGTGGGTGCTAGTTGTATTATTATGACTAATGACTGTGATTTGATTATGATATGACTGTTAGTCTTGGTAATTTTGATTTTAAAAATAGACCTAAAGTCTTGATCTTTGGAACATGTTACTCACATGTGTGATTTGTTGCAGGGAAACATTCTTGGCATTAACATGACAAGGTAACAGTTGATTTATTTGTATAACTAACAACTGAGTGATATGATAGAACACAATAAGAATCAATTAAAACAAGGTAAAAAGTAAAATAAAGGAAATGGGTGAGAATTCCTTTGGCTATATTTGGAAACCACACTTCCAAATGAGTGAGTGCTTTGCATACAAGAAGTCTTCTTAACCTTGATTTTGTCTGAAATTATGTGGATATGTGCTACAGTCATAAAAATGTATTTGGAAAGTATGTTAGTTATTTTCTAGTTATATATTGACCTGTGACGGTAACTGGAGTCCCTTGAGAGATGGCATGGACGTGTTCAGTTACAAGGTCTCGTTATTGACATAACAAGGTAGGGTAACTATTATATTGTTACATTTATTTATGCAATGACATTTATCTGTTTATGGTAGTATTAATGCTAGATCTTTCCTGACCTACAACAATATTAATTGGTGACGTGAAAAAAAAACATTAACTTGTTTACACTATCAATCTATTTCCCATTCACAACATCTTCAACAAATGTCTAACATACAATTTTATTTTTCTCCTTTTGAAAAATTGTAGAAACTGAGTACATGCATGCATATAATCACATCTCTAATTCCTCCTCTATCATTACTAAAATTACTAAAATTTATATGAGTTGGAATTTTCCAGAAGGGAATCCAAACTCCCTGTTTTTCTCCAAAAAGCCTTACCTTTCTTTAGATTTCTTCCTTCTACAAATCTAATCTATTTTTTCACAACTTAAAAAAACTACTTACATCTCTATCCAAAAAAGTAGATAAGATTTTTTTATTTTTCCTAACATCATTCCCATCCAATATTTTTGATATTTAAACTAAAACAAAAACTAATTTACTAATAAAACAAAGGAATCCAATTCCTTCTACATTTCAATTGTTTTTTTCCAATTTCAAGTGTAAGATGATCCTGCATCAGACTCCCAGGGAAATAAATTGTCCACGATCTCTTGAAAATTTGTGCAATGCTTGTGAATCTCTGCAACAATCATCCAAGTAGCATTCTCCAATGGCTGATTTATCCACTTCACCAAATACTAAAAGTACTATTTTCCTCTAGTTTTCTTCACCACTTTTCGATCTAATAGACCTTCAATTTTCAATGGAGTTGATTTGGGCAGTTGCTGGTTCCATTCAATAATCTGTCTGACTTCACTGGAAGACTCATCATCTGAACCTTTTCTTGTTCCCTGAAAGGAATACAAATTAGAAACATCGAAAATTTTGGAAATAGCAACATTACTTGGAAGCTCCACTTCATAAGCATTTGAGGAAAATTTCCTTAAAATTTTGCAACGTCCAATATTTTTGAGTTTTAACTTGTTGTAAGTTCCTTTAGGAAATATTTCTTTCCTAAAATGTACTATGAATAAATCACTTCTCTCAAATTTTTGTTGCCTTCTCTTTGAATCAACCCTTTGGTTTTATTTGTTGTTCCTTTCTTGTAGTTGTTGCTTAAATCTTTCGTATATTTCTTGAATGCTCACTTCAAATTCTTCACCTTCCGCACTTCTAATATCTTGTTTTACCAAATTCCTCAATTCATATACTCCCATTGGATGCATTCCATACAATATTTGGAAGGGAATCATAACTATACTTCTATTGGGTGTATCATTGTATGCATATTATACCTGAGCAAGAAATTGATCCAATTTTTTGGGAGTTTCACTTACCAATCTTCATAGGATATTTCCCAAGCTCCTATTCACAACTTTTGTTTTCCCATCAGTTGGTGGGTGATAGGCTATGCTTAAATTAAGGTTATTACCCAAATTATTCCATAATGTTCTCCAAAAATGACTGACAAGCCTTGTATCTCTATCATATACAATACTTCTAGGAAATCCATGCAACCTTACCAACTCTTTAAAGAACAAATTGGCAACATTGGTGGCATCACTGGTTTCGCTACAAGATATAAAATGTGCCATTTTAGAGAATCTATTAACCACAACATAGATAGAGTCATTTACCTCTTTGAGTCCCTGGCAATCCAAATATAAATTTCATGCTCACTGAATCCCATGGCCTAGTACGAGTCGGTAATGGCTGATATAAAACTATATTTTGACTTCTTCCCTTCGCATGCTGATTGATCCAACATTTTGCAACAAACCTTTTCACGTTAGCTTGCATGTCTGGCCAAAAATAAAAATAATTCAATTGAGAAAAAGTTTTATCTTGTCCAAAATGTCCTGATAATCCTCCATTATGATTTTCCCTAATAAGATTCTCTCATAGAACATTTGGGTATGCACAATCTGCTATATTTAAATAACAATCCTTCTTGCAACATAAAGCTCAAGCATGGAGTTCTATTACCAATAAATGGATTTTTACAAGAAACATATACATCTTTAAAATCAACATATTCCTTATACATCTCTTTCATTTCATCAAATCCTAAAGTGTTGATTTGAAACTCATGCAAAATAAAATTTATTCTACTTAACACATCAACAACCTTATTTGATTTACCACTTGCATGCTTGATGAAAAATGTGAAATTTTGCAAGAACTCCACCCATTTAGCATGCCTCTGATTCAATTTCGCCTGAATTTTGATAAAATGTAGATCATGGTTATTAGTATAAATAAAAAACTCTTTGGGAACAAGATAATGCCTCCATTTTTTTAAAGCCTTAACTATAGCATATAAGTCTTTATCATAAGAGGAATATTTCTTCTTTTCTTCATTTAATTTTTCATTGAAATATACAATTTCCCTTCCTTCTTGACTTCAGACAGCTCCAATAGTAGCTCCACTTGCATTTGTCTCAACTTGAAAACATTTGTTAAAATCTTGTAAGGCTAATAGAAGCTGTTCAATTATCCTTTGCTTTAGTATTTTAAAATTTCTATTAGTTGATATAGTCCATTTAAATGGTTTCTTAATCTCCTTGATGGTGTCAATAATGGTTCCACACAAACTACTGAAATTATTTATAAACTTTCGGTAGAAACTTGCAAGACCATGAAAGTTTCTTACCTCAAAAAAATTCCTTGGAATATGCTATGAAACCAGCTCCAAAAATATAAGAAAAGAGAGATCAACACCTTAGAAATAAGCCACTTCAAGGGGGAAACCTCCAATACATTACATAAATGAACGATTCTTGGATCATACAAATGAAAAAACCTCCTTTCTATATATAGGATTCCATGGGGCCACAATGTAATCATAGCCGACCTAAAAATAATAATGTAAAGGCACAATAATAACAATATGGGGGTTACATGGGTACAACAATAACAATAAGGGGGTTACACTAACAACAATAAGGGACTATACTAGTAATATAGAGACCTAACATGCTCCTCTCCTTCAAAAAAGTGTTGTCCTCAACGCTTGAGTAGCTCCGGGCGCTTCTGTATAAAATTCTCATCCTCCCATGTAGAATCTTCAGTGGGTAAGTTGTTCCATTTGATGAAATACTCCGAAATCGATCGATTTCGTAGTTGTCAAGTTCTTGTTTCCGTGACTGCTTAAGGTTCCAATATGGTTTTACCTTCCTCATCAAGTTCTGGCAATATTTTTTGAACTGGAATTTTGTCCCCTATAACCTTATTTAAGCATGAAACATGGAAAACTTGATGCACTCATGAAGAAGCAGGAAGATCCAATTTGTATGCCATAATACCAATCTTTTGCAACACCTTGTAAGGACCATAGTACTTTGGCGATAATTTATTTTCCTTCTTAGCTTGCTTGAGGGATATTTCTTTGTATGGTTATAGCCATAAATATACCCAGTATCCTACATTAAAAATTCTCTCACTGTGATGTTGATTTTCCTGTTGTTTCATTCGATTTTGTGCCAAATTTAGGTTATCCTTTAAGAGTTAGAGAAATTCTTGTTGATGCTCGATGTGATCTTCCACTGCCTGAACCCCATAATTTTCCCTTGAATAAGATGTGATGGACAGTGGATGATATCCATAAAGTGCCATAAATGGGGTCATTTTTGCTGCAGTATGGAAGGAAGTGTTATACCACCATTCAACGAGAGATAACCACTTGACTCATTGTTCTTTCTTATCAGATACAAAATAATGAAGATATCCTTACAAAAATTTATTCACTATCTTAGTTTTACTATCAGATTGAGGATGATAAGATGAGCTATGAGCTAGTTGAGTACCCAAACAAGAAAATAATTTCGTCCAAAAATTTCCTGTAAAAATGGGATCTCTGTCATTTACAATAATCTCCAGGTTTCCATGTAGCTTTTGAATTGTTTCCATAAATGCAATAGCAACTGTACTTTCTTTAAATCGATGAGATAATGCACAAAATTGTGCATACTTGATAATTCTATCAATTACCACCATGATGACACTATTTTCTTCGGAATTAGGTAAACCTATGATAAAATCCATTGAAATCTCCTCCCAACGTTGACTTGGAATGGATAAAGGTTTTAAAAGACCTGAGGTCTTAATTGTGTCAACTTTATTTTGCTGGAAAACCAAAAATTCCACCACAAAATTTTGAATATCATATTTAAGGCCATCACAAAAAAAAAATTCTTTGCCCTGTGGTAAGTATTTAAAAATCGTGAGTGTCCTCCTAAAGGAAAAGTGTGAAATTCCAAAAGAATATTTTGTTTTATTTGGGAATTATTGCAAATATATAAGTGATATTTTTACCATAAGGAATCATTTTTCCAACAAAATGTATCAGATGTACTAGGATCTTGTTGAAACTTTTGAATGAGTGTCCACACTTCTTCGTCCTTCTTCCATTCATCCCTTGCTTTGGTTATCCAATCTGGTTGGATAATAGAAATGGAACAAAGAAATGCTTCCACTTCTTCTTGAGAGTGCATCTGCAACAACATTTAGCTTCCTTTTTTTGTAGATGATTTCAAAGTCATAACCCAACATCTTTGTGACCCATTTTTGTTGCTCTTTTGAAGATAGTATTTGTTCCAAAAAGTGTTTAAGACTATCATGATCATTTTTTACCTTGAAGTGTCTTCCGATTAGGCAAGGTCGCCATTTATTTAGTGCATGTAGTATTGCCAGCCTTTCCTTCTCATAAATAGCTTTTTGTAAATACTTTCCTTTGATTAGATGAATTTCAAAAGCAATGGGTCTTCCTTCTTGCATTAAAACAACACCAATTCCATTTCCTGAGGCATCACATTCCACAATAAAGGTTTTTGTGAAGTTTGGCATAGCTAATACTGGTGATAGGCACATTGCCTCTTTAAGATGTTAAAAGGCCTTAGTTGCTTCAAGAGTCCATGAAAATGCATCTTTCTTTAATAATGTTGTTAGAGGTGCTGCTATTCTCCCATAATTCTTAACAAAATTGCAATAATACCCTGTTAACCTGAGAACTCCACTCAGCTGCTTTATGGTTGTGGGGACTTTCCATTCCTTAATGGCTTTAATTTTGTTAGGATCTACCTTAACACCCTTGCGAGATACAATATGACCCAGATATTTCACCTCTTGTACTCCAAAGAAACATTTGGATGTTTTTGCATATAATTGTTTCTCCTCCAATAGTTTGAGCACCCTGTCAACATGTTGAACATGATCCTTCCAAGACTTGCTCTAGAATAGTATATCATTAAAAAATACTAGCAAAATTTTTATATGGAAGGGTTTGAAAATGGAATTCATCAACCCTTGAAATGTAGAAGGTACATTGGTAAGGCCAAAAGGCATGACCAAAAATTCATAATGACCCTCATGGTTTGAAATGATGTTTTTAGAATATCTTCAGTCTCCATTCTAATTTGATGATATCCTGAATGAAGATCCAACTTGGTAAAATAAATTTATCCATGTAATTCATCGATCACATGAATGGGAAATTCATCTTTAATAGTGAGCTTATTGATCTCCCTATAATTCAGACACATGCGCCATGATCCATCATTATTGTGCACCGATACTACTAGAGCAGAGAAAGAACTTTGACTAGGTTGAATTATACCAGCCTCTAACATTTCTACAATCATACGTTCAATTTCGCTCTTTTGGACATAAAGATATATGTAACGCTTGATGTTTGGAGGAACACTTTCTGGAACCAAATGAATAGCATGATCATGATCACGAATAGGTGGGAGTCCTTTGGGAGTTTCAAACACCTTGGAATGATTGTGCAAGACTTTTTGGCCATCTGGAGAAATAGATGATTTTGATGTTGGAACTTCTAGTGAGCATAATTGTGCAATTATGCCTCATTGTTCTTTCTTCAGAAGCTTTGTCATGATGTTACACCATTTTTTGGTCATATAACCTGTTACTATTATATATACCAAACTACACCATGTAAGACCAATTTTACCCCAAGTAAAATTGCTTTCACTATGAAAAATAACTTAGTAAACCACATTTATTAAGTTCTTTATGGTCTAAACGGGAAACCCCATGAGGAAATATTGAATAAATCCACATTTGTTTGATTTTCCTCAAGGAATAATTAGTTAAACAACAGTTTAATTAATATTCCTGGTCATATCTAACACAAAACAGGAAAATTAAATAGATAAATCATTATTTATCTTATTATTTTCTAGGAATAATTATTTAAACCTTATTTAAATAATATTCCTTGTCAAATTTGACTAAATAATTTATAAATAATTAAATAAATCATTATTTATTTAATTATTACTCAACCACATCCTTAAAATAATAAATAAATCATTTATTTATTTATTATTTACAAATAAAGGGATTTGACCAAAGTCAAATTCTTTTCCCTTCCAACAAATATAATAAAATATTCCATAAAAGTTCGATCTAGAATTGGTTAATAATATTTTAATTATGCACCAATATCTAGACTAACTCAATATTTTGTTATAAACATAAGGGTTTTTCCTTTAACTCACTACATTTTGTTGCCTAAAGATCACTCTGGATCTATACTTTTGGTTTGACTTTGATCCTCCATCATTGTCATATTTTGCTACCATATTTCTTGTGAGTTCCCTTTGAGTTCCATTTTTGTCTGGGTTTTCTACACCATCAAGAGAGAGGGATTTTAGATCTGAGGTACTGAGGACTTACAAGAACCCATCCGATTGAGGGGGACTGGTAACATCTTTCTATGTTCCCTTCTCAGGTGTCAAAAAATACAAAAAATTCTTTAAAACAATCTTGTCTTGTCTATTGGATGCATGGAGCAACTCTTGCTTTTATTTATTGCTTAATGTCTTTTAAAGCATAGATCTAGATTTTGTAGCAGTTATCTTGGTCAACTAATTGCAGATCTAAAGATATTGGCAATCATATTTGCTGTTAGGGATATTTTTTATGCATGACTATAGTGAGCCTTTTCGTATGCTTGCGATTAAGATTCATACTAACAACTGGCGACTCCACAAGGGTCTACGATTATGACCTCTGTCGTTTTTCAGATCCCTACATATCTACCTGCTTCAAAACCCTAGGATTTTTCTTTAGCTTTTTATTTTTATTTTTGTGATGTTGTTTTCAACATATAAAACCCTAAAACATTAAAAATTCTAACTTATGTGTGTTTTCAGACATATTGCACAGGTGACAGGCATCAACCATAGCTGAGACAATTTTTTTTTTGAAACCTACTCCCGAGATTGCTGGAAGTGCAGGTCACACTTTTTGTGCCAAAACCTATGACCTGAAGCTTTAGGGCATAGAAAATAGGCCAAAACCTACGACCTCTGCAGAAAGTAGGTTAGAAACTGTGACCTGAACTTTTTGTGGGAATTTTTCTGAGATTTTTTTTGGGTTTTTTTGGGCCTCTGTTCAGGGTTGTCTGATCTCCATATCCACCCATTTTAGACTTGTAATTGCTCCGTTTTACTCATCAAAATGGGAACCTAGCCCCCTAGGGCTTCAGTACCCTCCACCTTTCTTGGAAGAGTTTTAGCTGCTGCAAGTCATCTGAAATTTCAGCTTGTTAAGCCATTTTTCAAATATGATCCCTTACCTTCAGATCCACTTCAGATTGGTTATTTATTCATCCAAAACACCTTGATTTAGTTTTGTTGGGGTCTTCCTCTAGGGTCCCCTCCACTTCCCTCCAGGTTGTAGCCTTTTTCCACCTCATTTACAACAATTTTTCCTCTGATTTTTTTGCTATTTTCTGCATCTATTTCCAGTAGATTTGACCTTTAGATCATTATCCCTCCCAAATTTATATCTATTGGCTATTTTGGTGTTTTTTGGCTAGATTTTTTCCCACCCATAGACTAGTTGTTGAGAGGCTCACCTCCTTGGGTTTAGATAAATGCATAAATATATGTTTATTTTATGTTATTTCAGTTTCGTACACTATTATCTGCAGGTATATTTAGAGTTATACATCACACTTTTTATTTTTCTCTACAAATGTCTGGGTTTAAAAATTAAAATTTACACACTTAACACACACACCCTAAGTGAAGAAGAGCCTGGTTAACACCACGAGGCAAAGACTATAACATTGCAATCAATTGATCTTGCACCTCTTTGCCCTTGTTTTAACATTGTAATCATTAATTGATCCTGCACCTCCTTGCCATTGTTGGTCTCTCTTCCCTTTGTGGCATGTTTGTGCTTCCATCATTGCGCCCCAAAGGCGTTTATCTCGGAGACTTCTTGGACTTCATCCTCAGTTTCTCGTAGGAAGACTTACTCCTCCGCGTAGGATTCGAGTTAGTCCTCCACCGAGTCCACACTCTGACTCCTCTTCTGGTTCATTGGGTTCCCCTTCTAGTTCCATCCCCGGTTCTCCCCCCGTCACCTTTAGCATGTCTGGTTCAGGATCTAACGCTGGTGGTAGCCCTAACCCTAATGCTGGGAATACTACTAGTGGGACCGCAACAGAAACTACCCCAGCTTCTCCCTTTCTCCCCTATATGGAAGGCATCAGTATTCCCGATTTTAACTAGTTGATCAATGACCTTATACGCCATGACGCTAGTTGGCCTTCTATGCCAACCAAGCTCCTTTCCAGCATCCCTAAGTTTGAAGGTCTTGCTGGAGAAGATCCTACAAACCATGTTCGATCTTTCCACATGTTCGTCTAACTCCATCACCGATGTCTTTTTCCATCTTCGTTTGTTCCAATGTACGGTTACTGGTGAAGCTTCTAAGTAGTAAGTTGATCAGGCCTCCTCCTCTAATACCACCTTTGCGACTCTTGCCCGGGATTTTCTATCTTATTTCTAGCTTCCCCTTCGTTATGACACTGGAACTGAACTTTTGACTTCTTTCCCTCAATTTTCTGTGACCCGCCTATTCGATCGTGTCCAGGAATGGCAGAGAAGAAAGAGCCTATGTCAAGCCCATAACTTTGAAGACTGTGTCTACATGGACTGGTTCCTTCGATCCATTTTTCCTACTATCGGTACAGATGTCGCATCGCATTTCCCTCAAACTGTAGAAGTTGCTATCCAGATTGCGTTAAAATATGACTTGATCTATACTCAGTCTGGTTATGTTTATACCATCTTACCTGATCTCCCTAGACCTTATGGTGCCAATGCACCGAGGGCATCCAATGCCACCGATGATATTGTTGGAGCTCTTTCTCATCCATATGCTTTGCCTCCCATGGATTATGGTTTCCCTCAAGGAGGTGCCAACACCTCCAACACTTTTCCCCCTCCCGATAGCATGTATCCAGGATACGGCATGCCTCATCATTTTTCCCAACCTGTTTACCACAATTTTACCCAATCTCCTTATTATCTGTATCCACAGCCTGGTACTCCATCTCCTCCAGCATTAGCACCCCCACCTCCCTTGCCTTCTCAACCCCCGCAAAAATAGCCACCGCCCCCCCAGGGGAAGGTATATGCACAGTAGGGCACGACTAATCCTCCAACTTCCAAAAAGAAGAGGAAAGGCACCCAAAATAAATCTTCCCCTGGTAATCCTGGACCTAATCCCCAAGGTAATGCACCTAACACTGCTAACCAACAACAGGGCACTCAGCCCAAGCAGGACAGGCCTATTTGCACGAATAAGCCTTGTTCATGTTGTGGTGTTTATGGTCATTACACCCACGATTGTCCTATTTTACCACAGATGCGGCAGATGTGGGAGACTCAAGCAACATCGTGAGGATAGCAAGCCTCCCATTCCTTTCCTCCCAGTGCTGCGCCTAGTCAACCAGTTGTGTTTACTAATCCTTTCTCTTAGCAAGGATTTGTAGCTACCCAACCACCTGAAGGTCAGGCGGCCACTCAACATCCTCCATATGTTACCTCCAATTACCAAACTCTCATGATGAACTCTGACCAACCCATTACCTTTGATCTCAACCTTCAGACTCAGTCCCATCAGTACAATAAGCCTCCTGCTACGTCTGCCCCTGAGCCCCCTTCTTCAGGTTCTATAGAGCCTCTTTCGACAACCAATGGTCCTTTTATAGATCCCTCAGCCCAAGTCATAGGTTCATACCAAGATCCCCAAGGGACCATTATGCCAAAATGCTGCTTCTGGAAAAGCTGTCAATTTGTATAGTATAGTAGATGATTTGGCACAATCTCCTGCTGCCATCTCAACGATGGAACTCCTCCAGTCATGCCCTTCACAATGAAAATATCTACTAACTACCATGGGAAATTTAGATCCTTCAAATGATTGTTTGATCATCTTCGATGTTGATTGGTCATAACATCCTTCCCTTCCTACTTCCGCCGCCTTCCAAATCCTCGTAAATATCCACAATGCCAACGTTTCCTGTTGTATCATTGATGAGGGGGCATCCACCTGTGTGATGTCTGCTTCAGTTTGGAAGCAACTCAAATCACCTGAGTTGGACCCTTCCACTATCACCCTCTGAGAATGGGATGGCCACTCCTCTAAGCCCATTGGCATGTTCCACAATCTTCCTATTACTCTTGCAGGCAAGACTGTTTGCATTGATGTATAAGTCATTGATGCCCCCTTAAATTACAAAATTTTATTGGGTCATAGCTACACCTATGCGATGTCTGTTGTACCATGTGCGGTTCACCGCAAGTTTTCCTTTTCCCATAATGGAAATATAGTCACCATTGACCAGTTGACATATTACGAACTGAAGTCTTAGACCTCCCCTGAGTCCATCATATCTTCGGTGGCCAATAATCGAACTGTCGACCCCCTGACCAATGTCTCACTCGGAGTCTACAAAGACTCCTCTTTTCTTGGTTCATTCCCTAGTCTTCCTCCTCCTATCTCTGATCCCAGCTCATCGAATGTTTGCATGATGCAATCATTTCGGGCTTCCCTCAAGCGGCCTGCTTCAGCTAGTCAGCAGCCACGCCCTCTGAAAATTTCTCCTAGCCCTTCGATTATGCCTTCTAGATCCCTCCTCCTAGGCCTTCACCTGCAGTTGGTATCCATGAGCCTCTCTATTCTCCTGGCATGGTTCCTCCTAGACTTAACCATCTCGGAGCTGTCCTGCCTGGCCATTACCCCTTTGGTCGGATACCGTTCCTAACTCCCTCTCCTGGAGTGTTCTCGGTACCTTTCATGGCTACCTTATCCTTTCCTAACTTGACCTTGGGGATTCCCGTTTGGTACATTGATCCCCCAGTCAATACCCCTCTTGGTCAACCCAAACCTTGTCTTGATTTGACCCCGGTTCAACCAGTCCCCATGACCCCTCCCATTGCTATTGTGCCTCAACCACTTCAACAGGAACCTCCTCTTGTTGCGATAGCTTTGGGTAACAGGGGAAAAGCTAGAAAGAAGGCATCTAAACACAAGGCTACCCCAAAAAACCCTGCCCATCCTCAACCACCAAAGCATACCCCCCCATGTGCTTTGTGTGATGTTTTTAGTCATGCCACCCACGATTGTCCTGAATTTCCTCGTCTCAAGCCCATGGTTAATGAAGCATTTCTAGCGTCTGATATCCCAGAGGTATATGTCACCATACCCAATTGAGTCCCAAAATTCAAGTATTTACGCACAAATCATCCTTGTGCTTTGTTTGATTTCCATGGCCACTATACCCACCTTTGTCCTCGCCTCGAGGACTTCTGTACCTCTCTAGTGGTAGTTCGCCAATTTGAGGCCAAGCGCAACGAGTCCACCGCTCCCTTATTTGTGCATTTTTCTTCAGAAGAACCAGAGGAAAAATCCACTCCTATAGACATTCCCCCTCTATATGTCGAAATGACAGCATCTCCAACCACTGTCCACTACCTGTCATCATCTATGAGATCAATGGTGGAAGACCCCCTGAGACTTCCCCTTCTGTTTCGCCTGACCTCCCTTTAGTGATCACCTTGGGCTCAACATTGGTGGATCCTTCATCTAATTTTTCTTTCATCACCCTCTATGACGATGCACATGTGAACCTCACTTCTCATGATGATGAGTCAGGTAGCTTTGCTACACCACTTGGTCTTTATTCCACCAGTTACCCCATATTCTATTGTGATGATGACATTATGGAAGCATTTACCACCCCTGAATTTATCTATCCCCAATTACATCCAACCCATGCATTCGAACCACATACACATTATGGCCATTACATTGACACCCAATGGTTGGGTAAGGGGGCACCCATATTTGAGAGTCAAAGAGAAGAAATTCTCCACAACTCTCCTAGTGTATCTGGTCATGTTGACTCTAGTACCCTTATCCTTCCCCATTTAGAAGAACCTCTAGAGTCCCATATCACTTCATATCACTCTAGGGATGATACCCCTCATCATTCCTTCATCTTACATTAGCAACCCAGTCCCCTGGACATTTTTGTTGACCAACCTGTGGCTTTTCTAGGAGAGTACCAGTTCATTATCTCAAAATCCACTCTTTGGGATAGTGTCACCATGTATGCCAACCCAGAAACTTAGTCCATTTGCTTCATATATGCAATACCAAAAGAGATTGGTAATCCTCCATTCCATTTCTCGAGCTGCATAACCATAATTAAAACAAATGGCGTACCACATCATAAAAATGTGTTTAGATTCCCCTTTTTCTAAATAAATTTTGGCATGACCACAACATGCTTGGGGGCACCTATGCCCCTCAACCATAAAAATCCCATATCTCAGCCAAAAATAGCACTGAAACCCCCTTTCTCTAATAGGTCACACTTTTCAGGTCATTTCTTGGGACAGGTCACAGTTTTCTGCCCAGTACCTACTACCGAGGTTGCAGAATAGACCCCAAAAAGTGTGACCTGGCCTGTTCATGAGCTTTGGGTACCTAAACTGAAATTTTGATCCCCTTAATTGAAAGAGTATGGTTAGGCCTCTTACCTGCAACTAACAAATTTCGATTCCAACGGTCGGCTTCTCTACTACGATCGTCGCAAGATTTAGGTCCTTCTCTCCTTTCTATATTCACCACAACTACACTTGCAAGTGAGTGAATTTGGAGGGAAAATGCCTTATTAAAAAAGAAACCCTAGATTTTTCTACGCCTTATTAAAAGAGAAACCCTAGATTTTTCTTTTGCCTGGTGCGGCAAAACCATAGCTCAGTTTGACAAACTGTACGTACCATTGGAAAGCTCTCACTGAGTCCTCACATGGGTATCTGATAGTTTTTTGTGACTTAATACTTCACCAGGACACATTATTTCCAAGAAGGGTCACTTCACCACTCCTCAAAATCAAATTTCCTCACTTGAAACACTTGTACTTAGGGCACCACTTTGCCTCCATACTTTTCCATGCTCATGTCAATTTTCTTTGTGAGTAACCATGTTGTACTCATGTCTTTACGGTTCCCACTAGACCTTTTCTATGTGGTAGCATCATCGACTTTCCTTTCTTTAGAGCATCCGAGTTGAGTCATCATCGAATCCATGGAGTCTATCCCGAGTCCCTTTGTATCCCTCTATAGTCCTCCATCCTTCATTGCTTGGTTCCTCTCTCATGTCACACATTATGGCCTTCAGTCCTACTGTCCCCTATCCCCTTTGATATTGTGTCAGTTGCTGCTAGGTCATACATGCCCTTTATGCTCTAACAAGGGAATTTGTTTGTCTACTACTCAGTACCCCCCATTTCATCATCATCCCTGGTGTCATTCTGTCAATTGCTTTACTATTTTCTCTCATGCCTTAGTTGAGGATCCCTTATTGCCTCACCTATGGCAGACCTCCTTCTGTCGATATCAGATCATTCATTCCAGAAGACAGATCTAGAGGGCGGTGTACCTTGGTTCCAGCTTCCACTATTGTTGGGTGCCTCAAATCAGGCAAAGGGACTCCTTCTTGCCCTTTGACTTGATTTTTTCTCAGCTATAGCTCCTTACAGCATGATCAAGATCTGTATACTTGATGGTTTAGTGATGCAACAGATTGTACCGGTGATTCATGGGTGTGTGTGAGAGATATTCCACACCTCATGAGGGGTTGACCCTTCAGGTAGCCCACCACATGCCCGGATGACCTCTTCATTATAGCCTTTGATACAACTCCATAGATTTGATTATGTCGGCCTCAACCACTTGCAAAAACTTTTTAGTTTTCATGTATCATTCAGATTTTTCAGAGCCCTTTCTTGTTTACAGGGTAACTTTGGTTGTATTTATATCTTATGTACCCAAATATTATTTTATAAGTCCTGGCTATTATCCCAGGCACAGTATGTATGTGGGATTCATTATCATGTTTTTATCTGGCTCATGTTTTTGCCAGCATGTACTATATAGTTCATTCCCTTGTTTACTAGACACATTATTATGTGTACTTTGTCTCAGCACGCATAGGTATGCATTCCCCGCTGCCTATAACACAGGTACTCACTCATAAAAGAGACTTTCTGCACCTCTAATTCTCACCTCCTTAGGGTCTAGTCCTCTAGCGCTTTTATCTACCTTATATTTCTCTCTCTCTGACTTCCCCTTTGATGTTTAGTGATTGAGTTCTTACAATGTACTTCGGTCATACGATTAGCTCCTCATGCTCGCATGCTAGGGGAGCAATCTGTTACACCATTTTTTGGTCATCAAACCTGTTACTATTAGATGGACCAAAGTACACCATGTAAGACCAATTTTACCCTAAGTAAATTTATTTCAGTATGAAAGATAACTTAGTAAACCACATTTATTAAGTTGTTTATGGTCTAAATAGGAAACCCCATGAGGAAATATTGAATAAATCCACATTTGTTTGATTTTTCTCAAGGAATAAATAGTTAAACAACAGTTTAATTAATATTCCTAGTGATATCTAACCCAAAACAGGAAAATTAAATAGATAAATCATTATTTATCTTATTATTTTCTAGGAATAATTATTTAAACCTTATTTAAATAATATTCCTTGTTAAATTTGATTAAATCATTTATAAATAGTTAAATAAATCATTATTTATTTAATTATTACTCAACCACATCCTTAAAATAATAAATAAATCATTTATTTATTTATTATTTACAAATAAAGGGATTTGACCAAAGTCAAACCAACAAATATAATAAAATATTCCATAAAAGTTGGACCTAGAATTGGTTAATAATATTTTAATTATGCACCAATATCTAGACTAATTCAATATTTTGTTATAAATAGAAGGGTTTTTCCATTCAATCACTACCTTTTGTCACCTAAAGATCACTCTAGATCTATACTTTTGGTCTGACTTTGATCCCCCATCATTGTCATATTTTTCTACCATTTTTCTTGTGAGCTCCCTTTGAGTTCCATTTTTGTCTGGGTTTTCTACACCATCAAGAGAGAGGGATTTTAGATTGAAGTTCTAAGGACTTACAAGAACCCATCCCATTGAGGGGGACTAGTAACATCTTTCTATGTTCCTTTCACAGGTGTCAAAAAATACAAAAAATTCTTTAAAAGAATCTTGTTTTGTTTATTTGATGCATGGAGCAACTCTTGCTTTTATTTACTGCTTAATGTCTTTTAATGCATAGATCTAGATTTTGCAGCATTTATCTTGGTCAACTAATTGTAGATCTAAAGATATTGGCAGCCATATTTGTTGTTAGGGATGTTTGTTATGCACGGCTAAAGTGATCCTTTTTCATACACTTGTGATTAAGATTCATACTAACACATGATATTAGAGCTTATTATCTTTCCTGACTTCCCTGCAATACCCCGTAATTCGATTTCCTTTCCTTCCAAAAAAAAATTCAAGAAAAGTTCTTGAAAATTAAAAGCTTGCATCCCCAAAGATTGTAACCATTGTACTTCTAGTACAACATCGACACCTCCCATTGGGATGGAAAGAATTGGAATATTCAATAAATATTCCCCCATGGCTAGCTTGATATTATGGCATTTTCCAGAGCAATTTATAGTTCCTCCATTTGCAACCATCACTTGACATTTTGGTGCTAGGCATAGGAAACAATTCAATTCCTTGGCTACCTTACAATGAATAAAATTATGGGTACTACCCAAATCAATCAACACTATTACCTTTTTCTTCTTGATATGTCCTTATATCTTGAGAGTTTGAAGAGTGGTAATTCCTGCCAATGCATTACACGATATGGTCGGACTCATTTCTTCTTCTTCCATGGTTGGTTCCTGGTGTATATCCTCTTCTTTTGAAGTTTCTTGTTCATTTTATTCCCCCTCTTCACAATCTATGTAAAATAAGTTCTTCTTAGCACACTTATGACCTTTAGTGTATTTTCTATCATAATTGTAGCAAAGCCCTTTTGCTCTTTTTTCTTCCAATTGTTGTGGTGTCAACCTTGTAGGTTGTGGAAGTCTAGGATTAGCAACACTTCCACCTTTATAGATGTGAGTGGTAGGCTTTCATGTCGCCATATGTTTACATTCAATTTTTCTTGCCAACTTGAATGCCTTCTCCAATGAACCAGGTTCCCAAACACGAACTTCATGTTGGATGTTATCCTTTAAAGTCCCTACGAAGACATCAATCCTTTGTTCCTCTGGAATATCAGTTACCCTTATATTCAATTTTTGGAAGTCCTCAATGTGCTCCACCACTGAACCCTTTTGTTCGAGATTTATCAATTGGCTAAAGAAGGTGTTTCTCTTTGTATCCTCATAATGTTCTATCATTTCCTCTATAAAAATTGACCAAGTGAAAATTTTTTTATGGGAGCAAATCCATCAATACCATACAAATTTATTTTGTTCTAAATGTAAAGTTGCAATGCGTATCTTTTGTGTGTTTTTCACATAATTGAGATCAAAATATTCCTCCATTTGTAGTATCCATGTTACGAGATCCTTGCCATCAAACTTCCTCATATCCATCTTTGGAATATGATGGTTCTTCAATCCAACATTAGAGTTTATGAAATCACGATTAACATTTATTTTGTTCTCATCAAGAGTTTCCTCTACCATCTGTTTGCCATTAGGAATCATTTCTTGTATCAACTTTGACAAACCTTCCTTCAAACCTTCCATGTCTTCCTTAAAACCTTTCATTTTTTCTTCCATACCATTCTTCAAACCATCGATATTAGCTTCCATGCTTTTCTTCAAAACATCCATTTCATTTTTTGTTTCTCTTTGCGAGAATGAATTTGCTGCACTTTCTCTTGTAATTTTGATATGTCATGTTGCGTTTCTTCATCTTCATGAGCCATAGTAGAGCCTTTTGAAGGCTTAATGGGTGTTGAATTATTTTTAGGGGAAATTTAGAACCCAATACTAATATCTACTCTACAATATGCCCTTGGAATCAATTCAAATTGATTCTTCAAACAAGACTTATGCAATTCGGAAAAAAAAAATACACACCTTTTTCTTGCTTTTGAGGAGCTCGATATTTAAATTGAATTATCTCTGTTATTTCGAAAGTTTAATGTTTTAAATTCGGACCTGTAGCATCACCCTTATACTTCTTTTGAATGCCACAGGTCTAACCTAATTTGAATTCTCCAAGGCAACATTATGCCCTATCTCCCACAATGATCTAATTATGGACTGGTTCAATAGAGAGAACTTGTACGATGAGCCACGTGTCACTGTTTTCTCCTTTGGCTCTTAAATTGATACATAGGAAACTAAATTATGTTTACTTGCAACCACTTCTTACATAATTCCAATCCGACGCTCAGAGAGAGAGTTATGACAATTTTCGCACGGTCACCTCTTTGAGATGAAATTCGGGAGCTTGAAAAAACCATAACTTCCAGAGATCATATCTCCAAAAATGTTGCGAACCAAGATCTGAAATTTGTACAGGAAGTTCCACGGCTTTGCCTTGTAAAAATTTCCGCTTCTGAACCTTCGTAGAAAAATAAATATAGTGCAAATGCCATGATGACCTGTTTTAGGTGAATTTTGGGAGCCTAAAAAAACCCTAACTTCCACAGATCATATCTCCGAAAATATTGCGAACCAAGATCTCAAATTTTTACACGACATTCCTCAGGGTTTCAGCTACTCTCTGTAAAAATTTCAGCTTTTGCACCTTCGTATAAAAGAATTTATAGCAATAATTCCATGATGACCTATTTGGAGCAACGAAACCCTAGAATCCAAAGCTATGATACCAAATGTTATGAAACCAGATCCAAAAATAGAAGAAAAGAGAGATCAACGCCTTAGAAATAAGACACTTCGAGGGGGGAACCTCCAATAAATTACATAAATGAACAATTCTTAGATGATACAAATGACAAAACCTCATTTCTATATATAGGAGTCCATGGGGCCACAATGTAACCCTAGCCGACCTAAGAATAATAATGTAAAGACACAATAATATCAATATGGGGGTTGCAGGGATACAACAATAACAATAAGGGGGTTACACTAACAACAATAAGGGACTATACTAGTAATATAGGGACCTAAAAAAATAGGATAGTTATTGATTTCCTTCACTTTATATGGATCCATCTTAAATACTTCTTCCGAAATCACAAATCCCATGTGTTGGCCTGTGACCATACACAAAGTGGAGAAGGAGAAAGGAAGGGGAATCCTAACTATCAAAGAGCTTCAAATGAATCTATCTACCTTTTAATTGAGTTGAAAGAGGAAAGTGTCATTGATTAGCCATCACCCAAAACAAGTGTGATGGTGAGTGAAATCCATACTGCCCTCATTCATTCCATATACCCCCTTCCTACCCTTCATTTGTCCTAATTCTGAACTCCAACGCTCTAACTAGCATCTATCCCTTTTTTTCCCTAAGTCATTCCATTTTTATTTCATGGCCACACACTCAAATTGCTTTTTGCATCAGCCAAATCCAAAAATCCTCTAAGTGTCGTTTCCTACAAACCTTCTGAAACATGATATGCAATGAAGTGGGAACCATTTACCCGCCACACTTCTTTCATTTCATTTCCCTTAAAAAATCATTAAAACTTACCTTTTAACCTTTCTGCTTCATCTTTCTACCTTACCTTTTTCATCACCATATCATTGTTTTCAATTATCGTTCACCTTCCCGATTCCCCAATTTTGATTAAGGTGGGGCCATTTCTCTCTGCCACATCACCCTTTCACCCACCATCCATCACACATTGCTAAATATAAAATTTTTAGATTGGATATTATAAATTTTCGCGCTTCACACAGTTTGTAACTCGCCTTTTAAGCACCCTCAAAGTATTCTGTTTAAATTGCGATGCGGGGCTCCACCTCCATCTTCCATGTCACCTTCCCCGCCCCCGCATGTCGCACTAAGTAGGTTTTAACACTTAACCTTCACCTGCTTCCACATAAACTTGCGACCTGCGATATGTGCGCACGATCCCACCACCGTCCATGCCATATCACCTTCCCTGCACTTTGCGCATCACACTCTTTACCATTTACCTTTCGCTGCATGCACATAAAATTTGCGATCTGCAATTTGCGAGCGCGGGTCTCACCACCTTGCCACATCATCAATAGCCCTCCTGTGGCCTATCTTTCGCTCATTTTAGTGATAGAAATTCCCTCTAAATTCATTTCCGCTTCCATCATTCATGCCCCCTCCGAAATCCAGTTCCGGTTTGCAATTTAAAACACATCATGGGATTTTGGGTGGGACTTGCAGTATGGTTTATTCATTTTGTACAGGATAACCTCCGCTAAAGAGTTCAGCACGCACAACACAACTGGATATTCCACAACAAGAATTGGAAATCATATAATTAGAGAGTGGAGTTTTTAAAACAGCAGGAGGAATCATATGATGAAGGCCAGACCACTCACCTGTTCTCAGGCACTTCTCGCTAATCCTTTGAAGATTTTGGAATTTGGCCTTCCTGGCCAACTGTTTTGTCTTTTTTTATTGATTAGATAGTGATGTTTTGCTAGTAAAATCTTGATTTTACCCAATTCTGTTTTAATTTTTCTATTGCAGGAGTGATTGCTGATGCACACTCTAATAGTTTGTTAGGGTATTTTGGTTTCACCTATTTGGGTCGATCATGATAGCATATTCGATCGTGAACCCTCAAGGAGAACTCTATATGTAGGGAGTTCTAAGATGAAATAAGGGTTCTAATATATAACTAAATAAATAATATATTATATAATTAATTTATTGATTTATTTTATTTTTATATAAATAATTAATTAATTTTATTTATTAAATTAAAAAAAATTCCCCTCCCTTTTACCTATTATATTTATTTTAATTACATAATAATTTATTAACCAATTTGTAATAAATTTTATTTAATTAATTTATTTATTTTTAACTAACTAACTAACTTTCTAACGCCTAGTTCTTAAGCTAGTCTTAACGGTTAGTTCTTAACTACTAGTTCTCAATGGCTATTTCCAGGAAATGATCGATTAGTCTCTCCACCTTGTCCTGAGGATGAACCACATTAGTTGGTTCGAAACATCGACCTAATCATAACGATGTGATTAATCCGAAAGTACATTTATCTATATGATTGACTCTTTACTCTTGTATGTTTTTTTATGTCTCGAACCTTTGTTTGAACGATTATCATGATTTCTGAAATTATCACAAGGACAAAGATAAAAAAAAGTGTTCCTTCATGTGGCCAGCTTGATAACAATATTGGCATTTAGGAATCTAATTTTGAATTGGAGTAGGTGAATATGATTTTTCTTGAAGAAATTTATCACTCTAGAACTAGATTGATTTGGGATAATCTAGAATGTGAAAGGGCACCTCCTTTTCATATCTAATACTTGTTCCACACTTGTTATTAGTGATTTATTCCCAAATTTTGATGATGGGTTGGGAAAGTACAAAATAAACTTTTTATGAAAAAAATCATTTTCCTTTAAATTTTCTTCTAAAGTGGTGACACTAATTTGATCATGTGTTGGTTGCTGATAGAAATAGTTCTCAAAAAGGAAATAGTTTTGAACAAGGACTAGTTTATAATATTGATATTTTGATGTATTTCATCTTGGTGGAGTTTTGATTTAAGATGGAAAAATTCAATTTTGTCTTACAAAAACATGTTAGAACGTCATTGAGAGGCATTTTGTCAATTGTGACCACATTATTAATAATAGAGAGCATTATAGTATTCAATAACTTTGTCAATTAATTCTAGTCATTCTCTCAAAAATTCAAGTTAAACAAATGAAGAGTGTGAACGTCTACTAGAAATATACATGTTTATAATGCAATTCAACTTTATTTAAGAAAAATACAAGCAAGCCAAAAGAAATGACTATTTAAAAATTACAATTATTATAGAGTTAAATTTGTTTTCAATATTAATTATGTAGTTGATGTTTATAATCCAAGAAAGTCAATAATATAGTTGAAGCAGAGAAGAAAAAACACTAAAATCATACCACAATGGAGTTCTACCACTCTAAATACTAGCTCCAAGCAACTAAAATTGAAGGCTTAAGATAAATAATTTGCACGTAATTTGTAATGTAGACAAATAAAATGCAAGGAACCTTATTATAACAAGGGTGGCAGGAAGCGGAAGTCCCTACCAAGTCTAAATTATTAAAGGATTCTATGCTAACAAGAAGTGCTTAAAAAACAAAAAAAATGTTAACATGTATATATTGCAAGTTTTGTTTTTATCAATTAATGAAAAAAATTCAGACTACAAATGTATGTCCTTCCCTACCTATACTTCTAATTGAACTATTACTGCATGCATTTATTTCATGCATCTCTACCTATACTTCCAGTTGAACTATTACTGCATGCATATTGATGGTACTCTATGAGTAACGTCTGTGTAAAATTTTAAGTGAGTAAGGTATGTGTAAACTTTTGAGTAAGTAATTAGGGATGAGATTTCTTTAATAATGAGGTTATTGGGCTTCTTGCCCCATTTAATAGTGTGTAAATATTTCAAGTTGGAATGAGATTATATATATGTTTACATGTTTTCTCTCTACATTTCTTGGACCTTCATAATCATAGTTGTAATAATTTGCATTTCTTGGAACTTCATAATACAATTGTAATAATATGTTGGTCAATTGTAGTTAATCCAGAATAAATACTTGTATTGTGGTAATTTTGAAATTTTTGATCCACTGTTTCTAGACCTTCATTGAATTCTTTTCCCATTATGCCCATAATGGAGTCTAAAAACATGATATGCAGAGATTCGAAAAACAATTGGAATAAGAAATTCCAGAAATAATTTCCATACAATTTTTTTCATAGAAGATACAAATTTTCATTAGTTGTTTCTAAAACATCATCGAATAATTTTTCCTTTGGGCCGATACAGTCTAAAAAGTTTGAATAAGAAATTCCAGAAATAATTGCCATACGAATGCTTTCATAGAAGATACATTTTTTCATCAATTGTTTCTAGACCTTCATCGAATACTTTTTCCTTTAGGCCCATACAATCTAAAAAGAAATATGATATGCAGAAATTCCAAAAAAAGTTCCCATACTTAGACTCGCAAGGTGTTGACAAGCCCCTATCCAATTTGGTGAGGAAACTTTTCATAGAGAATACAATTATCATCCACTGAAATTCATTTTGACTCCTTTATCTAAGGTATACAAAATTTCCCATTGCAGTAGCTGCAACTCCTTGCCACTCTCCCCAATGCAACTTCTCCAATATATGCGTAAGTAGAGATGCCTTCCTAGCTCTCAAAACGGTAGCCTAAGAGAATGCCAAGGCTTCAAACTTCATGAATTTTTTGAAATATGACATTGTGATAAAAATAAAATAAAAAATAACACAAGTGAATCTCTCTCTTACATGAGACTCTTACACCCGTTTTTACACATGCTAGCTCACCCCTTCAAAAATTGACCCAATAACTTAGCCTTCCCACCTGTAAATAATAAGAGAAAAGAAAAGAAAAATAAGACTAAAGGAAGTTTAATGTAGTGTTTTAATATTCCTTATTTGAGAAATATTTTCCAAACTTAAACATACTCTATTGTTATAAGGTATGGTATTATTCTAAGTTGGTCCTTGGTGTGCTAGTCATACAAGGACCAACCATTCATGATTTGGGCCTAATGAATGAATGAATAATATAGAACCCGACCTCAAATTCTTAGTAGGCATAAGTGTAGGAGCAAGCAATAAGAGGCAAATCATTCACCTACAGGCAGCGCAAAAGCAAACTGAATGAATGAAGTACCAAAGCTAGTGTTGAGGGCCCCCCATTAAAGTTTCCTTCCCATTTCTGGATAGATGATGATGTAGAGACGTGGAATTATGTATACATCTAGTTTCACATGTTTCCTCTTGTACTTAATTAACTGTTTATATATTTTTCTTATTTATGTTACATAACCTTGTGCTTAAAACCAATTAAAACCAAAATGATTATGTGCTTTCATTTTCACATTAAACATTAATAAAGCACTCCCACATTAAACATCAAGATAACATCTTTGCATAATTATTTTACGACTTGGGTTTACTAGTTCTAGTCATTTGCAGTTTCATTTTTTTCTTTCTTTGACGTTTTTTCTTCTTTAACGCTTTTATAAATACGACCATAGATTAGGCTTACATTTTTGCAAGTTGGTGTCACCTTCTGTTGTTGGCTTAATCCTAGCATCTCCAACGCTTTGGTAGGGTTGTCCACCGTCGTAACTGTGACATCCAATGTGCAATAAACAAGATGTTAGGATAGATTTTAGAGTATATTCTAAACCCTAAATTTAAACTTAAACAATATATACATTTTATTTTAATTTTGAAATTATGATAAATTTGAAAAAAAAATAAACAAATTTGGGCAAAAGTATTACGTATTTTGAGCAATATTGTCCAAAATATCATATTAACGTGATTATTTTTAAAATTTGGCCTCTCTCTCAACACATATTCTCTTACTCCAATCTTGGATCAATAATAATTTTTAATATAAAACATCCATAAGCTCTTAATTTCTGCTCCTAATTAGAAAACCTAAAAATCATCATGATGTAATATAATTGTGATAACAATGGTTTCTTTGGATATTTTAATTACAAAAACAACATCACATCAAAGCTACACTGCATTGTCTCCTTAAACTGCAAACCAACCCAACCCCACCTGAAAGATTTAATATGAAACAATTTCCTTAGTATTAGTATTGTTTAAAAGCTTGAAAGTTTAGAGAACATAATAATGCTTATCCATTTTCCCATAGTGTCTGGTTACGGAAAGGAACTAAGTTTGTCTTTATTCAGTACTAATGTTGTTTTTTAACTCCTAAAAGCTAATAAAAAGCAAAAATGTATACCTGTTTTCCTAGAGAGGATGGCCAAAAAACATGAACTCTTCTCTGTCTTTAACGTCTCTTGTCTTCGTCTTTCATGTCTCTTGTCTTGGCTCGTCTTCCTCACTCACCTCACTTTTGGAGTGGATAATGTTCAATTTGGCTCGTGCAATATTGGAAACAGGATCATACTCACATACTAGCAAACAAATTCCAAGTTCAAACCTATAAGTTAATGGAAAAGCATCCTAAGCCATTGTAATATTAAAATTAGGTACATGATATTAATGGTTTTCAGCTAGGTTTTTGGGTTTATATTACAGCATAATTAAATCAACCCAATATCGCCTCAAATGTACTTTATATTGCTTCAATAAACTGAAAACCAAACCGTGTTGATACTTCCTCGGAAATATTTATTATAAAACAATTTATATAGTATTAATTCTATTGAAACCATTTAAAGATGAGAGAAGGGAATGCTGCATATCCCTAGAGCCAATGGCTAAGGAAATCTATTAATTTGTCTTTATTCAACACTAATTTTTCTTTTAACTCTTAAAATATGAGAAAATGGAATAATGTGTACTTGTTTTCCTAGAGCTGATGGTTTGAGGACAGAAACTCTACTCTGTCTTGCACATCTCCTCTCTCCAATCACGCTCCACAAACAAGAGATGACGACCTTAGCTCTCTCTTGGATTATGGAATGGATCTATTCCTCTTGAATGCACAAATAGAATTTAATTTACAAAATATACAAAGAAAAGATGTAATGATAAATTAATTCAAACTGCTAGAAAAAATAATAATAACAAATTTATTAAAATAAAGAGAGGATAGTTTAAATCAAGAGTCCAAGGAATATAAAAACATTTAATTGAAAATGAAAAATAAATTAAGATACCTCAATGGAATACATTGAGAATTTGCATTTAGCGTGGTGGCATGATTTGACTCCCCATTCTCACATGAGTTTCTTCAATTATAATTCAAGCTCCGGAAGATTCAAATTCAATTCAGCCTCCAACCTTTAGGACTTTACAATTTCACATATACAACACACGCAAGCAAGAAAGCAACTACAAATAATTCACAAGGATCACAAGGAAGACATATGACATGAAACAAACACAAGAAAGAAATTGTGAATAATACACCGGCATAAACAAACAAGATGAAAACCAAAACATAACATAGGTAAAGGAGGAGGTGAATGTGAATAACCAAAGTTGAATGTAACCTCTCTTCTCTCTATAATAAGTTTCTTTGATTTCCATTTATATGAACAAATCGTTCTATCTCGAACCTACTTCTCTCTTTCTCTTTGCACTGATATTTGAAATTTAGTTGAGAACATTTAGTAATTCTCCTTCTTAAGTTTAGTTAGATTCACTGCATTCCAATGTCACTCTATCCTCCATTTTTCTTGGACAAACCACCTTAAAAAAAATAAAAATTCATATCATACCATTGATAAAATTAAATGAAAGCCACATTTTCTATGAATGACAGATATTAAATGAAATGATAATAAATTAATATTCAGAATGTGAGGAATCTAAAAATGTGAAAAGTATCATACACTTCACTGAACTAATTATCTGCATATCTACCAGGATACCATACCTCCAATAACCGTGAGAGAATCGACCCATTTTTCCAATATCAAAAATAATGTGAAGGCAAAATGCTTGTGATGTCATATCATTGGGCTTCTGCTATAATCCTCCACACCACCAGAAGCGGAATTGGGGAGGCACATCATCGGACGACGTGACACTCTCCACTCAAAAATATATTTTTTCTATGTATTCAGTTAAAGTAAACTATGCCACACAAATAATTATTGAAATTAAAAATTAAAAATATTAATAAGAAATAAAATAATAAGTAAAATAATTGAAACTACTGATTAGGCAAGCATGCGAAAGGCATGCGGCCTGCGTGTCTCAAGTATTTTCTTTTAGAAGGGAGGAATGACACTATAAGCATTGTTGAATGTGAAGAGGAGAATAGTATACAACAAGAGAAAATTGTTGTGGGTTCTATTGTAAATAGCACTCTCACCTGTTGGAAAGGAAGAGGATTCAATCACATAAATAACGCAAATATTTCACACACGAACAATGAGCTGCGGCTCTTCAATTAATCATAAAACTCTCTTAATACAATGAACCAATGAAGGGTATTTAATATAATTAACATGCACACATTGTCACTCATAACTGAACTTGATCAACTTGCTTAACTCACTGTCTAACTCACTCACCAAATCTAACTGTAACTCAACTCAACTCATTCACCTAATTATCTGTCTAACTTCTGCATGAGGAAGTAATTATATATTTTAACACTACCCCTTAATTACGACCGCTAAACTAAAACATAACTCATGACAACTCAAACATGCCTGCTGGTCTATGTCTCAGCTAGGCTTACAACTCCCAAGTTTCTTTTGTGAAACTCAAACAAATCTACTACTAATGGCTTTGTAAAGATATCAGCCAATTGATCACTCGTTCTACAAGGCCTCAAGTGAACTTCTCCATTGCTCACAAGTTCTCAAATAAAGTGATATCTAGTATCAATATGCTTTCTCTTTTGATGAAACACACTATTCTTGGATAGTGCAATTGCTGATGTGTTGTCACAGTATATCACTGTTGATCCTTGCTATTTCTGCTTAAGTCCATCCAATAATCTTCTTAACCATACTGCTTGACATGCTGTTGAAGTTGCTGCTACATATTCTGCTTCTGCTGATGATAATGTCACAATAGGGTACCTTTTAGATGCCCATGCTATCACACCTGAATCGAGATGGAACACATAACCAGATGTGCTCTTCCGATCATCCAAACTTCCTGCAAAATCACTATCTATATATCCAATCAATTCTTTCTGTTTTGTACTTGCATACATTATGCCATAATCTCTGGTTCCTGCTATGTATCTCAAAATTCTTTTTCCAACACTCCAATGTGTGTCTTTTGGAGTTTCCATGAATCTGGAAATCAGACTCACTCCCTGCATAATATCTGGTCTTGTAGCTGTGAGATACATGAGGCTGCCAACCAATCTTTTGAATAGAGTTGGATTGACATCTGCCCCTTCATCATCCTTACTTAACTTTGTACTTGTTGCAACTGGTGTAGGTACAGGTTTGGAATTATCCATCCTGAATCTTTTCAACAAATCTGTTGCATACTTATTTTGACAAATAAAAATGCCTTTTTCAGATTGTTGAACTTCAATGCCAAGAAAATATTTCATGAGACCTAGATCTGTCATCTCAAATTCTTTCATCATGGATGCTTTAAATTCATCTATTTCAAGATCACCTGTAAAAATCATATCATCAACATATAAGCAAACTATCAAAATCTGTCCATGCTCATTTACCTTTGTGTATAAGGTAGGTTCAATGTTGCTTCTGCAAAATCCATTCTTGATCATATAACTGTCGATTCTACGATACCATGCTCTAGGTGCTTGCTTCAGTCCATAGAGCGCTTTCTTCAATATGTAAACTTTTTCCTCTTTTCCTTCAACTTCATAACCTAGAGGCTGCTGCACATAAATTTATTCTTCTAAAATTCCATTCAAGAAGGCTGATTTAACATCCATCTGATACACTTTCCACTTGTTCTGAGCTGCTGTCGCTAGGACTGCTCTTACAGTATCCAATCTGGCTACCGGAGAAAATGTTTCCCCAAAGTCTATTCCAGGTTGTTGCGAGAATCCTTTAGGTACAAGTCTTGCTTTAAATCTATCAATCTCACCTTTCTCATTCACTTTAGTCTTGTACACCGACTTCACACCAATGAGATTTTTATCGTTTGGTAAATCAACCAAATCCCATGTATCATTATTTTCAATTGAATTCATCTCTTCATCCATGGCTTGCACCCAATTGTCATCCTTGATGGCTTCTTCAAAGGAAGAAGGTTGGAATACCAACAACGCAAAATTTGAACTAACATCCAAATCATCATAAATATCTTTCAAACTTCTCATCTTTTTCTTACTAGTACTTGATTCATTACCTGATTCGCTGCTTGGAGAATTCTGATCTGTGGATTTGCTTGAAGATCCATGCTACTCTGAAAATCGTGGAGTCCTTGCTGGTGTGACTCTGTTTGGTGTCTGATCTCTTAGTTCTTGTTGTTCCTCTTCTTCTACGAGATCATCCTCCATCAATGGTGTTTGAGCATCGGTTAGTGTGTCTACAGTCCCATTCCATGACTCTTGTTCTTTGAACACAACATCTCTGCTAATGATTGTCTTCTTTGTGATAGGGTTATACAGTTTGTAAGCTTTTGACTGCTCAATATAACCAGTAAATATAAATTTTTCACTTTGATCATCTAATTTGCCTCTTATTTTCTTAGGCACATGTGCATAGGCTACACATCCAAAAACTCTGCAATGAGATACACTGCAAGACATACCTGACCATGCTGCTTCTGGAACTCTGTTCATCATGCTCTTTGTAGGAGATCTGTTTATCACATAAACAACACATGCAACTGCTTCTGCCCAATACTCATTAGACAAGTGTCTTGCTTTCAACATGCTCCTTGTCATGTTCATGATTGTTCGATTCTTCCTCTCTGCTACACCATTATGCTGCGGTGTGTATCTGGTTGTGAACTGTCTTCTAATTCCATGTTGTTTGCAGTACTCATGGAATGCCTTCGAATCGTATTCTCCACCACGATCCGATCTCAATACCTTGATCTGTTGATCACTTTGGTTCTCCACCAAAGATTTGAACTCTTTTAACTTTGAAAATTTTTTAGACCTCTGCTTCAAAAAGTAAACCCAAGTCTTCCTACTATAATCATCAATAAAGGTTAGGAAGTAATAGCTTCCACCAATCTACTGTGTCCTCATAGGTCCACACAAGTCAGTATGCACCAATTCAAGTGGTTTCTTTGCTCTGTAAGAAACTCCTTTTGGGAAAATTTCACGGTGTTTCTTGCCTAAGATGCAGCACTCACACATGATAGCAGGTTCTTTGATGGGAGGTAGACCTCTCACCATCTGTTTCTGCTACAATAATTTTAAACCGGAAAAATGCAAGTGTCCAAACCGAAAGTGCCATAGCCAATATGCATTAGAACATGCAGTTGTAAAAGAACTAACCTGATCATTGTAGTTCATAATGAGAGGAAAGAGTCTATTCCTCGTCATCTGCACCTTTGCAATCAGCTGCGTGCTTGGGGATTTTTCGTAAATAACACATTGTTGCCCTTGAAAGATAACTTTGTATCATTTTTGCATCAGTATTCCAACACTAATAAAATTGTGTTTGAGCCCAGGGACATAGTATACCTCTGATATGGTCTTTGGCTCCCCCTGCTTGGTCACAATGTTGACCACTCCTTTTCCATCTACAGCCACAGTCTTGTCAGTCCCCAACTTTACCTCTGTCTGCACTGAGACATCCAAGTTAGCAACCAAATCCTTGTTACCTGTCATGTGGTTACTGCAACCACTGTCTAATAGCCAGACCTTATCAGACGATGCATGCATGGTGTTGCATGCTAGAAACATAGAGTCAGTATTCTCTGTACTAACATTAGCTCTCTGATTTCCTTGATCTGCAATCTTCTTCCTACAATCACGAGCATAATGACAAAATCTATTGCAGTAATAACACTTTACCTTTTATTTGTCAGACCTTTGATTGTTATGAAAAATTCTGCTGCTGCTGGTTCCACATTGATGCTCATGATCATCTCGGCCATCTTTGCGACCGCCATAGTTGCTGCCTCGTCCTCTGCCTCTCGATCAACCTCTTCCTCGACCTCTTGAAATATAGACTTGACTTTGGAAGGTAGTTTCCAAAGTGGAATCCTTATTTCTATCTATCCTTGCTTCATGTGATAGAAGGGATCCCATCAACTCATCAATGGTCAGTTTTTCCAAGTCCTTTGCTTCTTCTATGGCTGCTACCACAACATCAAATTTGGTAGACAGGGATCGAAGAACCTTCTCAATCACTATTTGATCTTTAACATCTTCACCATATATTTTTAACTGATTGACAACAGACATGACCCTATTCATGAAGGAATCAATGTCCTCTGTCTCCTTCATCTGTAGACTTTCAAAGTCTCTCCTGGTGTTATGCAGTTTAACAATGTTAAATTTCGCCATAGCTTGATAGTTTGTCGCCAAGGTGTCCCATGCCTCCTTTGCTGATGAGGTTATCATGATCTTCTGGAACAGGGCTCGATCAACTCCATTCTCGATAAGAAGCAACGCTTGCGCATTCTTCCACTTATCTTTCTTCCACTGTTCCCTCTCTGCATTACTGAGAGCTTGTTCTTCTGCATCATCTTGAGGTTCTGCAAAGCCATACTTGACATGATCCCATACATCATGCACTTTTAGCATAGTCTCCATTTTAATAGCCCACATATCGTAATCTTTCCCATTGAAAGATGGAACTTGTGGCTGAAAACTTGATGTGGCCATCTTGCCTAAAAAAAAATTGTCTCTTTGTCTGACAAAAACCCTAAATGTTTCTTCCTTTTTGTAAAGACTTTGCTAACCTTCTTTTAAGAAAAAAAATCTTGCAATAAAACACTAAATCCTTCTTCTTCCTTTTTTTTTAATATAATAAATCTTTTATATAAAAAAAATAAAAATATATATATATATATATATATATATATATAAATCTTCTTAAAAGCCCTCTCTTTAAAAAACTTTACGTGAAAATCCTTTTTTAAAATATCATAAACAGCCTTTGGTAATAAAATCCTTTTTAAAAAGAATGATGATGAGAGCGAACTTTTGAAAAACTGTTAAAAAAAAACCCCTTGTGAAAAAACTCACGTGCTCTGCTTAAAAACGGAAATACTCTTTTTTTTTTGGGACAGTACCCACGTGACTTTCAAAAAAATTTAATCGATGTACCTTGTATCTGTGTTTTGATTCACCGCACGCGATCATATAGAGAACCGTTGATTGACTTTGCTTGCTGTCATGGCTTTCGGCCATTGAATTTTTTATTAACTTGGGTTCCGCACCCCGATGAAGGAAAAACTGCGTTTTAAACCGGATTTTCGAAAAAATCGTAAGTTTTCCGAGAGTACGCAGTGTATGTTGGGAGTAGTTGCAGACTTTTCTTATGGATCTCCGTAGGTTCTGCTCTAAAAATGTGCAGACCGCGGGTAAAAAAAAAAAATTGTGTAAAAAAAAAAAATTATGGCCTTTGCTTTTGGCCTTCTCACTGGCTTTGATCACCCACGGATCTTCCGATCCTTCCTCAACTCCGATACCACTCTGTTGGAAAGGCAGAGGATTCAATCACATAAATAACACAAATATTTCACACACGAACAATGTGATGTGGCTCTTCAATTAATCATAAAACTCTGAATCATAAAACTCTCTTATTACAATGAACCAATGAAGGGTATTTAATCTAATTAACATGCACACATTGTCACTCATAACTGAATTTGATCAACTTGCTTAACTCACTGTCTAACTCACTCACCAAATCTAACTGTAAATCAACTCAACTCATTCACCTAACTATCTATCTAACTTCTGCATGAGGAAGTAATTATATATTTTAACATCACCTAGTGACTGCCTCAACTACTTCATTAGCTATTAGTAAGATGTCACTAATCTAGCTAGTTAGCGAGAGACAATGGAAAATTTTCAAAACAGGAAAGAAAGCAATAATCACAGAGAGCATCACTCCTTGAAATCACTGCACCATATTTGCTCGTGAAATTTTTTTCCTGTAACATCTATGCTAAATCAGTAAGTGCCTTTTATTTTCCCTCGAGAACTTTAATGCAACTCTACCAACTTCAATAGCTCGACCATGAAAATACTATTGCATTGAGTCTCAAAACTATAATGCTATAAGATTCTTGCACTACTCATAATGAAGCAACCTTCCCTATTCCTGTACTCGATCATCTACAAAAACACACTATGATCAAGAGAAAAGCACTCTTGAATATATATATATATATATGCATTGTAGCTGCTACGGCCACCAAGGATTCTCCTTATAGTAATAGTATAATAAGAGAGAAAGGAACGAATTTAGGAATGTCTCAAATCTTATCGATTTTAAGGGCATTCACAATGGGATTGGACTTTAGAATGGCGAGGTGACTGACGATCTTGAGGTCAAAAGAGAAGTCATGCATATCAAAGTACCTGTGTTGAGCACATAAAATGTCACCACAACGACACTTAAAGCTCGTCAACCCCACCTGCTTGTTGCATGCAAAAAACCTCTTCTTTCTCTTCCTTGGTCGTTCCTCCTCGTCCTGTTCATGTTTCTCCACCTCCTATTCTATCGAGCTAGATGTGGCAGTGTCCATGGCTGTCTCCACTGCTGATGTTGCTTCCATCATTAGGGTATTTATTACTGCTGCTTCCACCATCAGGGTGTCGCTACTTAAGGGGACCGACATCGCGAGAAGTGAAATCGATGGCTACTTCGTATTCAACAGCTCAAGCGCAGGTTTCTGGGGTTTCAAGTGAGAAGAAAAATAATATGGTTTGACATTAATCTCTCTATAGCACTTGGAGCACAAGTTCATGGTGGTCGCACTCGCAAAGAAACCATAGTTGTTCAAGTAGAGAATGGGCCCTTCCAACACTTGTCTCCCACTCCCTTCCTCTTGCATTTTTTAGCTCTCCTATGACGTCATTTTCTAGATGTTTCTAATGTAGGCTAGAGTTTGAAGGCCTACAAAAAAACCCTGAGATAACTCCTGCCGAACTAAACCCAACCCTACCCTCAGTCCTCCTCCTGGGCAAATGATTTCACGAGAGAGACCCTGATTAGAAGAGGAAGAATCATCGAGAATTCTAGATGCTGCTAATGTAAGCTCGAGTCCAAAGGCGGAGAGAAACAAAAGAAAAACCCTGATATAACTCTTGTTGAACCGATTCAAAACCTATGCTCAGCCCTCTTGTTGCGTGGATGATTTCACCAGAGATACCCCAAGAAAAAGAGAAAGAATTGCAGAGAAAATCCTAGAAGACGAAATTTACAATACTAGAGCTTACAATACTAATACTGCATGCAGAAGGACATGTGCAAAGGGCCTTGGAAGGAAAATTGGTGCAGCAACCTTAGATGTATGCAGGTCTTAAAAAGTTTGTATATAGAAAAAAACTTTTCCCTAGAAAACTTTGGATATAGATAAAACCTTGCATAGGAAAACTTTGGATATCAGACTTTGCCACAACTGGACTTTCGTTAAAATAACATTGTGCCAACTTTTCTGCATAGGGCTACGTGAATACGAGGAAAGTTGTTGATAAAAGTTCATTTATCCCAAATTGTGTATCAAAGTTCGGCAATAAGACCTCAAACCTTATTGCTCAATCATGTTTCAAATAAATAATTTTATTTTTATTATATAATTGAAATATATTATCAATATAGATTAAAATAAAACACCAATAGCGACGTAGTTTTAAAATTAAATGTTTAGATTAATAGGTGGTCATCGTTCTCTCAAATGCTACGACATCAAAACTTTGTGGATTTCTAAGTTTTTCCAATATCCTGAATTGTTTATTTCAAGAAAAAATTTAGAAAGGGCTTCACACACGTGTCAATCAAATGCTCAAATACAATCAAAATTGATTACCATTAAGTTGGATTATCAAGATGCAATATTAGAAATTACTTGGTTTTCCGAGAGTCATATGGACTAGAAGTTGTCCTAAAAAATGGACTATTGTGAAGCACTTCCATTATCAAACAAGATTGAATTTCTTGAAGACTTATTAAATAATCGTGCCAAATTTAGCTAGACGTTAAAAAAGTTGACTATTACTATATCTTAAGATCTTAATTTTGTCTTGGATGCACCTTTTCCTCTACATATAATTTCTTTGGTAGCTTTGGCATGATTTGTGCAATGACAAGGTGCTGTTGTATGTACAAAAATAATGAAACAAGTCTTGTCTTTACATGCTAATAATAATATAATTTTTTGGCTCTTTCATTTTGTGGCTTGCATTGTGTATCACACTAACTTGATATATTGAAAATATATTTTAATTTAAAGAAAATTTTACATAAAATAATTGAAAGTAAAAAAAAAAAAACACTTGAGAAAATGTATAATTTTTTTATGTTTCTTACTAGATTTTTAGTTAAGATGCATCTAATTCTTTAATATTATTTATATTATATAAAATTCGCATCTCTACATATAAAAAGTATTCTCATTTTATCTCGACATATAAAAAGTATTCTCATTTTATCTCTATATATAAAAGTATCCTCATTTTATAGTTAGATATATCTTAAAATGTAAACATTTTGATTGTGAAATGTGTTATCATTTTGGTCATGTGGTATTTAAAAGTTATGGTATTGGCCCATGGTATTGTAACAAAGGCAATTATAAGTTAAGAGTATCCATGATAAAGTGGGAGTGAATATTCATGGTTAAGAATCTTATTATATTGTAAGCTTATTGTAAATACATTTTTTTCCTTGTAGGTTTGGCTAGTGAGACATGTCCCAGGAATTGAACTTCCCATCACTTTGATACACATGAGCTTGAAAACATATTTTTTACCAAATGTGATACCATAGGCGAACATGAGTTTATTGTAAATATTAAGTTTTTATGAACTTATTAATTAAATTTAAATATTATTATGAAATAATTATTTTAATTTATATGGTAAAATAAATCTTAATTTTTTGTAATATTTATATGTTATATAATTTAATTTTATACATTTATTATGATTTTTTTATCTAAAAATTGTACATAATTTTATTAACAAAAATAAATTACATTATATAAAAAATTTATTATTATTATTATTATTATTATTTATTTTTATTATTAATTGAGTCAAAATTTAAATGTTTATACTCATTTACATAGAATACAACATCTATTGAAGTTTATATTACTTTTAACTTTTTATTTTTTTAATTGATAGGATAGGTAAATGTTTAAATCCACTTAAATAACAAGATATTTAAATCCACTTAAATAAAATTATTTTATATGAAGTTATATAAAGAGAAAAAAGTAATTGAAAAGCAAGTATTTCAATTCCTTTTAATATGAACTAGATGTGGAATTTATTATGTCTTAACATCAAGTTGATATTACAAGTAGTATGAAGGAAATGTGGTAAAATTATTTCATTCTCACTCTCATCCATAAATAAAATAATTAGATGTCCTACCATAATTTTATAAAAATTTTAGAGAGACAAAGTAATTGAAGTAAAAAAAAATGTTATATTTTTACTTTTAAATATGAAGAAGATATATAATTATTATAAGATTAAACACAATAAAATATTTCAATCTTTAAAGAAAATAATTAAAAAGTAAGAAAATTCAGTTATTTCATGAGATATTAATATGAGAGATGTATAATTCATTCAACTATTAATATAAAATTGATATGTAATATTTAAATAATAATAATAATAATAAATTTAATGTGGATCATAGATATAAAGTATAATATATTAATGTAAATTATGTATATATATTATATATCTTTTAAAAACTCAATATATATTGTATAAAACAATTGAAAAAAAAAATGCTCATTGTTAAAACATTTCAAAACAATGTTATTATTCTACATTCTAATCTTTTTATATTTTTTGTCAATTTTATACGAAATTCACCAAAGATTTGTTGGAATTGTAAGTTTAAGATATATAGAGGTGAAAGAGATTTTCAAAACTTAAACTCAAAATTTAGATGAATTTCTTTGGGATTAATCACATCATTAGGATTTGGTAGATGTTTCCAACCAACTAATGTAGTTCATCCTCATGACAAGGTGGAGAAGCTAATCGATCTTAATGAATAAATAATGAGGGCGCATCATTGCCTAGAAATAGCCATTATTTATATTATTAAATTACTTATTAGGAAAAATTATTAAACATTTTTTTATGGTTAAGAAATATTATTAATTAATAAAATTAAATAAGTATATAATAAATAAAATATTTTTATAAATAATTTTTTTTAATTAGATATAATAGGAAAATATTAAGTTAAAAAATGAAGACAAAGTTTTTATATAAAAAGGGGATTAAAAAGTATATATATATTATTTATTTTAATCTAAATATAATATTAAAAAAAAAATTAAGAATAATAAAAAAAGATGAGGAAATTAGAAACAAGTTTATATATATATATATATATATATATATATATAAACCCAAAGATAATATATAATAAATATAATAATATCAAAGAAAATAAGAATAATAATAAAAAGATAAGAAAATTAAAAATCAAGATAGGCAAATAAAAAGGCCAAACCCATTAAGAGACTCAACATAGAAACAAATTATCTAGAGAGAGCCTGAGTCAAGCTCTTAATTAATTTCCAACCATCATCTCTATTGAGATTCTCAGCATGCCTTTCAATTTCAATTGCCTCCCTCAACTTCCTATGGTGGAAGTGATCAACTTTAGCAATGACTTTGAGTCCTAAATGCATATGTGGTGACATGATTTTTCCGCATGTTTCGCAAGAGCTCAGGTGTGGGACCAACTGTGTCTAATGTCTGCAACATGCTACCGGATTCTCTGTCTAATGGATCAACCTGTTTCTCTAATATAAGGAGTACCAGAAGAGCAAGGAATCATGTAAACTCCTTTCATGTCCTTAGGGTCGATAGGGTCCTTAATAGACCCAAGAGAATTTCTAATAGTACAGAGAGGTTTGAATGAAGAGGAGACATTATTTCTTCTAAGGACATGGGCAACATTGTCTGTTGTCCCTTGGATAAATAGGAGATGGACCTCGGAAATAGGATCCACCTAGATAGATTTTCTACTGAACCCTATATAGGCTTTTCGAAAGGCTTCTATATAAAAAAATTATCTTCACTTTTTAACTCAATATTTTCCTATTATATTTAATTAAATTTTTTTATTATATAATTATTTAATTTTGTTAATTAATAATATTTCTTAACTATTAAAAATTGTTTAATAATTTTTCCTAATAATTAATTTAATAATTTAAATAACTAATACTTCTCAACATTAAGATCGATTAGCTTCTCCACCTTGTCCTAAGGATGAACCACATTAGTTGGTTCGAAACTTGGCCAAATCCTAATGATGTGATCAATCCAAAATACATTCATCTTCATTATGGATCACAAAAAACTTAGATCGAACTCAAAATCTGTTTGTGCATTAAAAAAACAAGAAAAAAATTTAAACAATGAAAATTACACACACTCCCATATATATACAATCACATATATATAATAACTACTATAAATCCATGGAAGTTATGAAGCACTTAGAGGAATCAAATATTTTTAGGTTCAAACTTTTTTTCATGTTTTGCACTTTAGAAGAGAGGGTTGTACTTCAAGGTACTTGATCCCTCCATGAATTTGCTAAATATATAATTAGCATGAATCTATACTAGTTCTAAGAAATTGATGTATATATAAATTAATAAATAAATAAAATAAAATCAGAATTTACTAAAATAAATCTTCCGAGAAATCACATTTTTAGAACCGATGCATTTCGAACTACTGAATGTAGTTCATCATCAAGATACTGGCTGATCCGACTATCCATATATATATATATCATGCAGAGAAAAGAAACGGTCAAAACCTAAGAAAAAAATAGATGTTAAAAATAGTAAAAAATAAAAATAAATAAATAAAATAAAAATAAAAATCCCATCCTAAAGTAATAAAATAATAAAATAAAGACCATGTCAAATAAAAATAAATAAAATAATCAACTTAAAAATCCAAAAATAAAGACTAAGTCAAAATAAATAAATAAATAAAAATAAAAGTAAAATAAAAATACAAAAATAAATTATATATATATATATATATATATATATATATATATATATATATATATATATATATATATATATATATATATATATATAGATATAGATATATATAATAAAATCAAAATTAAAAATAAATAATTAAATAAAAGGAATAAAACAATAATACTATCTAAAAAGAAAATATACTAAAACTATGTCAGCAATAGAATTAATATATCAAGAAAAAACAGAGGGAAACAAAAGGAGAGGAAAACACAAGAGGAAGGACCCCCTACTGGGAGAAAATTAATGGAATCCAATAACTGCTAACTTTCCACCCCTCACCCCTATTCAATGTATGAGGCCTTTTCTCAGTCTCAATAGCTTCCATAAATTTATGGTGATGGAAATTCTCAACCCTAGCAATGACTCTGGATTCTTCCATACAAATGTGATGCTTTATCTTATGCATGCTCAGCTAGAGCTGAGGAATTCGTTCTACCATGACTAATATCCATAGAATGCTCTTGAATTCTTTTATTAATCGACCGACCTGTTTCTCCAATGTAGGGAATCCCACATGAGCACGAGATCAAATAAACACCTTTCACGCTTTTGGGGTCCAACGGGTCTTTAACCGATTTAAGGGAAACATGAATGGTGTTCAAAGGTTTAAAAGAGGAAGAGATATTATGGTTCCTTAAAATCCGAGTGATCTTGTCAATGGTACCTTGTATAAAAGGAAAATGAACTCTACCAACAAAATCATCTTTTACATTTTTTTGATTCGGACCTCTGCTAGCATTCAGATTTTAAGGAAGCATAAGATATCTTCCTCTTTTAAACCTTTGAACACCATTCGTGGTTCCCTTAAATCGGTTAAAGACCCGTTAGATCCCAAAAGTGTGAAAGGTGTTTATTTGATCCCGTGTTCCTGTGCGATTCCCTACATTGGAGAAACAGGTTGGTCGATTAATAAAAGGATTCAAGAGCATTTTGCGGATATTAGGCATGGTACAATGAAGTCCTCAGCTCTAGCTGAGCATGCAAAGAAGACAAAGCATCACATTTGTATGAAAGAATCCAGATTCATTGCTAGGGTTGAACATTTCCATCACCGTAAATTTAGGGAAGCTATTGAGATTGAAAAAAGGCCCCGTACGTTGAATAGGGATGACGGGTGGAAAGTTAGCAGTTGTTGGATTCCATTTCTTTGCTCCCAGTAGGGGTCCTTCCTCTTGTGTTTTCCTCTCTTTTTGTTTCCCTATGCTTTTGCTTGATATATTATTAATTCTATTGCTCACATAGTTTTAATATATTTTCTTTTTAGGTAATATTATTATTTTATTCCTTTTATTTAATTCTTTATTTTTAATTTTGATCTCTTATATATATATATTATTTATTTATCTATTTTTTTAATTTTTATTTATTTATTTATTTATTTTGACTTAGTCTTTATTTTTATGATTTTGGCTATTTTTGTTAGTTTTAAGTTTGATTATTTTATTTATTTTTATTTGACAACGTCTTTATTTTATTATTTTATTACTTTAGGATGGGATTTTTATTTTTATTTTATTTATTTATTATTTTGACCATTTTTAACATCTATTTTTTTCCTTAGGTTTTGATCATTGCTTTTCTATGCATGATATATATATATATGGATAGTCAGATCAACCAGTCTTCAGTATCTTGATGATCAACTACATTCAGTAGTTCGAAACGTGTCCGTTCTAAAATTTCTCATGTGATTTTCTAGAAAATTTATTTTAATATCATATGGATCACAGAAGCTTACACTCTCAAAAGATCACAATTTATGATATCTATTTTAATTTATAATTGTATTCAAAAAAAATAATCACCATGATAATCATCTGTTGGAAATGTTGTCATTGATGGCAAAGGGGATGGCAAAGGAGGAGTACCTGAACCAGCAATGAGGCAAAGTAACAAACATGAAGTAGAGGCAGTTGTGTAAGTAAATTAAATTGTGTATGTAGAAGGATTGGTTTTAGTATTATACGAACATTGTTGATACAAGAATTCTATGTGAAAGAGCTGTGATATGTAACTATCTATGCATTAATGGCTTAATTGCATATGTGTATCCTTGTATTTTTCTGAGTTTATGAATTTGGGGTATGTATAATGTTGTCCCATACACAGTACTTAGAAGAAAGTTTTAGCTATAAACTATGTTGTGCATAACCTGCGAAATGAGATCGAGGTTGAGAACTGGTTGCGAGTGCTGTAACGAAAAATTTGAATCTTTTTTTTTTGGGGTAGAAATCCCAAGGGTTAATAGAGATTCTATACATGTATATAAGAAATATTTGAGTGCATAGTAGGGTTGAATATTTGATTGGAAGTTTGAGTTTCGAAGCATCGATGCTCTCAAAGCAGAGAACTCAATTCAAACCCAGAAATTTCCATTCCACAGTGGAAAAACCGAGGAACTGTTTAGTTAAATGTCTGCAGGTGCGTTAGACGCACATTATGAGAAATTTGGTGAAATCACGGTTAGTGTAACCCATAAACGCATCGGAACTCTGAAGGTGGAACTCGGAAGGTGGAACCGTAGTTAAATGTGCAGTGTGAATGGAGCTATGCGTCGTAATAGATGAAAGCACCGTGGAAAAATGCCAATGAACCAAGGTTCAACGTATAAAATAAGCGGAACCTTGAGCGAAGGAGAGGAACCCCGATCCAAAAGGGCGGAACCACGAAGAGTGAACCGTAAAGGTGGTTTCTGGTTTTCATCGCACCACCTTTACACAGTGGGTGATATTCAAAAGATTGGGAGCGATTCCACAGGACGGGTGACACGTGTCACCGAGCGAATTTGCAAAACCACTCTCACTGCGCGCCATCGCGCGTTATTGTTCGCGCATCTTCACCGAGCAATATCCATCTGATCAAATGAGGCGGCGCGACGCGATAACAACCGTCGGATGGAGACGACCATTAACGCTGGGGCACAGTCCATTGCACAACTATTGAATATTAACCCTCGTGCAAGTTAACCGTGCGATTTCCGTTGGATCGGAGGTTGAAAAAGAGATGAATTATCCACCGTTAGATCATGAATAAAGTTTCAAAGTGTCTAACAAGGTACGGGTCAACGTTTAATTGTTGATTATTAAATAATCGGTAGAGGATTCAATTATACAGTGAAAAATGCTTATTATTGGGCGCTAAAAGCCACGGTTTATTAATAGTTTTAATGTTTGAATCAGGGAATATGCATACATGACGATATATATTTATATATTGTGCTAAAGTCGAAACCTATATCAAATGAGATTGGGTTTATTACAAGAGCCTGCAAGAATGAAAGAGCGATAGACAGCGGTAGAAAAATGGTACAGGGAAAAAGATGAATTGAAATTGTAATGTGAGTTTCAAACCATTATGTTTAAACTAATATATGAACAGAGAAAGTAGACAGGTAGCCAGAGAACAGAGATGGTAATGAACATACATCGCCCAGATTCATATGTATTTGAGAATAAAACCTGAAAAGCAGTCATATATGTAGCTGGTGAACTCAATTACAGTGAACAGATGAATAGACACAGAGGTGAACCAAAATATACAGAATAGTCACTTAACAGTAGCAGAAAAGACAAATCCAGTAAAGCCAAAGTCTAGAAAAGGAGTTGAGTGGAATTGAAATGTGTAACTGAAAATGTAAATATTTTTATTTATATTGTTTGTGATGCAAAGGCAAGTATCCTAAGGAAAAGAAAAAACTCTCACTGTAATATTGAAATTTGTACATATTGTTATATTTTTAATGAGTTGGATAAAGAATTGAGAAGGCATAAGTCAAAGAGTCATGGCTGGTCACTCAAAATTCCTTGTGGAATACAAACAGTCATGTGAGGAACTCTATATATAATTTGATATGCATAAGTGAAAAAGAGAGAGAGAGAGAGTAAGAAGAGAGAATGAAAAGTATAGAAGATTGAGGCAGCGAAGATAAGGAAGAGAGGAGCAGAAAGAGATGCTACAGAATAGAGCTGATATCTGAGGTAAATCAACAAACATTTCTTGTGAAAAATTGAAGGGATTTGGAGCTTCCTTGCAAGTTGTAGCTTGCAGAATTGAGGTTGGAGCCTCCTGTAGGTTGGTGCCTGCAGAAAAACAGTGGTGAGAGGGAGTTGGAGCTTGCCTTTGCATCACAACAATAATAATATGTGGTTTTCTCCCTTTATGGGTTTCCACTTATATCTGCTGTTTCTATCTGTGTTGCCTGTGTGCTGAGATGATTTATCAAATCTGCTTAATCTTTACTGCTCTCATAATAAGTTTAATGTCACACTAATTTAATACTTGCTGCAACATATCAAGACTGTTCATATACTAAGGTTGAATCCAAAGTAAGCTATAAATAAGTTGATGAAATTTTAAAAATCTCATGTATGTATTGAACTGATTCACCCCCCCCCCCCTCTCAGTTCAACTAAGAATTCAACAATTGGTATCAGAGCAGGTTCCTTTGTACCAGTTTAACAACTGAAAGGAGATTCTAGGTTCTTAGGATGGCTAGTAAAGAAGGATGCTCAACCAATAAAGCCCCTTTCTTTACAGGTGCAAATTATGCCTTCTGGAAAATCAGGATGAGGACATACATAATGTCTCTAGGAATAGAAGTTTGGGGTGTTGTGGAATTAGGATATGCCCCAAAGGAAACTGACTCAGAGAAAGAATCCAAACAAGATTTTGTAGCTAACACAAAAGCCATGAATGCCATCTTGAATGGATTGTGTGAAGCAGAGTTTATCAAATTAATGCACAAAGACACTGCCAAAGAGATGTGGGATACTCTGGAGAACATCCATGAAGGAGACAAGAAAGTAAATACTGCCAAACTTCAAGTCTATAGAGCCCAGTTTGAGAACTTAAAAATGAATGATGATGAAGACATTGATAGTTTCTTCCTAAAAGTTGCAGAAATTGTTAACAATATGAAAGCTCTTGGAGAAACCATGCTAGAAAGTATAATTGTGCAAAAGATTCTAAGATCTCTTCCATCCAGGTTTAATCCCAAGGTGTCTGCAATAGAAGAAACAACTGATTGGGAGACCTTGACCATGAACCAGCTACTTGGAAATTTAACAGCATATGAGATGAGGCTCCCATAGAAGAAGCCAAGTACGAGGGAGGCAGCCTTTAAAACAGAAAAGAAGAAAGAAGAAGAGGAAGACATATGCTCTTGCTCGGATGAAGAAGAGGCAAAATTTGTCAAGAAATTGGATAGAGGCTCAGGTAAATACAAAGGTAAAATTCCTTTCAAATGCTTTAACTATGGAAGAGTTGGACACTATGCTGCTAAGTTTCTTCACAAGAAAGTAAGGAATCAGGCTCAAGAGTCAGAGAAAAATACATCAAAGAACTGGTAGAAAAGAAAGAATTTTAGCATAAAATCCTTCTATGCCCAACAAGACAGCAGTACATCTGAAGATCCAGATGAACTCTCCAGTGAAGATGGAACCTCTGAATTTTTATTGATGGCTATAGAAGAACTTGAAGGTCTCCTGCTAGAAGATGAAGAAGAAGAAGGTGAAGTCAACCTTGAGGGGGAGATAAGAAGTGCTCTGGAAGAGATTGATAGAATCAAGCTGAAATGAAGAAAGTAAAAGGACATTCTCCTCAAGTATGTACGAGAATAACAGAATTAAGAAGTCCTGATGCAACTAAAGATAGAGCTTGAAGAAGCCAAGAAGATAGAGGACATGTTACTTAAGAAAATTAAAGAAAAAACTCAGGAACAAGAAAAGTTGGAAGAAGAAGTAGTATGTCTCAGGAAGAAATTAGAAAATTCTCAAAGGAAAGTGGTTATAAAATCTTCTCAAACAACAAGCTCTAGTAAGTTGAATGAAATTCTGGTTGCTCAAAGATCTCCTATGATAAAAACTGGAATAGGCTATGAAGGAGAATCAAGTAAAAAAAAAAGAAAAGGAAAATAGAGAGATTATTTTTGTAAAAGAAAAGAAGGATGATGAAATAGCTCAAACAATTCCTACAAAAGAAGAAACCTGTAATGAGAAAGACAGAGATCAAAAGAAACCTGTAGTAGCAAAGAATGTGATAAAAACTAAGACCACTGAGTATGTCAAATTTGGAAACCATAAAAGGAGATTCTTCCCTCCTATGAAGAATGCCACCTGTTATGTCTGCCACAAGCTGGGACACATTGCTGCATATTGTCATACAAGGAGGAGTAATTCAAACCAGCAAAAGATGCAAATAGTGAAGAGACTGCCTCAAGAAAACAAAGGGAGAAGACAACCTTACATCAGGTATGCAAACAGTTTCTATGGTTACTGTTTTTATGTAAATAATTTGGACATAAAATCATTGAGTGTAGAAATTATGGACAAAGATTGATGATTAACACCTCAAGGAGGTTTATGAATCAAAGAATTTTTTTTCATACTCATAATTCTCCAAAAATTATGATCAAATGTTGTGTATGCAATCAAGTTGGACATATACCTTCCAAATGTCCTCTAAGAAGATGTAGTTCATCACCTCACAAAATATACCAAACAAAAGGGTGCCTCCAGTGGATAAAGAAGGTGAATAAATGTGACTTGGCTCTAACTGCTCAAGACCTGAAAAGCCAGTGGTATTTGGATAGTGGTTGCTCAAAACACATGACTAGAGACAAAATCAAGTTTATAACTCTTGATGAAAATAAATCTGGAAATGTTACCTTTGGCAATGATAAATCAAGAAAAATCAAGGGAAAGGGCTCAGTCAGCTTAGATAATGGTAGAGGTAAGGCCCAAGATGTACTATTTGTAGATGGGCTGAAAGCTAATTTGCTGAGTGTCAGTAAAATGTGTGATAAAGGTTGCGAAGTTCTTTTCAGAGCACAAGACTGTGAATTCAGATCAAGCACCACAAGTAAGACTCTGCTCAAAGGTGTTCGAACAGAGAGAAATGTTTACATCGTGAAAGAGGAAGATGAAGCATGCCAGCCTAGCAAAATTGAGGATTCATGGTTATGGCATATGAGATTGGGACATCTCAGCTTCGATCATATCATCAGACTGAGCAAGAAGAAAGCGGTCAGAGACATGCCAGAAATAAAAAGGCCTTCTAATACCATATGCAAATCTTGTCAATTGGGTAAACAGACCCGCACATCCTTTAAGGCCAAAGATGAGTTATCAACAAGAAGACCACTCCAGCTTGTGCACATGGATCTGTGTGGACATGTAAGAACTAAAACACCAAGTGGAGAATCCTACTTTATGCTGATACTAGATGATTTCTCCAGAATGACATGGGTTTCTTTTCTCAAGAATAAATCGGAAGCTCTGGATAAACACAAAATATTCAAAGCATTAGCAAAAAATCAGACAGGATGCAAGCTAAAATGCATCAGATCAGACAGAGGAGGTGAATTCACAGATTATGAATTTGAAAATCTATGCAATGAATATGGCATAAAACAATAATTTACTATTGCAGGGACACCTCAGCAGAATGGAGTAGCAGAGAGACAAAACAGATCTGTTCAACAAATTTCCAGAGACATGATGCAAGAGATTAATATTCCTCAAACCTTCTGGGCTGCAGAAGCAGTACATACAGCAGTGCATATCCTTAATAAAGCTCACTTAAGGCCAAGTAGCGACAAGACTCCCTATGAACTATGGCATGGAAGGCTAGCTTCAATCAAACATTTTAGAATTTTTGGAAGCAAGTGTTATATAAAGAATAATGATGAAAATATTGGGAAATTTGATGCAAGAGAAGATGAAGGGATTTTTCTAGGATATGCTTCCAAAAGTAAAGGGTACAGGTGCTACAACAAGGTTCTTCAAAAAATAGTAGAAAGTATTGATGTGAGATTTGATGAAGAACTTCCAAACAATACAAGAGATACAGACTACTGCAGTCCATCAGACAACCATGAAGAAGAAAAATAGAATGATGATGAAACAAGCAAGACAACAGAAGATGCAGATATGAGCTCAAAAGCCCCCTCAAGATACACTTAGAAGAATCATCCTGAAGACCAGATCATTGGAGACAAGAGAGCAGGGGTCCAGACAAGAAGGCAGCTAAAAAAACAAACAGAAGAGGTATACATAGCCATGTTATCACAGATAGAGCCAAAGAGATTTGAAGAAGCCAGCAAGGACAAGTATTGGGTGAAGGCAATGAATGAAGAATTGGACCAAATTTAGAAGAACAATACCTGGGAACTAGTTCCTAGACCAATTGAGAAAAATATCATTGGCTCAAAATGGGTATTCAAGAATAAACTGAATGAGCAAGGACAGGTAATCAGGAATAAAGCCAGACTAGTTTGCAAAAGACATTCACAAATTGAAGGACTTGATTATGATGAAACATTTGCCCCTGTAGCCAGAATGGAAGCCATCAGAATGTTTCTGGCCTTTGCATGCTACCAAGACTTCAAGGTATACCAAATGGATGTGAAATCTGCATTTATGAATGGAGATCTAGAAGAAGAAGTCTACATGGAACAACCAAAAGGTTTCTCTTTAACAGACAAAGAAGACCATGTGTGCAGACTGAAGAAGGCTCTATATGGACTGAAACAGACTCCTCGTTCTTGGTACTCAAGACTGGATAAATATTTGCAAAAACAAGGCTTTAAGAGAGGTGGAGTAGACAACAATTTGTACATAAAAGCCCATGAAAATGAACTCTTGATTGTTGTAGTATATGTTGATGACATTATGTTTGGAAACAATGGAGAAGAATTAGCAAAAGGGTTTGCTGATGAGATGAAAACAGAGTTTGAGATGTCTATGATTGGAGAACTCAGTTTCTACTTAGGACTTCAAATTCAGCAAAAGAACATAGGTACATTCATCTCATAGGAAAAATACTTAAAAGAAATGTTGAAAAAATTCAAAATGGAGGACTGCAAACCTGTGTCAACTCCCATGATCATGGGATGTAAGTTGTAAGCTAATGATGGATCTGCTGATATAGATCAAAAACTCTACAGATCCATGATAGGAAGTCTGTTGTACTTGACAGCATCAAGACCAGACATCATGCTAGCAGTAGGACTAGTGGCTAGATATCAAGCATCACCTAAACAAAATCACCTTCTTTCAGTAAAAAAAAATATTCAGATGTCTACAAGGAACAACACTGTATGGGCTTTGGTATCCTAAAGGAAAAAACTTCACTTTGACAGCATACACAGATGCAGATTGGGCCAGCTGTGTGGATGACAGTAAAAGTACAAGTGGAGGTGCATTCTATCTAGGAGAAAGTCTGGTGGCATGGTTAAGTAAGAAACAAACATCTATCTCTCTATCTATAGCAGAAGCAGAATATATAGCAGTAGCAGCATGTTGTACACAAGTCGTGTGGATGAAGAAAACACTCCAAGACATGAAGGTAAGCATTAATGAACCTATCTCAATCAAATGTGATAATACAAGTGCTATAAGTATATCAAAAAATCATGTGTTTCACTCAAAAGCTAAACATATCCCAATAAAGTATCATTTTCTCTGAGAACAAGTGGCTCAGAAGGTAGTAAAGCTGGAATATGTACCAAAAAAAGAACATATAGCTGATATATTTACCAAACCTCTTGCTAGAGAACCATTTCAATATTTGAGAGATAAACTACGGGTAGTATCTGTAGATGCTACTCTCTGATATAAAGAGAAAGCACAATTTCAGGGGGAGAAAAGAAATTAAAATATCATTCCAGGGGGAGATCAGCCAGCAAGGAAAGCATGAAATAGGTCCTCATGGTCAAAGGATTATGGAAAGAATACACCCAGTGTAAAAGAGTTAAAGAAAAGGCTAAAGGGTCAGAATTTTAGATTTAATCCACAGTTTGGAGCAGCAGGGTACAAAGTCAGAAGATCTCAGAGAGAGGAAATGCAAAAAGCAGACTAGGAAATGGGCAACCCTTTGCCATTGATGTCAAAGGGGGAGGAAAAGCAAAAAGGGGCTTCTATAAGGCAAACAGAGGAAGAGTATTGCCATCAATGCCAAAGGGGGAGACTGTTGGAAATGTTGTCATTGATGGAAAAGGGGATGGAAAAGAAGGAGTACCTGAACCAGCAATGAGCCAAAGTAACAAACATGAAGCAGCGGCGGTTGTGTAAGTAAATTAAGTTGTGTATGTAGAAGGATTGGTTTCAGTATTATATGGATATTGTTGTTACAAGAATTCTATGTGAAAGAGCTATGATATGTAACTATCTATGCATTAATGACTTAATTGTATATGTGTATCCTTGTATTTTTCTGAGTTTATGAATTTGGGGTATGTATAATGTTGTCCCATACAAAGTACTTAAAATAAGGGTTTAGTTATAAAATCTATTGTGCATAACCTGCGAAATGAGATTGAGGTTGAGAACTGGTTGGGGGTGTAGTAACGAAAAATTTGAATCTTTTTTTTGGGGGTATAAATCCCAAGGGTTAATAGAGATTATATACATGTATATAAGAAATATTTGAGTGCATAGTAGGGTTGAATATTTGATTGGAAGTGTGAGTTTCAAAGCATCGATGCTCTCAAAGCAGAGAACTCAATTCAAACCCAGAAATTTCCATTCTATAGTGGAAAAACCGAGGAACTGTTTAGTTAACTGTGTGCAGGTGCATTAGATGCACGTTATGCGCAATTTGGTGAAATCACGGTTAGTGTAACCCATAAACGCATCGGAACTCTGAAGGTGGAACTCGGAAGGCGGAACCATAGATAAATGCGTAGTGTGAATGGAGCTATGCGTCGTAACAGATGAAAACACCGTGGAAAAATGCCAATGACCCAAGGGTCAAAGTATAAAAGAGATGAATTATCCACTGTTGGATCATGAATAAAGTTGCGAAGTGTCTAACAAGGTACGGGTCATCGTTTAATTGTTGATTATTAAATAATCGGTAGAGGATTCAATTATACAGTGCGAAATGCTTATGATTGGGCACTAAAAGCCATGGTTTATTAATAGTTTTAATGTTTGAATTGGGGAATATCCATACATGACGATGTATATTTATATACTGTGCTAAAGTCGAAACCTATATGAAATGAAATTGGGTTTATTACAAGAGCCTGCAAGAACGAAAGAGCGAGAGACAGCGGCAGAAAAATGGTACAGGGAAAAAGATGAATTGAAATTCTAATGTGAGTTTCAAACCATTATGTTTAAACTCATATATGAACAGAGAAAGTAGACAGGTAGCCAGAGAAAAGAGATGGTAATGAACAGACATCGCCCAAATTCATATGTATTTGAGAATAAAACCTGAAAAGTAGTCATATATGTAGCTGGTGCACTCAAGTACAGTGAACATATGAATAGACACAGAGGTGAACCAAAATATACAGAACAGTCACTCAACATCAGTAGAAAAGACAAATCCAGTAAAGCCAAAGTCAAGAAAAGGAGCTGAGTGGAATTGAAATGTGTAATTGCAAATGTAAATATTTTTGTTTATATTGTTTGTGATGCAAAGGTAGATATCCTAAGGAAAAGAAAAAACTCCCACTGTAATATTGAAATTTGTACATATTGTTATATTTTTAATGAGTTGGATAAAGAATTGAGAAGGCAGAAGTCAAAGAGTCATGGCTGGTCACTCAAAATTCCCTGTGGAATACAAACAGTCATGTGAGGAACTCTATATATAATTTGATATCCATAAGTGGAAAGGAGAGAGAGAGAGAGAGAGAGAGAGAGTAAGAAGAGAGAATGAAAAGTATAGAAGATTGAGGTAGAGAAGATAAGGAAGAGAGGAGCAGAAAGAGATGCTACTGAACAGAGCTGATATCTGAGGTAAATCAACAAACACTTCTTGTGAAAAATTGAAGGGAGTTGGAGCTTCCTTGCAAGTTGTAGCTTGCAGAATTGTGGTTAGAGCCTCTTGTAGGTTGGTGCCCGCAGAAAAACAGTGGTGAGAGGGAGTTGGAGCTTGCCTGTGCATCACAACAATAATAAGATGTGGCTTTCTCCCTTTATGGGTTTCCACTTATATCTGTTGTCTGTGTGCTGAGATGATTTATCAAATCTGCTTAACGTTTATTGCTCTCATAATAAGTTTAATGTCACACTAATTTAATACTTGCTGCAACATATTAAGACTGTTCATATACTAAGGTTGAATACAAAAGTAAGCTGTAAATAAGCTGATGAAAATTTAAAAAGCTCATGTATGTATTGAACTGACTCACCCCACCTCCCCCCTCTCAGTTCAAGTAAGAATTCAACAATCATCATCAATATTATAAATCATAAATAATCAATTACATATTATAAAAATAATTATAAATCATAAATAACTAATTACTTATTATAAAATTTATTTACTTCTATAAAATTTAAATGCATATTAGTTTTTTATATAAACAAAATATTTAAATCATCTAATTTTTCTAACTATATAGGCTTGGAGTAAAAGTCAATGGCTAGAGCATGTTTCTCCCTAAGAGGTCAAGTTCAAACTAGAGGGGCTAGAGTATGCGGGTGGTCCCCTGTCCCACAACAAAGGGGTAAAGCTGTGTGCATTTTAGGGTTGTTATAATAATATTAATAATAATAATAATAATAATCTAAGTTTTCACAATAGTTGGTTCGAAACGCGTCGACGATATTTTTCATATGTGATTTTTACCGAAAGTATGAGACCCTCTTGTTTGTGGGACAAGGGACCAATCCAAACACCAAATTGGTGTATGGGAACCCCTTGTTTGTGGGACAAGGCACCCACCCCGTGTAGTGACTTGACTGCTAAGTCTATGAATGCATACATACTCTAACCCCCTCTGGTTTTGAACCTGTGACCTCTTAGGAGGAAACACATACTCTTAACCATTAGTCCCTAAAATTATGAGGGTATCTCGTAGATACACACTGGATTATTAGAGAAACACAAGATCCATCTTGGCTGTTGTAAATCCATGGTTAAGGTGGATCTGTGTTGGTTATAACAAAGAATTAAGGTAGACAATCTTATTATGGACAAAAATGTCATAGTCTGCAATTCAAAACAAACCATGTGCACCATACTAGCTCGACTAATAATTAAAAATAATTCTTACTTATAAGCTAGTCTTACTTATATCTATGAGGTGTAAACTAGTTGATTTGGTTGATTTGAGTGAGTTCAAATTTTATGGAAGAGGTTGAAGAGGTAAGTTATTTTTTTGGAGAATTCAACCAACCTAAAAGACATCCAAACTCAATCTCAATCTAGTCTAGCACAATCTTGATTATAGAATTTTACTAGTGAGTAGATTTGTTCCCATGTAATAAAAAAACTAACCTCAACCTAAACCCAATTCTAATTACTAAAAAAAATTACCACTTTTTCTATGAAGGGTTTTAGGAGCAAGATGAACCAATAAACTAGTGGACAAATTTACATAACAGGTGGGCAGAAATGCCCCATTCTTTTTGGAGGGAGACTTGCTTAGGGTCAGAACTTCAAAACAGACTCACCCATCAAATTTGATAGATTTCACATCTTCGCAATTTCATCAAAAAATTTTTGAATGTTTTACAAATTTTTGAACTATATTTAATAGAGAAATCACCGAAATCACCTTATGACACAATTTGCCATCAAATTCCATTTCTGCGGGCAACAAACAAATCTCCGGGTGGATCTCCGGTAACGAGAGGTGGAGGTGGTCGTGGTAAACCCGTGAATCTCGATACAACGTATGATAAGTTCGTAGATGATGCCCGCCGGCCGCGGCTCGTTTTCTTTTTTGGATTCTTCTCCGCAATCATTGAGTGGATCTGAGTTGTTTTTTAGTGGAAGGCAATGATTCGTGTAGTTTGTAGGTAGTTTTATGATTTTTTTCCAATTTAAAGGTATGATCAGTGTGTTAGGGGTTGTATATTTTTATTTTTGTTGGGTTGGTGATATAATTGTAGGTAATGTTGTGATTCTTTTTTGTTATTTAAGATCGGTTTTTAATTATAAATAAATGAATTTTGAAATTTGTTTCTGGAGCATTTCATTGTGTAGTTTATCTAACGATTGTAATAAATAGTTTTAAAATTTGAAATAAATTTAAATAACTTTAAACTATACCATTTTGTTTTCCAAATTTATTTATTTGATAAATTTTAAGTGAAATTTAAATTTAAATTATTATATTTTTAAAATATTTTAAATTTAATATACAATTTATCTTATATTACAAAATGTGCTAACCGACAAAAACCTGATGTTAGAATTTGAGAATGTGGAGCACTATAATTATGTTTGCACTCAATCTCAGGCACTTTTTTACGTTCTCGTTTAACATGTAAAAAAATCATAGGAGCGGTGAGAATCATGGAAAGCCTCCTCCTTCGCATGTGATTTATGATTAAAGTGCACGCAAGTGAATTATAAAATGTTGCCTGAGAAATATTTAATTTTTATTAGTAGTGGACAAGATGATTTCAATAGAATAGCAGTGGAGAAGAGGATTTCAAGGTGGTGAGAGCCGTGGAAAAAATGATTTCAATAATGGAAGTGTTGCATAAGAAAGGTGGTGCTCTTTTAACTCATTATAGAATAATAATGCCTACCAAAATCTAAGTAATCACAAATAATAATATTTTTTGGAAATGTTTTTAGGTGTACTTTGATTTTGTTCTGGGAGTTAATGTTAGGGATGAATAGTTTAAAAAGCTCATCAAGAGGTTATTCTATTCATTGTCAATGAATAATTTATTCAATGTAAATAGTTATTCAATATGTATTGTGAATAATTATATATGTAAGATAAATGTGAGATTGAAATGACTCGGAAGATATTATTTATATTAAAATATTTTTTAATTTTTATGTGGTGTTTAGTGGTAAGTTCTTGAATTGCGGTAATATTTTTTTTTTCAATTTAATATTAATATTTTTGATAATTTTTTAATACATATTAAATATGACTTTGGGATTTTATATATATATATATATAATTAAAAATGAAGTATGAATAGAGTAATTGTAAAAAGTAATAAATATTAGTTTCAAATTGCATATGATTTTTTTATAGAGATTATTTAACTTAATAATTTTTCCAAAAAATCGATATTATTAAAAATTAAGTTTTGTAATGTAACACCCTCTTTTAATGACTCACACTATTGTTAACAAATTCATTGAAAGTAAACACAAATTGACACAACTAAAAATAGAACCAAATTTTTGTTTAAAGACTTTATCTTTGAAAACAATGTTTGGACTAGTACGACTCGTTCAAGATAATTCATATTGCATTGAAAAGTATAGCCTGATATCTATGACGTGTTTCACAATATCATTAGACATGATTAATGCTTAAAATGTCTTGTAACCCTTTTAAATGTATGATTGCATGCACATTGCTAGTTTGCAAGCCTTCACTAATGAAGCGACTTGAGAACTTATTAAGGAGAGAGTGAACTTGTAGAAGTAGAAAGAAAGAACCTCCATTGGAGGATTAGAGAGGGACACTTCGACTCTACTCTTCCTTTGACATGTTTCATTCAATAAAACACTATTCATATGTGTGTACATTATGTGTTCATTTGGTTTATTTGTTTATTCACCTATGTTTGAATGCAACAAAAAATTTTATTTGTGTTTTGTTAATTGCTTCTAAACATTGTTGTGATTTTGTGCATGTTGCAACAACTTGCATAATAAGTGGGATGTTTTCCATCCTTCCAACAGATTCCACCAGATAGAATGTATTCAGTCTATTTTTCATTCAATTGATTTGAATATGTATTAATAGCATGTCATATAAAGACATATATAGACTATGGCATATAAATGATTCCACCCAATATGGGGGACACATTGAAGTGTTATTTAAGTATGTCAACATTTTTTAAATGCCAAGAAAATATATGTGAAAAAGAATGTTAGCTTCATATGTTTTAATTAATATTCGAATTAAAACATAAATAAATATAAAATGTAAAATGTAAAATGCAAGTCATACAACTACCAGTTTGATGAGAAGAAATTGTTCTGTCAACGTATTATTGTTTCTTTAACAAGTTATTCCTTTTTATATTATTATTGGTATAATAATCAATAATATATTGAAATAAGAAACAATATTAATTGTTATTATTCAAATATATTATTATAATAATCATCTTCATTATAAGTATTATTATATTATACTTTACATATATTATTGATTACTGAGAATGACAATTCTCGATCATATGGATAGAGAGAGATGGAGTTTGAGTGGGAGAGAGGGGGAAGGAAGAATAAAGACATAGACCTATAGAGGTGGAGAGAGAGGGGGAGTGACAAGGGAGAGATGGAGAGAGATTGAGGGTGATTCAGGAGAATTATATGTTCAAAGTCATTAATTCGTCGATGAGAAAAAGATTAAAAAATGGGTCTTGTTTTTTTAGAAGAATTTACATTCTTCTATGTAAATAAATTGTATTATCCAAGTTGGTATAATTTATGAGTTTTAGAACTAGATGATTCATATTTTTACAAAGACTATGGATAGGTGAGATTTTATTCATAAGGAAAAAGAAAATATACTTTGAAAATCATGAGTGATTCTAGGGATAGATTGAGTGACTTCATAATTTAGAAAAAATATGATTTATGGGGTGATTTATGGATGATTTATAGAGTGATTTTAGGATTTAGGAAAATCTGATTTATGGAGTGATTTATCAGTGATTTATGTAGTGCTTTAGGATTTAGAAAAACTATTGTATTCTTAAGTCTATTTATTGTAATCCTATGTGAAATGAGAGAATGGAAAAATGAATGTAGAATCATGCCATAGAGAGGAAGGAATATTCTTAGTAGAACTACATGTACATGATTGAATGAATGAATAGAATTTCATGTTATTTGATATTTTCTCTAGGTATATTTAATTTATAATTTCCAGTTTGTGTGTGGAACTTCTGGAAAATTAATGAAATCATTGGAGTGATGAAATTTCCATTTATATGCAACTGAACCTCTATTTTGAAAATTTATACCTAATTTTTTTTTTATTGTTTGTTAATCTGGAATTCGTTACTTAATGAAGGATACTAACACCAATATGAATTATCTATGTTGTACATGTTAAATTCCAGTTAATTGATTGTCAATTGCATTGTTAAAGAATCATTAAGGATTGAACATTTGAATAGAGGAATAGTAGAGTTGTCAAGGTGAAATTTGTATAATGTTTTGGCCCTAGTTGAACTGCATATCTATGGGAATGAATTCGTAGGAAAAGTGATTTTTCCTACATCATAGTGGTATCATAGCTGGTAAATCTCTTTGGAAGTTGAATTTAGAAGCTGAATTTGTGGTTGATGTAGAGGTTTATTTTTATGTTCTAATTGGTAAATTCTTTTAGATGATTGCACAAACGAAGTTGATATTTTGGTTCTTGGTTCTTGATGTTTGAAGATGCAGATTTGAATGTTTGTATCTAAACTCTGGTAAAGTGTTTTGAAAATTATAATAGCATATAATTTGAAGTGTGGCAAGAAATATTACAACTTGTATATTTGTGATGGAACGAGGAAATGTGAGTGCAGAAACCTAGACGATCAAGTAGTATTCATAGGGTTCTAGAGGAGGGAACCAAGAGTGCCAACAGACGCAGAACAAGTGGGAAGCTTGGTGAGGTGTATGTAGCTAGAAGGTGACATGTTACTGTAAAAGTTATTTGTAGTTCATAATGGGTTTCAAAACTCTCACAGAGGAAGAGGAGAAGATGAATACGACTATGGATAATCATTTGAAGAATTCATAGGCAAGCCACAAATATGCCACAACAATTGACATGAGGAAGATGAGTGTCTAAGAGTTTGAGAATGAACTCGTTGTGGTGAAGGCACATTTGAATTTGTTTATGAAGATTCTATGAAAATATGAGGAGAACCAGAGAAGAAAGTATTAGGTGCAGGAATTGCACTTAAGCAAACTCCTCAACACTTAATTGTCAACCCGAGGGTTTCGTAAACTTAGAGAAGAAGAACAGGAAATGCCAGAAGTGGTATGAAATTTTATTATTCCTATTCCTACTTCTTAATTGAAATATTGTAGAATCAAACAGAAGAAAACTTCAAAGGCAAACGACACCAAAGAAATTCTAGTGCTAGAATATTAAAGGATGAATTTGCAAGGAAATCAAGTAAAGGAACTTTCACACAACTGAAGGAAATCTTCAATGCTGAAATGAACTCTATGTTTATCTTTAGTATAGATGGATAATAGCTCAAAAAGTGGGCCCTTGCAAAGGTCTTCTTTCCAAATTATTTTCCTTCTACACTAAGCAATCGTTCCTGTACTATTGCAATATACTTGCACTAGTGTAGGTACAGAATTATGTGACAAAGTATACTTTACCGTGTTTACTGAAGACTTATGTCTTTGTGTAGGTGCTCTAATTTGTAAGGATTAGAGTACTCTATTCCTGTGACAAGAAAGCAGTTCTTGCATCGGGACAGAGCTTCCTTCACCAAAGTTTCCAATTACTTTCTAAAATAATTAAAAGACGTGCTGAAAAGAATTGCAATTGTAGTCTTAATTCTACGATAAATTTCACACACAAAAATGAATGCTTTAATTAACTTATCTTAACAAAAAAATAAACCTCACAAGGAAAAAACAATCCTTAACAATTAAACAAATTGATCAAATTAATCTGCATGCAATCAGGCTATCTTTCTATAATTCACTTATAACTTTACATGTTACCTATGATCCTTTCCTCTCAAGTCATGAGCTGCAAGTTCAAAGTGTAATGTTTTCAATGGCGTCCTTTCTTAATTCACGTAGTCATTCTTAGAACATTCAAAAGTTTAACTTTTATTATGGAGAATGATTACTTTGAATTAATAATGCTTACTTGCAGAAATAAGTGAAATTATAGACAGAAAAAGGAACGAAACACTTGCTGTGAAATAAACGAATAAACTAGAGTGTGGGACTTAACATGCACTGGTGTAGGAATAAAATTCTTGCACAATCCGAACAGAAGAAAAATAAGGAAGGAATTGCAGAAAGAAATTGCAGGAAAGAATTGCAAGAAATAAATTACAGAAAAGAAATTAACTTAGTTCAAAATTCACACACAGATTCATTTCACACTTTAACCATGAATGAATTTAACTCAGAACTCTGAAACACAATAATAATGATTTAACCACACATCTGCAAGTAAATAAATACATGCAAACCTTTTAAATGGTGAAATCACAAGGGAAAACGAGTTGGGTTGGATGAGCCCTAGCCAACAAGCTCATTTTCCGTTTTGGAAACGAAATGATTCAACACTTAATCAACACATAAATGAGATTTAAGCACATCGTGAAGAAACCATGGCATAATTCCTTGTATTAATTTTGAACAGCAAATATACATGATAATGCGAGTTGAGCGCAGAACAAGGGCGATACAAAATAATCAAAATTACAGTCTCCAGATATCACTCCTTGGCTCTACCAAATATCTACATTATATACAGTCTTTTAGTCTATAGCTATAATCTACTAATTACATAACCATTTCCAATTCAAGCCTTTCAGTTGAACAAACTAACAAATGATATTACAAAATTGACTAATGGTTATAATAGGGTACAAGCTTTGCTAGCCGTAGACCGTATCTTTGGCAAGGATCCCTGATTATACTCTGCCCATATCCATCTTCAAATAATCCACATTGAGCTAAGAGACGTGGATCAAAAATGACTGCGTGGAATGATCAACTATTGCAGAGATCACATAGCAACATGTGTTGGCGGGTGCATGAATCTGCCTGCACTGAATCATGCTACATCATAATTAACGCACCATTTTTCAATTACTTCTAGGAAGGTAATAATAAGTTACAATAAATACTTAAAAGCATGAAATATATATAAAATAATTAATTAAGCACCTAAATAACTCTTAATTATGAAATACAAAGTATATGTAGGAATAGACGATTATCTTGGACAAGAATGACAAGGTTTATAAAGATGAAACATAGGTTAATAGTTATAGGAAGAGGGTAAAAATAGGGAATTTTGGCACTCCAAAATCATCTCATCCCTAATCTGTTGTGTTTCCTCACACAACGTTTTACCTTATGAAAAAAATCTTAAAAAATGAGGGCCATTTTTCAATCCTACACTTCAATGCTGATTCCGGCTCTTACTACCTTTGTCTTTTTAACTTGAGCTATCTTCAGTTGTTTGGTCACCTTCTTGAGGTGATTGTAGAAACTAGAAGCCTGAAACTTCCATATTCTCACTTGTTGTTTCTGTTCCTCGACCTCTGCAATTGACCCTACTTGGCCTTGCTTTTGCCAATTTTGCTCCTTCATGACCTGGTTCAAAGCCTCTAGGTCATGAACTGGTTGTTCCAATTCTACTATCCAGATATTGAGGTAGAGAGTAGAGGTCAGCATGCTGAGCTCCTCTGATGTGAATACTTTCTCTGCAACGGACTCCAAGCAAGTCCCGTCATTTCCAAGATCAAAATCGCCAAGGGTTTCTGCACCAAGTATTTCCATGTCACCGAGGGTTTCAATACCCTCCACATCCTTTGTGCTAAGGGCTTCAGTACCTTGCGCACCTAATTCATCAAGGACCTCAGTGCCTTGTTTATCCAATTCATCAGGGATTTTAGTACCCAACTCATTCAAACCATCAGGGACTTCCATACCTTGTTCATCAAAATTGTCGAGGGTCTCTATGTACGGTGCCTCGTCATCTTCTTGACCCTGTGTCTTATCTTATCTTGCACTTGGTGTCATATTCTATATTTTTAACCTATGGATGAAGGCTGACAAATATATGTCATCCTAACTCTCCACATTCTCTTCATTCCCCACAGTGTGGGCTACTGAATCTGCAAGAATTGAAAGGTTATTGTCTTCAGGTGAAACTTGGGGCGATTCATCGATCATAATCGGAGAGCTCAACCAATGATGACTTGTCTCTGGAGAGACAATTTTCTTCTTGGTCAGGGTTCTGGTCACTCTTTTCTTTGGTGAAGCCTTTTCGAGAGACTTATTTTCTTCTTACACTAGCTTGCTTTTACTCGTTTTCTTGGCATAGGACGGTTTTTTTGCATTCCTTTCCGTGCTTGCACTCATGCCAGTAGACTTCCCTACACTCCTTGCCTGAAACTCTTTTAGGGACGCCTTCCAAGTCATTCCCTTTTCTTCTAGTGCTTTCTTGACAAGGATTGTGATGAGCCCATGGTGATATAACTTATGTGCAACTTTGTTTTCATCCCCACTCTGCACACCCTTCGCCATCTTCTCAAGAATTTTGACCAGGTAGTAGGGAAAATTAATAAGTTTCCTCGACTCAAAGTGCAGCAATAACTAAAGGTGACATACAAATTTTAAGGAATAACTTCCTTCACAAGTCAGTAATTTATATAAAATGAAGAGGAGGTCTCACCATTTTCTGATCATGGAGCTGTGTAGAAGCCCCTTATTCTAGTCAACCTTAAGCTTTATGTCCACCACAAACCGATGCCATCATTTCTTTCAAGCCGCTCCTTTTTAAACCATTGTTCCCTTAAAGTTGGAAAGCCTATAGCTCACGCAATGGACTCCTCCATGACTTCCAATTATAATGAGCCGATTCTAGCTCAACCTTCTTCAAATGTCTTTGCAAACTTCAGAACCACGGCCATGTCGAAGCCATCAAACTTCTGCAAAAATGAAAGGAACACAGATCCTTGCAATAGTTCAAGATTGTTCCTGTATTCAATAGTCTGTTCTATCTCCCGCAAGGATGATGGCTCATTCCTTACAGGTGCCATATTTGAATCCTGCTCATTTCCTTGTCACAACCTCAAAAGGTTTCCATGGTGAAAAGTATCAAAGGCCGCCAAGAATTTTATGCCAGAGGTTCAACCATCCACCATATTTTTGGTCCATCCATGCAATCCTATTTAATGATTAAAAATGGCTCCTTGGATCAGATGCATACATGTATAACTCTGCTACAGGCAAGTAGTAATAATTGGATGTGGTAGAGGCTTATACGGTGACGGTGTAAAGGTCATGGATGATTAGGTTATGAGGTAAGATAATGATGAACAAGTGATCGGGATCCTTTCAAAGGGAGTAAGTATGGGTTTTTGGACAATCTACACTATCCCTCATTATACCTCATAATTTAATTAAGACATATTTCGATACTTATTAAAAAGATTAGATTTCAAAATCCAATATATCTTGCAATTTAAAAATTTTCCTAAGTCAGTAAATGAAAAAACAAGTATTAAGTAAAAAAATACAATGCTATGATCTTATCAGTGCAGTGATCATTCTTGATTCCATAGACATTTTCCATGAAGTGTTCTTGTACTGCGTTAAGATTGTTTTATATAGTGCTTTCATAGTTGGTTGTGTTCTTACACTAATCGTGCCTACACTAATCCTGCTTGCATTGCACCATGCTTTCACTGAGCCTGCTTGCTTTGCGCGTTCTTGCACTAGGGACTTTAACAAAAAATTATGATAGAACACAATTCTTCAATTGGACTTAAAAAATAATTCCTTAATACACAAGAAAAAAAATTATTCACCATCCTTTGGTGTTTCATGAGCATGCCTTCTGGATTGACTACATCAAATCCTACAATAAATTTATGAGGGAACAAAGAAGTGGGAAGGGGGTAATTTTCAGAATGGGAAGGAACATTTCAGCAAGGATTCCAAGAATAATATCACCAAGGGGGATAACCGAAATGGGATGTGCAAAACATTCAAGGGAAAAAGAGGGATTTTACGAAATCAGGTAAGGGAAATTATCTTAGAAGAAAAATGAGGGTGATTCATATGGGATTTAAGAAAATAAAGATAGTGGGAATTTACGAAATAGGAAATAGAAGAAAAGCATAATTTTTACCTTGAAAATCTGCCTGTACTGGTGCCGGAAAAAGTAAATGCAGTGGGAATTAAGCATTACTTGGATAAAAATTTCCATGCTATTTATCCCAAAATTGGGTAAGGGCTTCATTCCTTGAACTTGATTCTTCTTGGTGACTGCCAACATATCTAAAAATCAAGCAAAATTCCCTTTTTATTTGAAATTTTGTTCTTCCTACCAACATGTTGGTTTTTAGGTTGATCCTTCTGCAATCATGTCACTCAATTGATTTTCATAATTACATGAATTTATTTTTATATATATTTTTCTTTTTGTCATTTTTTTTATTCACTTTTTTTATTTTTTTAAGGAAAAGAAAGAATCAAATATTCAATGGGTCGGTGTTACCACCTACCATCTCCTTTTTAGATTTTTGTCGAAATTTCTACATAAAATCTCCCTTAGTAAAGGGTTGAAAATATACCTTTAATCTATGCCCAATTATGAGGAACACAAAATTTTGTCCATCAATGGTTTTAATTTCTATTGCTCCATTCTTAAACACTTAAAATACCTCATAAGGTCCCATTCGGCATGAATGGAATTTTCCTTTGAAATATTTAAATCTAGAATCATAAAGGAGTACCCAATCACCTGGTTGGAATTGGTTTTTCTGGATAGACTTATCAGGCCACTTTTGGCGTTGTTGTTGAACCAAGATGTTCTGTTGAACATAATCCCTTAGAAATTCATCTAACTCATTCAACTGTAAGAGACACTTCTATTGTTCCTCGAAAATATCTAGCCCCAATTGGACTGCAGTTCTGAAAGTCTTGATCTGGAACTCTATCAGCAAAAGTACTTGTTTCCCGTACACCACCTCATATGGTGTATGTATTGTGATATTCCTCCAAGTGGTTCGATATGCCCACAAGGATTCTGGTAACTTATTTTCCCAATCATTTCTATGGATACTGACTATCTTTGTAAGGATGGACTCAATTACTTTTTTTGTGGACTCCACCTGACCATTTTCTTGCGGGTGGTATGGTGTAGATTTCATGTGCCGAATTTTATATTGCTCCATCACACCCTATACCATATTAGAAATAAAATTCAGACCATTATAAAAAAAATATCTCTAGGCACACCAAATATAGGAAATATTTCAATAAAAATAAAATCAACAACAAAATTTTCAGTAGAAAAATAAACACTTTAGCTTCTACTCATTTTGTAACGAAATCTGTACAAACAAAAATATGCTTTTTATTTAATGATATTGGATTTATTGGTCCTACAAAATCAATAGCCCATTTTTCAAAAAGCTCAATCATAACATGAGGACATAAAGGCATTTCATTGGTTTGATTAGGATGGCCAACTCACTGACAACTATCACATCGCTTAACATATTTTTTGGCATCCTTAAACAAGGAAGGAAAAAAATATCCAGCTCGCAGAATTTTATAGCAATCTACTTATCATCAAAGTGACCTCTAAAAGGTTCATCATGGGCAACTTTTAAGATATAAAACACTTCTTCCTGTCTTACACATCTACCGATAATAAGGTCTGGTCCAGTGTAAAAGGGGTCTCCTTGAACCCAAGAATATCCTACACTTTTCTGTATGATACTTTGCTTTTCTTGAGTGGATAAGTGAGGAGGTGTTTTTCCTGTGACTAAATATTTAGTTATGTCGGCGAACCACGGGGATTTTGTTGACACAGCAAATAGATGTTCGTCAGGAAAAAAATCATCAACAGGTATTGCTTCACCATATTATTTAATCTTTAAAGAAAATATACTACCAAATTATACTTTGTTCGTCTATCAACAATAGTAATGTTAAATTACTGCAACAATAATAACCACCTAGTCACTCTACCACTATTTAATTACTTATTCATTAAATATTTTATTGCGGAATGATCAGTATGTACAAAGACTTCATATCCTATGATGTAGTGTTTGAATTTATTAATGGATAATATTACAACTAAAAACTCTTTCTTAGAAACAGTGTAATTTAATTCAACAAGGGATAAGTTTTTACTGATGAAGTAAATGGCATAGGATTTTTTTATCTTCTTATTTTCCTAAATTTGTGCCAATAGAAGTATCTGAGGCATCAAATGAAATATGAAATGGCAGGGACCAGTTTGGTCCTCTCAAAACTAGTGCCTGAACTAATTTTTCCATCAATTTCTCAAAGGATTGTTGGCAAGCTGTGGACCAAGAAAACTCACTATCCTTAGCCAAAACTTGGAAAATAGGGTTCGCTATCATAGAGAAGTTCTCAATGAATCTCCTATAGTATCCTGCATGTCCTAGAAAACCTCTCACTTCCCTTTGAGTTTTGGGTACATGAAGACTTAAAATAATTTATGTTTTTGCAGGGTCAACTTGAATACCTTTGTCTGAAATAAGATGGCCAAGAACCAATCCTGCCTTGAACATTAACCTAGAATTTTTGTCTCTCAAGGAAAGATGGGATTCTTGGCAATGAAGAAGAACTTTTTCTAGATTCTCGAGGGCTCCCTGAAATGAATCACCAAACACAGAAAATCATCCATATAGATTTCTACACACTCAAGGTTAGCAAAAATAGCCAAGGCTTCCCTTTGAAAGGTAGTCGGGGCATTACATAACCCAAAGGGGAGTACTTGGTAAGGGAATGTGCCCCATGGACATGTAAAAGTGGTCTTATCTTGATCCTCGGGTGCAATTTGTATCTGGTTATAACCATTAAAGCGATATAAAAAATAAAAGTACTTCTTACCAGCAAGGGTATCAAGTACCTTATCGATAAAAGGAAGGGGGAAGCATTCCTTAAGAGTGACTATGTTCATTTCTCTATAATCAATGCAAATGCGCTATCTTCCATATTTTTTCAGAGCTAGTACCAATGGAGAGACCCATTGGCTATCGGAAACAGGATAGAGAAAATCAGAATCCACGAGTTTTTGCAATTATTCTTTTACAACACCTCTTAGAGATGGATTCATACGCCTTTGGGGTTGTCGGACAGGTCAGGCTCCATCCTGAATATAGATATGGTGAGTACAAGTTTTAGGAGGCATGCCTTTCATGTCTTCATAGCCCCATGCAAAGGCATCAAGATGGTTTCACAACAAATTCACAGGCTTCTCTTGCTAGGATGAGTCCAAGTTTGAACTAATCTGTAAATATTTTCTTAGAATAATCTCAACAAGAGTAGTATTAGTCTCAAGAGTACACAGAGGTGTGACCAAATATGGTGGTGAGGGAGGTAGGGAGTCGTTACTTTCTTGAAAATCTAGACTAAAACTTTGACTCAATGATTCAAAATTAGGCATAATGTGTACATTTTTTAGGAAGTCTTGAATCTCACCCTCACATGAGGACTCAACATATTGATGGATCATGGAAACAGAATGAGTCTCCTCATCACTACTGTATTCTAACCATAAAGTGTCTTTGAGCTCCTAAATGGATGTAGCGGGTGGACACAAGGTGACCTTCTTCCTAGATTCTGCATGGGAAATATACATATTACCATAATGACATCCAATATAAACATCGACCATAGCAAGCCATGGTAGTCCCATGATCAATGGATGTCCTCCCATAGGATTCTTTGGCTGAAGCACAATTAATTCCACGGGATAATCCCAAGAATCTAAAGAAACAAGCACATCATCCAATACCCCTTCCGGCTTTATTTTAGATTCGTTTACTAGTTCAAGCATAGTGGGAGTAGGACAAATATGGACCAATCCAAGTTGATCCATGGTTTTCTTGGTCATAACATTAATGGATGTCCCCAAGTCTATAAGTACATTAGAGACAAGGACATCACCTATTTGAATAAAGACAACAGGATTTTTGGGGTCAGTATAATTATCCATGTGCATACACGCAGTCATTAATTTTGCTGCTCTCCTGAAAAATTTAATGGTTTGAGGTTCTAATATTCTCCTCCCTAGCTTCTTGAGATAGAGTTACCTAGTGATTTTTTTACATATGGGGATCTCTTTGATAGCTCGGAGCAAAGGCACCTTTATAAAAATGTTCCTAAGCTCGGAAGCCAGGCTAGACTCAGGAATGGAGTCATTATTCTCTGCAACTAGCCTCTTTAGGTAGGGACGCCAATTGGAAGAATATGGTAAAGGCTCAGAGGGTACAGGGATAGGCTGAATGGTGACATTATTTTTGGAATGGTCAGGAGTTTGCTCTTCACCTTTCTCTTCGATAATCACCATAGGTTACTTTAGTTTTTCTGTGGATACTATCTTCCTCGATCTCAGCTGGAGATCATTGACTCCAACTGGCATGGAATGATATCTGGGTAAGGAAAGTGGGTTTATAGAATGAATATTGTACCACTTTATTATTGGGGTTGGACAATGGTTGGGTAGGCAACTGAGGAGGTCGAAACGATGGAGGTAAAGGTAATGGTGGACTTGGTTGACTCAATTGAGGTAGTGATGGTTGTGGCATTGGATAAGGTGCATATGTAGGTGGTTATGATTGCATAGGTGTAGGATAGGGATGATGTGAATGATTTTTCCCTTTCCATCCTTGTTGCCAAGATTTAGAGGGATGTCCATAATGATACTGGTTCCCATGCTTGCAATGTTGAGAGTGACTATTATTAGGATAGGAATATGGATGTGCATTATAACCAAAGAAATGTGGTGGGAATTTAGGAGCCATACCTACACTTACCTGAGGCCAGCCTCTTCATGCTCCCATAACATGCAATGATTCAGCTTCAAGTTTTCCTTCTTCAAGTACAGCTTTCAGCCTAGTTATGGAAGGAAATTTTTCAGTGGCATGGTTCTCTACACAAATTGCACATTTATTATTTCCTTTTATATCACGAGGACATTCCCTTAAAAGATTCTTTTTCCTACACTTAGGACAAAACATAGACAATGACTCCTGTTTTTCTACAATTTTTTGTTGAAATTTTAAGGAGTCTATTTGTTTTCTAATAGTATTCATTATTTATATTTTCATATTTTCCATTTTATTCTGTAATCCAACGATCATAGCATCAGTAGATTCGGTTTTCTTATTTCTATTATGAATTCCTTTACAGGATCTATATTGGTTCCTGGAGAATTTCCTACATAAGCCGCAGATTTGATCAAAATGTTTTTGAGAAATACCCCCTTGTCCTAAAAAATTTAAAATATTTCTAGCATCATCAATAAGCCCACATAAGAACAAGGTTCTAATAATACTTAGATCAGATTTGTGCTTTAACCTTTGTAGGATGTGCAAGAATCTCTCTAAGTAGTCCTCTAGAGTCTCATCATCATTTTGCTCAATAGTAAAGATTTAAACTTGAATATCTCTAGTTTTAAAATATTCCTAATATTTCGATAAGAATAATCCCTTCATTTGTTCCCAGGAGGCTATACTATTCCCTCCTATTCCCATGAACTAGCAGAGTGTTGCATCCTTAAGAGTTGTGGGAAACAGTTTTAACTTCTGGGCATCAGATGAATAATCATAACTTCTACATAAAATATAAAACTCAAATAAGAAAGAGTCTGGAAGATCTTATGGTGGTATATTTTTCATTTGCATAGTTACATCCAGATCCACAATTGGGAATCCAAAAGTGGATTGTTCCTCATTTACTTGATTTTCATCAGTTCATTCTATATGGTCTTTGTGATCTGCCATTGTTTTTCCTCCAAGTTAACCACTCTCAACATGTTGGGAAGGTTGACTATGGGTTCTGATAGTCTCCTTATTCCCCTTTATGGATTGTGTCACACCTGGACTACTGCTGCCAAAGCCCAAGTAGATTGTTCCTGTGTGATGAGTCTGGGTTTGTTTGGAATTTTTGCCTGCAAAAGAAGGCCTAATATGAGATTTATTTTCAGATTTATCAGTATTTCATCGGCCCTTAGTGGGCTTCGGACCCTACCTCTTTTAGGCATTCATCTCAAAAAATGACAAAAAAAAATTCCAATAAAAGCTGCAAATTCAAAAATAACTTAGCACCTACAAATCCCTTCAAACAATAAAAGCACACTACAGAAAAATAATAGCAGACTTACCCCTATTGCAGAAAATCGGGAAATTCTTACCAATTCAAATCGCCTCCCCAGCAATGCTGTCAAAATGTTGGGTGCATGAATTGCACTTAAGAAAACTCATCAACACTTAATTGTCAACTTGGGGGTTTCGTAAACTTAGAGACGAAGCACAAGCAATGCCAGAAGTGGTATAACATTTTCCTATCCTATTCCTACTTCTTAATTGAAATATTTTAGAATCAAATAGAAGACAACTTCAAAGGAAAACGACACCAAAGCAATTCTAGTGCTGGAATATAAAAGGATGAATTTGCGAGGAAATAAAGTAAAGGAACTTTCACACAAATGAAGGTAAAATTAAATACTGAAATGAAATCTATGTTTATCTTCGATATAGATGGCTAACAGGTCAACAAGTGGGCCCTTTTAAACATCTGTTTTCCAAATGATTTTCCTTCTAGACTAAGCAATCATTCCTGTACTCTTGTAATCTGCTTGCACTAGTGTAGGTACAGACTTATGTGACAAAGTATACTTTACCATATTTACTGAATACTTATGTCTTTGTGTAGGTGCTCTAAACCGTAAGGCTTAGAGCACTCCGTTCCTGTGACAAGAAACCAGCTCTTGCACTGGGACATAGATTCCTTCACCAAAGTTTCCAATTACTTTCGAAAATAATTAAAAGAAGTTCTGAAAATAATTTCAATTGTAAGCTAAATTCCGAGATAAATTTCACACAGAAAAATGATTGCTTTAATTAACTAATCTTAACAAAAAAAATAAAATTCGCAAGGCATAAACAATCCTTTACCATTAAAGAAATCAATAAAATTTATTTTCATGCAATCAGACTGTCATTCGGTAATTCACTTTTAACGTTACATGTTACTTATGATCCTTTCCTCTCAAGTCGTGAGCTACAAGTTCAAAGTGTAATGTTTGCAATGGTGTCCTTTCGTAATTCATGTAGTCATTATTAGAACCTTCATAATCTTAAATTTTAATCTGGAGAATGATTACTTTGAATTATTAACGCTTACTTGCAGAAATAAGTGAAATTATAGACAGAAAAAGGAATGAAACACTTGTTGTGAAATAAACGAATAAACCAAAGTGTGGGACTTAACATGCACTGGTGCAGGAAGAAACATCCTACATGATCCAAGCATAAGCAAACTAAGGAAAGAACTGCAGAAAGAAATTGTAGGAAATAATTGCAAGAAATAAATTATAGGAAATAAATTAACTTAGTTCAAAATTCACACACGGATCCATTTCATGCTTTAACTAGGAATGAATTTAACCCAGACTTGTGAAACAAAACAATAATGATTCAGCCACGCATCTGCAAGTAAATACACACGAACCTTTTAAATGGTGAAAGTAGAAGGCTAAACAAGCTGGGTTGGCTGGGCCCTAGCCAACCAGCCCGTTTCCTGTTTAGGAAACAAAACGATTCAACACTTAATCAACGCATAAATGGGATTTAAGCACAGCGTGAAGAAACCATGGCATAAGTCCTTGTATTAACTTAAATCAACAAATATACATGATAATGCAAGTCCAGCCCAGAACGAGGGCAATAAAAAATTACAAAATAATAAAAATTATAGTCTCCAAATATCGCTCCTTGGCTCTACCTAAGATCTACATTATATACAGTATTTCATCCTATAGCCATAATCTACTAATTACATAACCATTTACAATTCAAGCCTTTCGGTTGAACATACTAACAAACGATATTACAAAACCGGCTAATGGTTATAACAGGGCACAAACTTTGCTGGTCGTAGACCATATCTTTGGCAAGGATCCCTGACAATACTCTGCCCATATCCATCTTTAGATAATCCACACCAAACTAAGAGATGTGGATCAAAAACTCCCGCGTGGAATGATCAACTATTGTGGAGATCACGGAGCAACATGTGTTAGAGGGTGCAGGAAGCTGCCTGCACTGAATCACGCTACATCATAATTGACAGTTAGTTTTTCAATTACTTTTAGGAAGGTAATCATAAGTTACAAGAAATACTTAAAAGCATGAAATATATATAAAATAATTAATTAAGCACCTAAAAGAATCCTAATTATGAAATATGAAGTATATGTAGGAATAGACGATTATCTTGGACTAGTGCAGGAATGACAAGGTTTATAGAGATGAAACATAGGTTAATAGTTATAGGAAGAGGGTAAAAATAGGGAATTTTGGCACACCAACAACAAGTGGACTATGAGAAAAGTTTCAAATGGCCTACTGAGAAGTTATTTGCAAGAATGATGATAAAAAAAAGATGCATAATTTGAAGGAAGAACTCAGAGCAGCTGAGTATGAGGAGGTAGTTCAGATATGTGAACCTCAGCAAGGAAAAACTATTGGAAAGGATGGTTATGATGTTGATGAGGAATTGATGTTTTAAACATAAAATGAGGCTAACGAGCCTTATGTTTTTCAATCTAATTATTTGTGTATGATTTTTGGTTTTGATACAAGTGAAGAACAACCCTTTGATGTTGTCATGAAGATAGAAGAAACTTGAGGAGAATAAAATTCGATTTTTTTTCAAGAAAATATGAAGACAAATATTTAAATGCAATGCTTGTGAAGGGTAATCAAGAATCACAACCAAAATAAGAGATGTTTTTTATTTATCAAGTTGATTATGTATATGTAGGTGAAGTAGAAATTGAGGATTAAAAACTTCCAGAAGTTGTTAGAAAGAAGGATGCAGTGAATCCAAAAGTTGGAGAATTTAGTGATAACTTGGAAACATAATCATTAGGGGAATTTTGAGGTCTAAAATGGGCCTCCTAACTAAATTATAAAATAATTGTGGAAATAATAAAATAAGAGTTGATGGCATCATCAAATTTTAGAGGGAAAAAAGAAAAAACTATTTTTTCAACTCATATTTTCAACTTATCTCCTAAAGTTTTTACTCAAATTTTGAGTGGGAGTACTCGTTGGATGAAAAATTTAATTCCTCAGCCAAGGAGTACCCATGTTGGATACTTTTGATGGGTCATACTATAAAAAAATGAGAAATACATGAAAAACGTGATTGTAATCACGTTTTTGTTTTATGTATTTGTCATTTTTGATGTAGCAAGGTCCATCGAAGTATGCAGCATGGGTACTCCTTGGATGAGGAATTAAATTTTGCATCCAACGAGTAATCCCGCTCAAAATTTCAGTAAAAACTTTGGGAGATAAGTTGAAAATACGAGTTGAAAAATTAGTTTTATTATTTTATTATTTTTTAATCTTTTTACCCTTTTATTTAAAAAATGGTGATTCGTTCCCCATGGTTAACATCATCATCTTGAATCCTATTGGTTCTTATAAAGTTTACTTTTGTTGTGCATTTTTCTTAGGAGGCCCATTTTAGACCTCAAAATTCCCCTAATGTTAATTAAGATATTTAAACAAGACAAAGAGTTCAAGCAACAACTCTACACGTAAATGAAGACAACAGAAAATGTGAAGGTACACTGGTTTGGTTGTATACTCCTATTTCAATTGTTTTTGTATTTGAAATAGTTCTACCTAAAAAAGAGAATATAAGAATGATGAGAAGCGGAAAGGTAGAGATGGTTATCTTTCATGATTGTAATAAATAAGAAGAGAAATTATGGAATCATAGTGAAGTTCTAGAAGTAGATGTAGAAGGACAATGACCTGATGATACATATGATCAACAACAATGCAAAGTATGGGATCCCGGAGGATTAAAAAATTGATGACACATGAATAGGAGGTCATAAATTTGTTCTACCATGGGAGTTTGATGCAGGATAATTAGATGTTCCAAGTAATTAATTCATCGATGAGAAAAATATTCAAAACAGGGTCTTGATTTTTTAGAAGAATTTATATTCTTCTATGTAAATAAATTGTGTTTTCCAAGTTGGCATATTTTATGAGTTTTAGAACTAGATGATTCATAGTTTTAGAAAATCTATATATGGGTGAGATTTTTTCCATAAGGAAAAGAAAAAACCTACCTTTAAAAGCATGAGATATTCTAGGGATATATTGAGTGACTTTAGAATTTAGAAAAATATGATTTATGGAGTGATTTATGTAGTGCTTTTACGATTTAGAAAAGTTGTTGCATTTCTTAATTCCACTTATTGTAAACATACCAGAAATGAGAGAATGGCCAAATGAATTTCGAATCAAACCAGACAAAGGAAGAGATATTCGCAATAGAGCTTCAAGTACATGATTGAATGAATGAAATATAATTTCATGTTATTTGATATTTTATTTGTGTATATTTAATTCATAAATTCCAATTTTTGTGTGGAAGCCTTGGAAAATTAATGAAATATAGTGTGTTTATTAATGAAAGCATTGGATTGATGAAATCAACATTTATATGAAAGTGAACCTCTATTTTTAAAATCGATACCTAAATATGTTGTTGAATTTGGAATCACTAATCTAGAATTAGTTACTTACTTAAATACATTATATGAATTATCTATGTTGTGCATGTTAAATTCCAAGTAATTGATTATTAATTGTAGTGTTAAATAATCATGAGGATTCAATGTTTGAATGAAGAAATAACTGAGTTTTCAAGGTGAAATTAGTTTAACGTTTTGGCCCTAATCAAACTACAAATGTCTAGGAATGAATTCATAGGAAAAATGATTTTACTTGAGTTAGAGGGAGAGAAGAGGGAAGAAAGGAAGAGAGATATAAAGAGAGGAGAGGGAGGTACAGAGAGAAGGGAAGAGATGTAAAGGGAGACATAGAGATAGAGGGGGGAGATATGGGGCGAGAGAATGAGATAGCGGGGGATATAGTGACAAAGTTGGAGGGCAGAGAGAGAGTGAATGATGGTGAGGGAGAGATAAACGAAGATGGGAGAGAAAGGAAGAGAGAGAGGACTTAAGAGAGACAAGGAGAGAGTGAGGGACAAAGACATGGAGTAGGAGGTGTAGATAAAATGAGGGAAGAAGAAATACAAAAAGATAGAAAGGTGGAGAGTGAGAGAGATGGAACAACATGGGATAAATGGAGAGAGAGGAGAGTGGGAGGGAAGAGATAGAGAAAGATATAAAGAGAGAGAGAGAGAAGGGGAAGAAAGAGAGATAAGTAAGGGGAAGAGAGAAATATATTGGGAGAGGAAGAGGGAGGGATATATATAGATGGATAAATATGGAGAGGGAGTGTGTATGTTTGGGGGTGAGATAGAGAGACAAAGAAGGAGATCTAGAGGGAGATAGTGATATAGATTGAACGGGGAGATAGGGAATAAGATATATGGAGGGATAAAGAGAAAGGGAGATATAGATAAATATGGAGAGAAATATTTTGTATGTTTGGGGGGGGGGGCAGGCAAATATATAGAAAAATACTGAGAGATTAAGTGAAATATAGATATATATGGTGGGCGAGGGGAGAGAGAGAGAGAAGGAGACTGCACATGACTGAAACCAGCCTAGATCGATACTAACCATGGATCTATCAAGTGCTGAGAGGGATCAAATCTCTCGAGGTGCAAACCATTCCTCTAGTTTTGTGCTCAAAAAAGTAGTTTTCACCTCAAGTGTTTTTATCCCTCTTGACACTTGATAGATTCAGGGTTAATATTGATCTAGGCCTGCAAACATTAAAATATAAATGATACAAATTCAAATAATATATTCAATATTAATTCCAGTTCATCATTGTAATATAGTTCTTTTTTCTTTAAATATTGTAAATGGTTATAAAAGTAAATTACCTCTTAAATGACATTAAGTGGTTGAGTGATTATTATAATCATTATCCAATAATAACTTAATACATAAAATCTTGATATATATATTTATATATATATATATATATATAATCTTCACAAAATACTGAATACAAAATAAAAAGAAAATCCTAAACTAACAAATAGAACAAAATGAATATTCTTTTTTTTATGAAAAATTCAGATGAACTACCATTAAATAAAAGTAAACAACAATGTACACTAATAAATTTGGAAAATGTCAGACATGGTAGAGAAACATATATAACAATTAACAATAACATACATAATGTCACCAATGGATTAAAAGGTTGGTGAAACTAGATATAAATATGTTTCAAAAGGGACATGGTAAAGAAGAATATATAACTTGATTAAAAATAATATAGAGAACTCCACAAATAGTTATAAAAGGTTAGTTAAACTAAATATAGATATTTTTCAAAAGAGAAGTTTACAAAATTTTTAAGATGTAATTTTAATTTCTTCATTGAAATTATGGACAATTTTCATTGTGTATATATCATATTTTTATAATTGTCATTTTTTTAAGGAGAAAAAACATGTTTTTAACTATTACACTTATTTCCCTCAATCGGTTTAAGAGCCAAGAGGAGGAGCACAGTGAGATTCACACCACCGCCATGTCATTAATGATAGTACAATAAGGGTGGTGGTGTGGCCACACCCACACAAGCCTTAGCATGCATGAGAGGTCCAAGGAATTAACTCACAAAGAGAGAGAAAGGTTATTCAACGTATTTGGCTTTGAATTTGATTGGAATTGTTGCAACTGGAAAAATTGTTTAATCTGCAGGCTTTCGATGGAATAGGCATATCTCCTCGGAAGTTCTCGAAAGAGGAAGTTGTCCTCAGGCTCAAGAAGTTGAAGGCGTGTTGCCTCCTCTCCTTCTCAATCCTTCTTGCTATGTTTAGATTGGTTACCCTATGTGTCCAATGCTTTCTATGATATATATGTTTTGTATATGGTTGGGGATGGTCTAGACATGGCATTATGAATCCATGCTCAGTGTAGCCCTCATGTGACTAGTTGGGATGAGGTCCACCATTTTACCTGCATATCAGAGGTTTGTATGCCTCTCGTGATTCAGGTGGATATTGTTCGCCACCCACCTATTCCACCTAGACCTCCAATTGGTTTCATCAGTTTCATTTATTATAGCAACATTTACTATTTTTAACACTTTTTTGGGTTCTGGAATTCCAAAGTTGATTCGACCCCCTAAGAAACATTTTTTTGAGGTCCGCATTAGGCCCATACCTATATCTAGGGGCCTATGGAAAATGTAGTAGTTCACGGAGAGATATTTCCAGTAAGGTATCGTACGTGCCAAACAAAGATCATATGACCAAGTTATGACCCTAGGAAGTTAGCTACCCAACACTACAAGGAAAAGACCCTCTAGAAGATGCTTTTGAGGAACACCTTATAAAAATAACCCAGATATCCATTTGTATCAGAGGTCTATAGAGGAGGTTGGCGGGTGGAGGCTTTTACAGATGTTGTTTCTCTGATGCATTTATAATCATAAATTGCACTGGTGCATTTAACTCACAAAGCACTAGTGCATACTAAAAATAGGCACACTGGGACACTTTTATCTCCATACAAACCTGCTCAGTGTGTCTCATTAATGTAGTGCATTGGTGTGCTACTCAGAAACAGGCTCAGTGCATCATAAAAACCCGCGCTCAAACGAAAACATGCTCAGTGCACTAGGCAGAAACAGCCTGGCGCACCTCAGAAACCCGCGCACTGAAACATGGTTAAATAAAAATAAATTACCAGTCAAAAAATCCATATTTTCACTACCTCAGTGCTCAAGAGCTCTCAAGCACCAGTGCAAATTAATCTTGTGTGAGTGCCCTACCATCGGTGCTCCCATTGCACACACTGTTTCCATCCATTGCCCACCTTATGGAGTTCGAATATTGGAAAATGGTGGGAAATTTTGGTTTTAGAAATTCTTCAGCAAATATGCCTCCTTAATGCCCAAATTTACAAGTATTTTACTTTTTATTTAATAATTAAACTTTTTAGCAGATTAGATTTATCAAAAATCTTAAATTTTACCGTTTAAAGAAATTTAAAATTTCCTGTGTGGTGTGCTTGAGTCGTTTGGCTCCCATCGTTCACAGTGCTGCTTATAAATTTATAGGCTACACCGTGAACGGTGCTAATGAAAACCGCACTGGGTTCCTACAGTACTGAAAACGTGCACCATGTTTTTTTTAAAACTTGATATGGTGGAGTAGTCATTTAAATTACTGCACCATTGACTATGTACCAGTGTCAGGAGGGCGGTGTGCTGGCCAAACTATGTGCCCCAGGGCAGATAGTTCGGTCAGCACACCGCCCTCCTGACATCAGTACATATTCAATGATGTGTTCATTTACATGACTATACTTTTGACCATGTAATGCTGTCAGCAGGGTGGTGCGCTAACTAAACTATCAACCTCAGGGCGAATAGTTTGGTCAGCGCGTCGCCATCCTGACACTTGTACATGGTCAACGGTGTGGTCGTTTAAACGACCACACCATTGACCATGAATTATTGTTGGGTGGTTCGTTGACCTAACTATCCACGCTAGGGTGGATAGTTTCGTCAACGCACTACAGAATAATGTACCTTTCATGTTTTGCGGTGCACTGAAAAATTCCATGTGCACCGAGGACGATGCGTGATAAAAATCTCCCTTGCACCTAAGATCAAGTACATGGTTATTTTTTTTGGTGCATCGACCATTTTTCTTTATATATATATATATATATATATACATACATACATATATACATGTCTCATTTAGTAAAAAAAATGTATTTAATATGTGAATCATTCAACAACTTCAAAGGAGAGAACAAAGGGAACATCAAGAACATATGGAGGACCAGTATAATGTGGTTCACCTATGGGAGGCATGAGAGAGGAAGAGACTTATGTACCCTTTCCCTATTACAGCATCCACTCAGTTTCTCCGAAGGGAGTTATCCCTCCTCAAGTTCTATGAGGAAGCTACCTCCCTGAAGGGCCATAATGGGTTATTGGGACAACTCATCTTCAAGTGGGATGCCCACTGACAGGCTTTCCGAATCGGTCCTAACCAGTGATACACGCCCAATAAGGAGGACATATATTTTATTACTGGCCTATCGAAGAGAGGGCGGGAATTGCTCGAGTTCCCAGAGGTCCCCCTCGGCTATGAAAGAGGGAGTGAGTTGGTGTACTCGCAGAGACACATTAGTGACGATATACTTTCTCCTGTAGATTTTAAGGTGTATCGTGGTCAATTAAGTATTGCTTCGTTTGATGGAGAGGAGGTGAGGTTCCTCTCACTACTGTTGACGACCATTGCACACCGTACCATTGACGGGAAATGTATTATTTTCTCGCTTTTATTTTATGTTGATTCTTTATTATAGGCGCCATGACTTGTGAAGTGGTATCCAATTTTTTCACTGTAGTTTTGTACAACATTAGATAGACATCATTCTCAGGCATGTGGGAGGTTGACCTCCCCTTTTTCTTTAGAGTTATTTTGTTTATTTTTTGAGAGGTTCCTAGAGACAAGGCCTACTTTTGTTCTGCATCCTTGTAGGTCAATGCTCCATGTATGAATGGAGAAGTGGGGCTAGATGATGCCCAAGAGGGGCGAGTCTGACTTTTCCACCACGATATCTCATGATGCACTGGAGTTGATATCTAGTTTTGATGATCATGCCTTTGTTCTCATGCTATGTCCATATGTTGGTTTGGATTGGCGAGGGTGTGCCAACATCCTCTTCACATAGGATGAGTTGCCGGATGTGAGAGGTAATATCATTGTTTTTTTTTAAATTGATTCTAAAACATTCTTTAACCTGTTTTATTAAATTGTTTAATGAAATTGTCTAATTATTGTTGTGTAATTATATATATTTTATAGATATTGGATCATTTATTGGCGATGATATTCTACCACCATTTAATGATCCAGGTGTATCTCCTACTGACGAAGAGATGGCAGATGTATAGGATTAGGCCGGCAACAAACCTAGTCCTCATGATCAAGCATATATACCAGTAGGTGTGACGCATAGGCCTGATACTCGATTTAGGATGGAGTTGGGCGACCAACTCTGTCGACTCTTATTTGAGGAGGGAGTCAGGGTGGTTACTCTCAGTGTGATCATGAGTTCATAAATTTTTCTCAATATTGAAAGTTACAGGATTGGCTTTAAACCAGGATGGTTATGTAGATCTCGTCTTCCTGATTCTAGTGCCGCAAACGGTTCGAAAAATCGATGTCGTATGAAGGATATATCACATTCTGATCAAATTCCCAAACAATTGAATTTTGTGACAGGGTTGACTGGGATCTCCAGTCAGCATGGAGGATGCACAGTTAGAAAAAAGTAATATTTTGAAGAATATTCCTTTTATCTGGGCCAACCAATGGATGAAAAGTGGAGATATGTGGTTCGTTCAAGGGTTGCACATATTTTTTTAACAACCAATGGGAGGGTGACACGTGGCCAGCCCTGAGGCCACTACGTGTCCCCTTAGTGGTATGGTAAAATTTTATGGAGGTCTGCAGGGCTCGACCTCGCAACCTCCAGTAGAGCACACCCAAGGCTTAACCATCCACACTACACAATGAGACTTAACCATATAGTTCTTGTCCCAAAGTTAAAGTTTACAAAGGTGGCATTTGGGGGTTGGGACCGTCGACGGTCCATGGTATATGGTCACACAAAAACATTAAATGTAACCAAAAAATGTTCAACCAATAGTTAATACTCATAGACTCCGCAACATTTAGCCTTATCACATGTAACTACCACAACTAATCTCTCCACACGGTTTAAACTCCAATAGTTTTGTTAACTCCACTTTTAACTCTGGTTCCAACAACTTTTACCGTGTTTTAAGCCAGGAGTTACACTTCGGCATTAACCATCACTCCAGGTTTTGGGGGTTGGCATGTCACCACCCCCTACCCATAACATTAAACTTAATGGTTAGTGTTGGCAGAAATATAGAGCGCGCCCTAAAATTTAGCGGATTTCACTAAAATAACTCCAGCTAAGTGAAGTTTTCCATAATTAATGGAGCTTTTCTAGGTGTTACTGGGAAAATGAGTTGGAGGCTCAATTTTCACCCATTCATAGTGAATGAAGAGTCAATCTAGACTAATTAGAGAATTCTAGAGCCATTGGTGCAGAGAAAACATCCATTACAGGCCTTTAACTACATGTATTTGCAAAATTTTAAGCATAATGAAAGATGGGCATGCCATTGGGAGCTGGACCAACAGATGTAGCCCAGGAGAAGTGAACTGCTTCATCATGCCTGCTGTGTAAATGTTATGTGGTGTTTTATTTATCTATTATACACTATTGTTCAGTGTTATTTTCTTGTATTTCATGCTTCTAATTCACTAAAATCATCTACATTTCATGGTTAAAATTCCTAATCCTTAAGCAAACTATGGAGACAAGTATGCACATGTTTTATAACTAAAAATACACTTAGCACAACAAAACTAATACAATCCTTTCAGATCAAATTAGTATCAGAGCTAGATTTTATTCTCTGGTGTTGTTTAGTGCAAAGATTTGTTTAACTATTTTCAAGTTTTTAGATTCTTACTAGGCTCAAGAAAAAGAGAGGAGAAGGTAAATTGGTAGGAGCAGATGGGTCTCAAGAAGAGCCAAATCAAAGGAGAGAAATATTTCCACAATCTCCACCACCTAGTTCACCTCCTAAGGAAGTAGAAGCTGCATTAATCATGCCTCATGAGGAAGGAGAAATCCATGAATAATTTTATCCAAAAGAGGAAGAAAGAGTGTTCAGGAAAGCATTCCTTGACATGACTAAGATGGTTAGAATCCTTTATCAAGAAAGGAATGAGAAACTCAAAGGATAAGTATCCAAACTTCACAAGGAAGTACATGGATCTTCAGGAGGTCACAATGATGAAGATAAGTCAAAGAAGGGTGATGGAGGAAATGGAGGCAATGGAGGGCCATAATTATCACCCTCATCATCATCATCCTCTACTTCATATTCAATACATCAACCACACAAGTCAAAGAACACTAGTAAAAGTCATTTCTTAAAACTTGATGTTAAGTTTGAATTGCCATTGTTTAATGGTGAAGTCAATGAAAAAGAGCTTGATAATTGGATTAGGAAATTGGTGGTATATTTGAAAATCCATAACCTTCAAGATCATGATACCAAAATCCAATTAGCTTCATTGAGAATGGAAGGTGCAACACTTGTTTGGTGGGAAGCCAAGACAAAGGAGGAGATCAAGAAGCATGTTAAGATTTTTCTATCATGGACTCATTTCATTACTGCAATAAAAAAACAATTTTATCCATTAGCTCATATGCAGAAACCCATAATGAACTAGCAAAACTTTGGGCAATTGAAGGGATAGAATGTGCAAGAATACACCCAAGAATTTAGGAGAAGAGCTCTCTTATTAGGGGTAGATTTGCAGAGCCAAGATACTTTGCTCAAGTACATATGAGGCTTACATAGCTACATAAAACATACTATTCTTATGTTTAAACCCACAATTTTAGATGAAGTATGTGTTTAGGTCACACATCTAGAAGCTAGAGGGAAAAACATTTCTGAAGAGGGTAGAAAGAAACCTTTTAAGGGAAAAAGCAAAGATAAGACCTCAAAAGGAAAAAGCAAGAAAAAAGCATCTATTAGGAAAGAGGGAGAAAATTTTGTTTGTCAAAATTGTTCAAAATAAGGCCATGATGAAAATCATTGTTGGAAATTACATCCTAAAATGAGGCCCATGAAATACAACAACAAAGGGAAACATAAAACTGCATCTACAACTCAACATGATTTAGGAGAGGATTTAGGTGATGAATCTAAGATTAGAACCATGGGATTGAAGAACATGAAGGAGAAATAAATTGAAACTAAACCCAGTACTATTACATCAAACTGTCACATACATGCTCAAAATGAAGAAGAAAGAATTGAACTGTTTCATGTGGGGGTCATATCCAAACATACCAAGATTGACACATTGTTTGACAATGGGTCACAAGAAAAATTAACCTCTGAATACTTGGTCAAGAAACTTAACCTTGAGACCATACCACATCCAAAACCATATCCACTTGGTTGGATTTTTAAGGATGCGAATTTACAGGTTTCAAAGAAGTGTATATTGCGGTTTGCAATAACTGCACATTTTGTTGACACAATTGAATTAGATGTGGTTCCACTTCACATAACATGTATTTTTCTGGGGAATCCTTACTTGTATGACAATAAAGCGATCTTCCATCGATTCAAATATGGCAAGAAACACACTTTTAGATCACATCGCAAGAAGACAAACATTGTTGTGGTAAATGCTAGACAGGTAAAGAGGCTGGTGAATTCAAGTAAGAATTTTATTCTTCTAATGATTAAGCCTAAAGTTGATGTTAATCATGAATCATTTGAGGGATGTGATCCTAATTTTAAATCATATTTATATGATGTATTTGATGCACATCATGAGATGTTTCAGGAGCCAACAGGATTTCCTCCAAAAAGGGAGATTCTACGTGAGATTCAGTTGCAGCAAGATTGCCCTCTTCCAAAAATGGGCATGTATCTCATGTCCATAATGGAGAATGTTGAAATAAAGAGGCAAGCCAAGGAGACGTTGGACAAAGGAATCATAAGGCCAAGAACTTCGCCATGCAGTTCACCCATAGTCTTGATTCCAACAAAAGATGGGACTTGGCACATGTGTGTAGACTTCATAGCTTTGAACAAGATAACAGTAAAGAATCGATACCCACTCCCAAGGATAGATGATTTTCTTGATCAGCTGAAAGAAGCAAAGTTTTTCAATAAGTTATATTTACGAAGCGAATATCATCAAGTAAGAATTGCAGAAAGTGACATATGGAAAATTTCTTTCAAAACCAAACAAGGACTCTTTGAGTGGTTAGTAATGCCATTTGGTTTGTGTAATCCACCAAAAACTTTCATGCGTGTTATGGATAGTTTTTTGTGTCCATTCCTTGATGAATTTGTGATTGTGTACTTAGATGAAATATTAATTTTCATAAAAACAAGAAAAGAACGTGCCTTGCATGTGAATAGAGTGCTTGATGTTTTGAAGAAAGAGAAATTGTTTCTTAAGATGTCAAGGAGTGAGTTTGGAAAGACTTCTTTGGTTTATTTGGGACAAATTATAGGAGGAGGAGAGTTGAGAATTGATCCTTCTAAAGTGGAAGCCATTGTGAATTGGCCCACAACCAGAACAGTAACCGAGGTAAGAATATTCTTAGGTGCATCTCAGTATTGGGGAAAGTTTATTGCTAACTTTTCAGCGATCATAGCTCCTATGCATGCAATGCCAAGTGTGAAGAAAGGCTTCCAATGGGGAGGCAAACAACAATAAGCTTTCAAGGCTTTAAAATACAAGATCAACTCAGCTCCACTCCTTGAATTATCAAATTTGAGACAACCATTCGAGATACAAATTGATGGTAGTGATTATGCCATGGACACAGTTCTTTTGAAGCATGTTAAGCCTATTGCTTTTCATTCTAAAACATGCAATGGTGTTGTAACTAATTATCCTACATATGAAAAAGAACTATATGTGTTGGTACAAAGCGTCAAGAAGTGGAAACACTATTTGATGGGTAAAGAAATGATTGTACATACCGATCACCAACCATTACAGTATTTTTAGTCACAAACAAAATTGCAGCAATCACGACATTTCAGGTGGATGGGATTTCTTTAACATTTTAATTTGGTTATAAGGTACAAGAAAGGTATTTTCAAAAAACATTCTGATATTTTTTCAAGATCGATTATTAGTGCATATACTTTACTCAAAAATGATTCTACTGTACATGAGATTTACATATAACAATATGCACATGATGTTGATTTTCAAGGTGTGTATGCTAGTTTAAGTAAAGGGAATAAAGTTGAAGAAAATGATTATCACATGCATAAAAATTTGTTGTTTCATTTGGGTAGGTTGTGTATACAACAAGGAGAGAGGCTAAGTGTCATGAGAGAAGCTCGTGAGAGAAGCTCATTCATCTCTTATTGCTGGACACTTTGGGGTAAGAAAAAAAATTGCGCGTCTACATAGGTATTGCTATTTGCCTCACATGATAGATAGTATGTCGTGTTTTATAAGAGGTTGTTTTATGTGTGCAAAAAGCAAGCCTAGTAATAAGAAGCTTGGATTTTACATGCCACTACCGGTACCATCAAGGCCATGGGAGAGTGTCTCCATGGAATTTTTTGGAGGTCTACCTATGTCAAGAAAGCATCATGATTATCTTTATGTAGTTGTGGATAGATTCATTAAAATGTGTATACTTATGCAATGTAAGAAAACCATTGCTGCTAACCAAGCCGTTGAACTTTATTTTCAACATGTATGGGTTCATTATGGATATCCAACTTCTATTGTTAGTGACAAGGATTCCAGGTTCATTAGGAATTTTTGGTCCAATATTTAGAGTATGATGGACACAAAGTTGAAAAATAGGATTGCTTTTCATCTGAAAACTAATGGACAAACCTAGGTGGTGAACAAAACAGTTGTGCATCTATTGAGAGGATATTGCAGCAAACATCCTAAGTTGTGGGATGAGCAACTATAATGCATTCAACATGCTTACAACAAGACAAAGCACTCTTCAACTTAGACATTACCTTTTGAAGTATGATTTGGGTATTTTCCAAAATTGCCATTAGACTTCATCTTTGGTAAGGATGTTGCAATCGATGGCCATAGTGATATTGAAAAGGCTCGAAAGTTCATTGAGAAAATTTAGATTATACATCAACAAGTTCAAGAACAGCTTGAGAAAAGTCAAAGAAAGTACAAAGAGAGGCATGAAAAAAATAGAGTTAATCACAAGTTTCAAGAAGGAGATGAGGTATGCTTTCATATTAGCAAAGAAAGGATGCAGGGAGAGGGTAAAAAGATCAAACCCATTCCCTATGGTCCATTCAATATCATAAAGCAAGTTGGTAAAAATGCATTTCAATTTGACTTGCCTTCATATATGCAAATGCATTCAGTTATTAATATTGAAACTTACGTTTGTATGATCCACCTTTGATCGATGATCAAGGAAGTGATGTTCAGCTGCCTTCTATTGAATATTTCTTGCCAGAATTTCTGGATGAGCTCAAGGAAGATACAATTCCTAACAGGAGGACAAGAGCATCCAAGAGGGGAAGTGTTGACTACCTTCGAGTTGGGTTCAAAGGAAATAAACCAAGCAAGGAAAAGTGGATGGAGGTTGGAAAGGTGAGGGAGATGTACGCTCATATACTGAACAAGTAATCAAGTATTTTGGGGTCCAAAAGCTTCCTAATGGGAGGAATGATCAGGAGTTCATAATTTTTTCTAAAAATTGAAAGTTACAGGATTGGGTTGAAACCAAGATGGTTATGGAGATCTCGTCTTCTTTATTCCGGCACTATGAACAAGTCGAAAAACCAATATTGTATGAGGGAAATATCGTGTTCTGATCAGATTCCCAAACAACTAAATTTTGCGACAGGGTTGACTAGGATGCCCAGTCAGCATGGAGGATGAATCATCAACAAAAAGGAATTTTTGAAAGAATATTCCCTTTCTCTAGGCCAACTAGTGGATGACGAGTGGTGCTATGTGGTTTTTTTAAGGGTTTCACATGTTTTTTTAACAACCAATGGGAGGGTGACACGTGGCCAGCCCTGAGGCCACCACGTGTCCCCTTAGTGGTATGGTAAATTTTATGGAGGTCCATAGGGATTGACCTCGCGACCTCCGGCAGAGTATGCCCAAGATTTAACCACCCACACTACGCAATAATAATTAACCATATAGTTCTCAGTGCAAAGAGAAATTTTACAAAGGTGGAATTTGGGCGGTCCCAACCCGTCGGCAGTCCATGGTATATGGTCACACGACAACATTAAACGCAACCACAAAACGTTCACCTGATGGTTAATACTTCGCAGACTCCGCAACATTCAACCATATCACATGTGACTTTCAAAACTAATCTCTCCACGTGGTTTAAACTCCGACAATTTCATTAAATCTTCTTTTAACTCCGGTTCAAACAACTTTTACCATGGTCCAAGACTGGAGTTCTGCTCTGGCATTAACCATCACCATGGGTTTTGGGGGTTGGCATGTGGCCACCTCCTACCCATAGCATTAAACTTAACGATTAGTGCTGGTGGAAATATAGAGTGCGCCCTAAAATTTAGTGGATTGCACTAAAATAACTCCAGTTCAGTGGAGTTCTCCACAAATAGTGGAGCTTTTCTAGGTGTTACTGGGAAAATGAGTTGGAGGCTCAATTTTCACTCATTCAAAGTGAATGAAGAGTCAATATAGACTAATTGGAGTATTCTAGAGCCATTGGTTTAGAGAAAATAGCCATTAGAGGCCTGTAACTACATGTATTTGAAAAATTTGAGCATAATGAAAGATGGACATGCCATTGGGAGATGGACCAGAAGCTGTAGCCCAGAAGGGGTGAACTCCTTCATCATGCCTGTTGTGTAAATGTTATGTGGTGTTTTCTTTCTCTATTATACACTGTTGTTAAGTGTTATTTGCTCTTGTTTCATGCTTATAATTCACTAAAATCATCTATATTTCATGGCTAAAATTCTCAATCCTTAAGAAAACTATGGAGACAAATATGCACATGTTTTATAACTAAAAATACACTTAGCACAACAAAAAGGATACAGTCCTTTCAGATCACAGAGAGATACAAGCTGATGATAGGCTAACAAAGATATGGAGAGTCATGCCCCATGATATTTTGACCCTCATGTGGCATATCGTTGGATCTACTAGAGTATTGGAGCGGGTGAGGAGGGTCGGATGTAGTCGTGGTGGAGATGCAGTATGACAGTCGAGCAGCGTATCATGTGATGATCATGAGGGGAATGATCATTGTTCTAGTACTCCACTCCCTCCTCCACCTTGCTCCGGAGATGATCATGACGAGCAGGCTACAACATCTAGTCATGATCATGCGCAGGCATTGTCTGAGAAGTCTGCACTATCTCAACAGACACGTCTTGGTCCTGAGCAGACACCTGATCTTGAGGAGAGCACAGGTTCATTTGAGGAGGCAGGTCAATCAACTGAGCAGGCCACTACACCATCCACTAAGCAAGTTGGACCATCCATGAGTCATCATGAGAAGGAAATTCCTGATCAGCATGAGGCACCTCCAGATTAGCAGGCACGTGATCATCATCTATCTGAGCATGTCAAGGCTGCACCATCAACTGAGAAGGCCTCGACTAGTACTACTATTGATGTACCACCATTTATATGCAATTATATTACAAATGTACTTAATTTGCATGATGGTGTTCATCATGATGTGTATATTGTTAGGTCATGTTAGATATGCTCATTTAATGTGCATATTGCATATAGATGTGTATGTGATAGCAATTATTTGACATGAGATGTATATTTGATGTTTTTGTTGTGATGATATTATACAATGCTTGTGTTTTTCTAGAGGATCATGATCACGATGATTAGATGATGTTAGCGAATTTGAATGTGTTTTTTAGTCGAATATGATGTTTGTACGATGGTTATCATGATTGTGATATTTGTTTTTAATATTAAGTCATGATATTTATTAAATATTGTGTCGTGATTGTAATTGAAACTTTAATTTCAATTGTATGTAAAATTGTAAAATTGTAATTGTATTTCTAATTTATTAAATATTATGTCGTGATTGTAATTGCAACTTTAATTTCAATTGTATGTAAAATTGTAAAATTGTGATTGTATGTGAAATTATAAAATTCTAATTCTAATTCTAATTCTAATTTAATTGTAATTGTATGTAAAATATTTGTAAAATTTTAATTGTATTAATATGAAATGATTGTAATTGTAATTGTATATATGTAAAATTGTAAAATTATAATTGTAATTGTAATTGTAATTTGTATATGAAATTGTAAAATTGTAATTCTAATTCTAATTGTGATTCTAATTCTAATTCTAATTGTATGTAAAAAAAATTTATAAAATTTTAATTTTATTAATGTGAAATGATTGTAATTGTAATTTTAATTGTAATTGTACATATATGTAAAATTGTAAAATTGTCATTGTAAGTGTAATAGTAATTGTATGTAAATTTCTGAAATTTTAATTGTAATTGTAGTTGTACGTGAAATTGTAATATTGTAATTCTATTTCTAATTCTAATTTAATTGTAATTGTATGTAAAATATTTGTAAAATTTTAATTATATTAATGTGAATTGATTGTAATTGTAATTTAAATTCCAATTGTATGTAAAATTCTAAAATTGTAATTGTAATTGTAATTGTAATTGTATGTGAAATTATAAAATGGTAATTGTAATTGTAATTGTATGTAAAATCCTAAAATTGTAATTGTATGTAAAATTGTAAAATTGTAATTGTAATTGTATTATGAAATTGTAAAATTGTAATTGTGTGCATTGTCATCATTCAATTTTATTAAAATTTTTAAATTTTTAAATTTTTAAATTTGTAATTTAATTGTCAATTTTGAACGATAACTACCGTAAGTAAAATGTATACCGTAAATATTGTTAAATTACCATAATTGTAAAATTGTAAATTTGTATGAATATAAATAATTGTAAAATAATAAATCTAGAATAATATGAATTTTTGTAACATAACAAAGTTTAGAAAATAATGCAAATAAATTCATGTAATTTAGAATTATCATTATTTTATTATGATCTTACATACCAAAAATAACAGTATACATTTTGATGATATCATTCACATAAATTTAAAGCAATCAAGTAGTTGTATTATTTTAGGAATTGACATTATAAAAAAAAAAAAAAAAAAATTATACAATTCGCCATTGTTTTTGATATCAACATAATTGAAAATTATCAAGTTAAATGATTTTAACATTAACACAATGTAAATTACCAATTAATTCAAAATACATATTATAATGTTTCGAAAAAAAAAAAATAGTTATAAGGTAATTAATTTCTCTTCTCTATAAAAACTCATCTTAAAAAGTATAAATGATGAAATAACACATATACCATATCACTCTCGGTTCTCATGACCACCCTTATTATCTTCTAGCTCGCTTGGCATGATAACACTATTGTTCTCAAAAATATGTTTTCATCTAGGGTCATGTCTCAATACGAACCACCAATCCTTATCCAACAAATTTGTTTAAAAAAATACCTGGTTTTGGTGTTTGGGAAAAACATAGAGCTCCTTAGCTTCATCCCACATATTTCTAGAGTTGATACATATCAGCCTACTATCACGATCTTCCTTTACATTATTCCGATCAAAGGTGTCCCACTACTTGCACCTAAAAATAACACATTCGAAAGAAGAAAGCTCCACTTCAATGATCTCTTGTATCTTTATGACATAACCTAACGTCCCTCGTACTAGGTTTTGATCACGGTGGCTAGATCAACTAGATTGATCGAACTCGACTTCCACTCCACAGTATTGTGTCATGTGTCCATCATCAACATTTTCTATGCGAAAATGGTGTCCATATGCTGACATATATGGGAACAAATGCACCTATAAAAAAGTTAAAAAATCATAGTGTCATGTGTCTTATAATAACCCAATAGTTAAAATATGAAATATAGATGTAATTACATTTTAAAGGTGCATTTTTAAGTTTAAAATGTACATAAATAGATTATTACTGAGTGGGTGCACCCAATCCCTAAGTTTAGAGGATCCTCTTCAACAATGTCATAGTGAAGACCCGTATGAAGATGGCACCCTCACACCCATTATAACTTTCTTTTCCAAAGAAATATCATCTTTTTTTAAAATCCATGGGACATCACCTTCTTTGAAATACCATGAATTAGAGGGGCCAACACCTACCTCTCATCATGTACTTTCTAATCATCTTGGCCAATGTTTCTTTTTAGTTTTTGAAGTAATAAGATCTTTCCTAACAGCCAACGTGTCACTTTGTTTCGATCATATGTGCCTCCATATGAAACATTTTTAAATATATGCATGGGATCTAATAAGTGGGTAATCGTAAGATGCTCCCAATATAGGAGGTTATAAAAGATATATTTCCTTTTCATCCCAATGGGAATTTTCTCAACATAGGTGTTGAATAATTCTGGATCATCGAACATAGGCTCCTAATTTGAATTGAACATTTCTATGATCTCCTTCTCCTTCTCTCTCTCATATGCTCTAAGCCATTCATCTGGTGGCGTTATTGGAGGCCTTTGAGTACTCTATCATTTACCATTGAAAGTGGATGCTGCTCTTCTGTAAGGGTGCTCTTCTAGGAGGAATACCCTGGAGCAGTCATACATTGGCTTTCATAGGTCCTCAGGCCATCTAACATTTAGAGAAGGTCCACAACATTTACATCCAAAATACCCTTTTGTTACAAGACCTGCGAAATTATTGTATACAATATATATGCATGGCATGTTAAAGGATATCATGAAGATACAAACAATTACAACGAATTAAATAACGTATACGTGAAAAAATATTGTTACGTATATAAACAAATAAATAAACATGTAATTTACCAGAGCAAGCTCCTAAGCTTGGATATTCATGTGTCGTGTAAGCACATATGCCATACAACGTAAAATTCCTCTCTGTTGGGATGGGTCTTGATACATCGTATACATTTATCCCATCCCATAATTCCTTCAATTCATCTACTAGTGGTTGTAATTACACATCCATATTGTTCACTTGTCTTCTACCAGGGACTATGAGAGACAACATAATATGCTCATTCTTCATGGACAACCATGGGGGGGTATTGTTATTGATCACTAATACATTCCAAACAAAATATTTGGTGTTCTAGAGGGAATATGGGTTGACACCATCCATGGCTATGCCGAGTCGTAGACTTCGTACTTCATCCTTGAATTTTTCAGGCCATGTATCCTCTATATGCTTCATGGCTATTGAATCTATTGGGATTATCATAACTCCCAACTCACTTCTGTGTGAGGCATGACATCCCTGCAACATAGATAATTCTTTACAATGAAAGATGCTTTGAATCCTTGGGATTATTGGTATGTGCGTCAATATCTTAAAAGGAGGACCACATGATTTACCCTTCTTTTTTTGTTTATCATACCTGTCATGCCCACATTTCAGACATATATCTTTGTCTACATATTCTCCTCTATATATAATACAATAATTTGGACATGCATTATAGGATATGTACTCAACACCCAAAATTTTCAACAATTTCTTTCCCTCTTCGCAGTTATCGGGCAATACATTATCACTTGGAAGAACCTTATCTTTGAATAACTTGTAGTTGGTGATCATGAAGAATATTAAATGTACATTAATTCTGATATAATTATTAACGTTCATAAAATTGACCATTTGTAATGTTTGTTGTGTGATTATATTTCTCAAAATATAAGGGAGGAATTAATGGTCAATTACCTCAAAATTTCTGAGAAGCATGCATTCGACAAGCCAAAATTTTCTTTCAAGTTGTATAGTAACAACGTTGTCCCAAACTAGGTATACTTTAACTAACCACCAGGTCCAAAGAGAGGGGTGGTGGAAGAAAATTTAAGGCTTTCGAAAAAGGGATCAGGATATGAGCATCATCCCCTAGCTGATCATCGTTCTATAATCATCTACAAACATTGTCTCCATCGCAGTCGTATCCCTTAAGTAATCATCCATACCAAAATCTATTTGATTTCCTCCATTTACATCTTGTGAAGAACTACTATTTCTGTAATCACTCCTAATTAGTAAATCTGGACGTAGTGGGAATTGAATAAGTGGTTGATTCAACCATCCTTGGTATTGTTCCTCTCTGATTTTTTCTCATGATTCAGCCTTATCTTAATTTGACATTGTCGTGGGGTCTAACGGAAGATGGTAGGTAGGTCGCTCATCATCACTATAATCCTAATAATTTCAAAAAAAATATTTTAACATGATTCATACAAAATCTATGATATCAATTAGGAAGCATATTGAAAATGCATGATTAATTGGTTTGACATTGAAATAATTACATTAATATACCAAAAGATTATTATTACCAGCATTGTCCCAGGATTGTGGCTAGAAGATGCAATGTTACAATTGGTAGGGTGAAGTGGCTATCCATTTTCATCTACCAAATGTGCCTTTTAGTATGTTTCTCCTGACAAGAGCTTCTGACGTTTTGGAGTTGTTTGAATATTTGGTGCATCTAAAATCGATTATAAATCTGCATGATCCTACAAATTTGTATACATTAATTTTATTCAGCAGATTGATATGGATAAAAGAAATAATTTCAATTAGATAATGAAAATATAAATAAAATCTAAAGTAAATATTACATCTCGAGATGGATAGGGACAACTCCGCAATGGACTTTGAGAAATATTATGGAATGAGTTGGATTTTGAAGAATTTTCCATTCAATATAATTATGATATTTTCTCCTTGCATTTGAGCAAAATAACCAATAAATTTTGGTGTACATGCCTAAAAGTAATTTCAGTGCATTAAAAATGGACTTATTGTTATCAGTGCTAATGCACCAGTTAACTGCACTGGTGCATTTTAGCTATTGCGCACCTGTGATGTGTTATTAATAGAAGCACTGATGTGGTTAGATAACAAATGCACAAAATAGACACAAATAAAAAAGTACAACTTTATTTTCTTAAATAGAAAAAAAAGCTATAAATTGAAAAATGGGCGGAAAATTATTTTCAAAAATCTAATTTCATAAAAAAATTCTTTAAATAGTAAAAAATTTTCAATATTTAATTATTTTTGCAAAACCTTTCAGGGAGATATTTGCACGAGAGACATACTTGGAGCAAGAGAGCACAAGAGCACTGTGGAGCAGTGAAATACTTTGGAATAGAACTATTCAGAGAATCATATTTTCAAACATCTGGTGATTCAAACCCAGTAGTATAGAATTTCAAACCATCTAGTGATTACATTTTATTGTAATAATTGGTTTTTTACGGTTTCTATTTCATTTAATACATCGTAAGTAAAAATTTTAAATCTTATTGTTCATTTTCAGAAAAAATTAAATAAATAAACAAAAAAATCCATTCTTATGCTAAACTCTTGATTCTTTTTGTTTCTTCCTTTGCTTCTACCTATTTCTGTGACTTCATAATTAGGGATTTTCATTTTAGTTTTACAGGGTTGGTATTGCTATATATATATATAGGCCTATGGCATCTAACCTGCAGGACGACTTGCAGAGTCAGATCCCAATCCACGTCAGCCCTTGCGTTAATTTTTAAAAAATGATTTTTTTAAATCAGTGTACCCTATATAAAATACTGCACCTGTACGCTATTTTATTACAATGCACCACGCACATACTATTTGATAATAAAAAAAATTAAAAATAAAAATTCTTTAATCCGTGCACCCTGTGTAAAATAGCGCATCGATGTACTATTTTATTATAGCGCACCGTGCATGTACTGTTATATAAAAAAAAATTAAAAATAGATTTTTTTAGTCTGTGCGCCCTGTGTAAATTAGCGCACCAGTGCGCTATTTCATTATAGCGCACCGCACACATACTGTTTGATAAAAACAAATTTTATTTTATGTTTGTGCTAATTAGTGCACCGGTTAACATATAATGCATCAGGTCTCCATGTTTTCTCGGTGCATTTATAAGAAAGTGCCACACTACCTCCTCCACGACATCTTATGCTACAAAAACTAACACTAGCGGATTTTTATTAATTTTGTCTGTGTTAATCAATGCACTGGTTAACATATAACACATCAGGTCTCCTTGTTGTAGAGATCACTGTACGATGTTTCTACTGTTTTGGCAATGTGTTTATAAGAACATGTCGCACCGACATTGGTGCATACTTATTGAAAGGCGCACCATTTTCTTGATTTTTTCTTTACTTGAAAATTTTGTGATTTATTTATAAAATGTATTAATCACTGGTATGGTACAGGTTTTATATTCATAAATAAATGACTAACAAGAGATCAAGTAACAAAAATACTAATGGCACATCGAGAAAAGAAAAAAAGACAAGTTCTTGGTAAATTCTTTACAAGAATTATTATTTTTGAACTATACGTAAGTTTAACTAATAGGTATTGTTTACTGTGTATCATGGAGAGCCACAAAATGATGAATCTTGATAATATTATTTCTAATCTAAGACCAGAAGATCATAAAATCTTGATGGAAAATTTGCAGAAGGATGAATCAGGTGAATGAAAAAATACTATTAATCCAATATGAGTTTATTTTTTTAATTTTCATTAATAATATACTTAAAAACATTAGATAACATGTTTCAAACAATATATTAATTCACATATGTTTAATATTCTACCAGGACCAGTAACTTAGAAAATGAATGTTGTTCTAAGAAAAGAAAAAAATAGAACATGCAAATGAAAATGAATTGCTCCTTATCTCATATGGAGTGCTGCTGGAGGTTAACAAAAGGGAGAAATTTTTTTACAAAACTTTGAGGGATCTAGTGGAACAAATGTATAGACGTTCTTTCCACTTACAATACAAAAAATAATCCAATGATTCCAAGAACCAAATTTTATCTAAACTATAGGATTAGTTTCGAGAGAATTGGTCAATGAGACATGTCATACTTTTAATAGCAAAAACGCACAACAACAAAATAGAAGGAATGAAAAATTAATATTCCTTTAAAATGTTTTTTCTAGAATTATATTTATATATATTACTCGAAAGAAATCATTTATAAATATCACTCATTATATTTACTTTTCATATATCAATATACAAGTTAAACAATTTATTGTCATGTTACATTTTTAGGAATATTATGAAAATATCAATGGATGAACAAGCTGATATCGGAAATGTGCCATTAGGAATTTCCGAAAAGGTGTACAAGAAGATGGTCAAAGATATGGACATAATTGCATCACACGAGGAGCCATCTCAACAACAACATGCTTCAAATATAATATGTAATCATTGAATTTTTCGATTAGGTACAATAAATAAACAATTTAGCATTAAATAATAATTTTCAATTATTTTCTTGCAGAAAAGAAAATAAAATGGAACCCATTCAGCACATAAAACAGGACGACAAGGAAGAAAAGGGTTGATATCTAAGTTTGTGAGTAATTTTTACTTCCTTATAACAACTTAACTAGATTTCATTTTGGTATATTTTAATTTTTTTTACAACAATGATCATTGAATGTATTCAAACAGGTGCTAACATACAAATAAGAACCATCAAACGAATTGATTGAAGTTGGGTTAAATATGGGTTGTCACTATATGTTGTCATATCAGAAATTAATTGTGGAATTTGTAAGCATCTATCGATCTTGTTTTACTTAGCTCTGTCTATAATTAATAGAACAAAAAAATCTTTTATATTAAATATATGATTTTTTATGGGGTATAAACCTTGCAGGAAACAAAGTATGGAACTGTCCCAACAAATGAAATGTTGAAAGATGGGATGGAATTTGGTTTTGAAAGAATGGGTATAGTTCATGAGTCAATTCTTCCTAAGGTACGTCATTTCTTTTCGATTTACATTGATGTATATTATTTAATGTTGTAATTTTCATTATTATCACCAATGTATTACACTCATTGAATTTATTTTTATGTTTGTAGATGGAAGTTGAAGAAGAAGAAAAAAATAAACATTGTAAATAAAACATTCCTCAAAATAACCCAAGTCATGGAAGTAGCTCGAGCAGTGACAACAGTTCAAGTGAAGAATGATGATCAATATGTTTGGGTATAAAAGGAAGGCATTGTATTTTTTGAAATATTTGTCTGTGACATAAGACATTTTGTTTAATGTAATAGACATAGTGTCCCAATTGAAAGACAAACGGATACCAATAACTGTCCCATTTTGTATGACAAAGAGTGTCTTATTCATATATATATATATATATATATATATATATATATATATAAAAAAAAATTTTTAATTTATTCTATTGTGTTCTCCATTGGAACTATGAAATCTTACACCACTGATTAAATATATGGATGATTAAATATTATAATAAAGAGATGAAAAATATGATGATATGATATAACAAATTAATCCAAACATAAAATTCAAATGCACTAATAAAAATTTAATTGATATGAATATTGTTATAAGATATGTGTCAAATTTTGAGGAATAATGAATTTTAAAAAATCACAATAATTGCACTATCACAGGTTGATGTTTCTAAAAAATACAAAATGAACAGTGGTGCGTGTTAGTTACTTTGCACCAGTGCATTTGTATGCTAATGATAACTGGCGCATTTCTACGACCTATGGGTACCGCACAAATATCAATACCAATTATAACAATGAGTGTGTTTGTATGATACTGCGCACCGGTGCATTTCTACAACCTATGGGCACCGGATAAATACCAATACCAATTAGAACGATCAGTGTGTTTGTGTGATATTTTGCACTGGTGCATTTGTATAATGCTGTGCACTGGTGCGTTTATATGAACTATGGGCACAGCACAAATACCAATACCAATTAGAACGGCCTAGTGCGTTGTATCACCTATAATGTGCATGGTACGGTTTTACACCTTAACAACCCATAGCATACACCTTTGACCGTCCCGGTGCAACTGTCTGGCTGACATGCAACGGGACATTGCTAAATGCCCCGGGGCATCCTAAATTTTTTTCTGTCTCAGTGCTTGGTATGTTTACATTACTGGTGTGTTCACTATACAACACACTGGTGCGTTGATACCTAATTAGCGCACCAATGACAAAAACATCCGTAACAACCTTCGGTCACCCAATGTTTTTTAGTTGTGTTGAAATTTTGTTAGAAGCTCTGCCAAAACCTCTGTTACCGAAAATGGATGTTGTAGTTTTTTTTGACAATTTTGGCCAATTTTATAACACTAAAAACCTTCATTATAACTTCCGCTAGAGAGTCTTTTCCTTGTAGTGCAACTAACCCCAACGGGCCCACAATCTCTTGGTGTTCCATCTCCTGGGTTATGGTTTTGGTTGTTTATGGTTTTCCTTTTTTGTTCAACAATAAAAAGGACCTTGAGCCTCATTGTAATGCAGTTCAGAGGCATGTAGCCGCCACATCTCTTCTCAAAGATAAGATACCATCGCTCGAGCTAGTTTATTTTTACATTATGGTTGTAATCTTTTGCATTCATTCATAAGTTCGGATAAATGGTATTAGATCATTATTATCTTTCTATGTTTTTCTTTTCATGTACCCAATGAGTTCAGGGTATAAGGAGTAAGGGCTTGAACTTACTGAACCTTTGCCATATTAGACTTGTAAATCCTGATGGCCTCCCATGGGGGAAGAAAATAAATAAGAGGGAGAAGAAGATCTTTCCAAATATTTCTCGAGGAAGCCCTCGAGCGACAAAGGAATGCTATGATGAATAAATTTTCTCAGATCCTTCAGCAACTAGCCACAAGTGATGCATCTACATCCAACAACCAGTCTGGAGGCTCCACTCCCTTTAAGGTAGAAGTCAACTTTGAAATTCCCATATTTGAAGGCTAGGTAGATGAAGACGTCGTAGATAGATGCTTAAATCTATTCGAAGGATATTTCTTGGTTCATGACTTTTCCAATTGGGAAAATATTACTTTTTCACTCCTCATACTCACCCCCCATGTAAAGAACTAGCAGGAAGCCTGTTGTGGATAGAGGGATGTGGGAGACCCTCATTGTCTTCAGCAACACCCACTTGGAATTCTTTTTGAGAGGCCATCAAGGAATAATATTACCCCATCAGGACCTATGAGGAAAATTACATACAACGGATGATGTTGTGACAATAAATGGGTCAAGATGTGTATGAGCTGAAAAATATTTTCCATACCCTGCGCACAAAGTTGGGTATCAAAGATTCAGAAAAACATCTGGTCCTTAAGTACCACATTTTCTTGCACAAATGCATTTATAAGGAAATGGAATTCCTAAACATTTCCTCGCTTGGTGTAGCATACTGCTATGCTGCCAAGATTGAGCATAAATTTAAGCAGAAGAAGTGAGACTTTGAATCTTCGAATCCGAAGCAAGGGAAAGGCACCCTGAAACTACATAACAAAGGATAAAGCCAAGGCGGGGTGAAACAATAAAACCCACTGAAGCTACAAGTAAATAAAAACACCACAAAGACAAATAAGGACACAGGGAAATGGTGTGAGTTCCATAAGAGCCCCACTCACAACACAAGTGAGTGTCGATCCAAGCAATCACTGGTGGTCGAGCTAAAGGCTTTCGAATCAGGTGTGTGTTATGAGTCTAAGTTAGAACTTGACAAGAGGATTGAAAAAGGGAAGAATATTATTGATCCAGAGCCTAGTGCCACAATTTCCACCTCCAAGATCTAGAATATTGAGACCGAAGATCCAGAGGACGAGGAAGGACTCTTCCACTCACATATTTTGGTGAAGGGCTCTCCATTACAGTTCATTTTCAATAGTGGAGTCTAAAATAACCTCATATAAACATAGTTCTTGAAGTGGTTCAACCTACTTACCACACCGCACCCATAGTTGTACATCGTCGGGTGACTTCACCAAGGGAAATATCTTTGGGTCAGCTAGTAGTGTCACCTTCCCTACAACATCAAGCCCTTCACAAATTATTATAATCAGTATCCAATAATAACTTAATAAATAAAAAATTGGCATATATATATATATCTATCTATATATATATATATATATATATATATATATATATATATATATATATATAATCTTCAAAAAATATTGAAAACAAAATTAAAAATAAAAATAAAAAACTAACAAATAGAACAAAATGAATATTTTTTTATAAAAAAATCTAATGAACTACCATTAAGTAAAAGTAAACAATAATGTACTCTAATAAATTTGGAAAATTTCAAACATGGTAGAGAAACATATATAACAATTAACAATAACATAGAGAATGACACCAATGGACTAAATTGTTGGTGAAAATAGATATAAATATGTTTCAAAAGAGACATGGTAAAGAAGCATATATAAATTGATTAACAATCATATAGAGAATTTCAAAAATGGTTTTAAAAGGTCAATGAGACTAAATATAGATATTTTCAAAAAAGAAGTTTACAAAATCTTCAAGATGTAATTTCAATTTATTCATTGGAAGTATGGAGAATTTTCATTATGTATAAATCATATTTTTATAATTGTGATTTTTTTAAGGAGAAAGCATATGTTTTAACTATTATACTTATTTCCCTCAATCGAGGAGAGAGTTGGGAGGAGGAGCACAATGAGATTCGCACCATTGCCATGCATTTAATGACCGTATGTGGTGTGGCTACACCCACACAAGCCTCTACATGCGTGATATGTCTAGGAAGTTAACTCATAGAGAGAGAGGGTATTCGATGAATTTGGATTTGAATTTGATCAAAATTGTTGCAAAGAGGTAATTGTGCTCAGACTTGTGAATTTGAAGCCACGTCGCCTCCTCTCCTTCTCATTAATTCCTCGTATGTTCATACTGGCTATGTGTCCAATGCTTTCTATGATATATATGTTTTGTATATGTTTGGGGACGATTTTTCTAGAAATGACATTATGAACTAATGTTGAGTGTATCCCTCCAGTAACTGGTTGGGATGAGGTCCATCCTTTTACCTACATATCAGAGGTTGGGAGAACTCTCGTGATTCAGGTGGATATTGGTGGTCACTCGCCTATTCCACCTAGAACTCTAGTCGGTTTCATCAGTTTCCTTGATTATAGCAGCATTTACTGTTTTTAGCACATTTTTGGGTCTTGAACTTCCATAGTTGTTTTGACTCCCTAAATAACATTTTTTCTAGGTTTTCAATAAGCCCCTAGCTATAGCTAGGGGCATATGGAAAATCATGTATTACTCAAGGAGATATTTCCAACAAGGTATTGTATGCGCCAAACAGAGATCATATGACCAAGCTATGACCCTGAGAAGTTGGCTACCCAACTAACCCCAATGGGGCCCACAAAATCTTGGTGTTCCATCTCCCGGGGTTAGAGTCTAGGTTTTCTAGGGTTTTCCCATGTTTTTCAATAATAAAAATTCCCTTGAGCCTCATGGTAACACAGTTCAGAGGCATGTAGCCGCCACATTTCTTCTTAGAGATAAGCTACCATTGTTTGAGCTAGTTTATTTTCCATTATGATTTTAAGCATATTTTAGTTCTTTGATATTAATGAAATGAAGATTTATTATTGCTTTATCTCTTTTTTTTTCTTTATATATATAATATTATGTGTTCCTGCATAATTTTGGATTAGTGGCATCAGAGTGGTATTCTCTTTCTATGTTTTTATTTGGATGTCCCCAATGAGGTTAGGGTATAGGGAGTAAGGGCTCAAACTATTTGAACCTTTGAAAGACCAACCTCTTAAACTCTGATGACCTCCCATGGGGGAAGAAAAGAAACAAGAAAGAGTAGGAGATTTTTTCAAAATATTTCTCAAGGAATCCCTCTAGCAACAAACAAACGCGATGATGGATAACTTTTCCCAGATACTTCGGCGTCTACCCATAAGTGATGCATCTTTATCCAAAAACCACTTTGAAGGTGCCACTCCCTTTAAGGTCCAACTCAACTTTGACATTCCCATATTTGAAGGCCAGATAGATGCAGAAACCATATATAGATGCTTAAATCTATTAGAAGGATATTTCTCGGTTAATCGCTTTTCCAATTGGAAAAATATTGCTTTTTCACTCCTCAAATCCACCCCCCATGTCAAGAACTGGTGGGAAACCTACTATAGACAAAGGGATTTGAGAGAACCCTCATTTATTTTAGCCATACCCAATTATAATTTTTTGTGAGACGCAAATAAGGAATAATATTATCTCGCGGGGAGCTATGAGGACAAGTACATACAATGGACAACGTTGTGACAAAAAAGGGATCAACATGAGCATGAGGTGAAAAATATTCTCCATACCCTGCACATAAAGTTGGGTATCAAATATTTAGAAAAACATACAGTGCTTAATTACCATAGTTTCTTACACAAACACATTTAGGAGAAAATGGAATTCATGGACATCTCCTTGCTTAGTTCAGCATACCGCTATGCTTCCAAGTTTGAGCAACAATTTAAGAAGAAGAAGAGAGACTTTGGATCTATGAATCTTATTGGAACAATGTCTCCTACAAGAGCTGCGAAACTGGTCCATTTTGTATAATTTTGATTATATTTATTCTAACGCAGGAGTTTTGGGGTGGGTCAAAGCCCCTAATTCATTATAAATGGGTCAAGGGTAGACCAAGAGTCTGCAAACCACAGTTTACGGACCATTGGTTGCGTAGGCTAAAATAGTATAAGTAGTTGAATCTTTTTTAGTTTTAAGATAGTCTTGAATCAAGATTGATGCGAATTGTGAATTAGTAGATCTGTTTTGGTTTTTGGGGAAAAGAATCTTGTCGGCTGTGTGTGCGGAGATCCTCAGTCCTACTGTGTGCGGATCCTGCTGTTGTGTGCGCAGGTTGAGTTTTTTTGGGTATTGTAAAAGGAACTGAAGGAATAATGAATGCAGAAGGCTGTTGAAATCCTTGAATCTATTGAATCTATGATATCTATTTATGTATATTTTTTGTCATTGATTTAAGCTGCGCAAATACTTGTGTTACATGTTTATACTGTGATCTAGATCAATTATGGTATGCATAATTCTATATTGAGCTCCACAAGTAACTGTGTTATGTGTTTATGCTGCATTGACCATTGATTTGAATCCATTTATTAGACTTGATGCACGAATAGCTGTGAAAATTTCATTATTTTCCTATATCTAGTGTTCGTTGTGATTATACATGATATTGCACATATGGATGCGAATGAACTGATAGATCTAGGTTATATAATATGTGATCTGATAATTTTCAAGTCGAACCTAGCTCTTCCTAACTTACCTGACCTCTCCTAGGGTGCGGAAACCTGGTTCTAGCACCCTTCCATACTACTTCAGGTGAGACTTTGCGCAGGCCACTGCCGAAAGGGCCAATAATATAGGGTTTTTTTGGCAAACCTTAACCTCCGAACCTAGGTCAGGACCCCTCGAGCCAACAAATGGCTTCTTTGCCAGGACAGGGATAATTTTGAGAGAGGGATCGGGTAATGCCAAGGTCGTACTGGAAACCCAAAAGAAAATAAATTTATCAATGGTTCAAATGGAAAGTTTAAGAATTCACAGTGAAAGAAAAATGCAATAAAATGTTGACCATTGAAGAGTGGAAAAATAGGTATATTTTCATAGATGTCTACGAGATCTTCTTCGTAACTATTGCGATCGAGCTCTAGGAGTGGCTCGCAAGGTTGGTCGAATTTCAAAAGTGTTGGAAGGACGAGTGGGTCACACAGTGACCCCAGAATTGATCTAGGAGTTAGAGAAGGCTGATAAAACCATCACTCGCACAGTAGATCATTGGGTGGACAGCGTGCTAGGAGGATTCATGATGGAATTTTCCATCGATCAATTCGTCTCCTACTCCAAAGCAGAGAAAATATTATTCAAAGGATTTATGGGTAAGTTTCTGAAGACTTTACCATCGTTGATTAAGATATTACTGTGTGAAAAAAGTATCCTACGTAGCCACACCGAGTGAATGACCGCTAATCCGAATGGAAGTATGACATGAAGCATCAAATACTATCGGACCAACCTAGAAGGAGGTAGATCTGTCTACAGCTCGGTAAGAGAAGTAGCTGTGCAGAGTTCTCGAGCCACACCACTTTCAAACCAGGATAGGGGTAAGAATTCACCTACACCTCCACCACTAAAAGATGACATGGCTGTGCACATGAAATTTCATACCTTTAAGGGTGTGGGAGATGAGGACATGGAGTAGTTCTGGTTTATCGCAGAATTGTTATGGACTGCGCAGAACGTAGCTAGTGATGCGGTGAAGAGGGCACAATTGTATCTTTCCTTCAAAGGAAGAGCTTTGGATTGGTACATGGGATACATCAAACAAGATGAAAAATAAACCATCGAAGAGGTCAAGAATGCCTTAAAACAACAGTTCAAGAAGCCCAAGTCCTATTCTCAAATAGTGGTCGATCTGAAGGATTTCAAGCAAGGCCCTTCTGAACTTGTATGGGAGGCCAATCAACAGCTAAAGAAGGTGATCAGGGAAGGATGATTTTAGTACGACGACAGACAACACACAGAGTGGTTCATTGCTATGTTACTGCCTCACCTGCGTGTACCTATGGGTCACCAAACTTTCGAATCACTGAAAAAAGCCCTAGACGTGGCTATGAAGTTAGAATTTGTGCCCAGAGACGATGCTCAGCTAGGCATCCAGCAGATCCAAGGACAACTGGAGGTGATGCACATGGAGATCCAGAACCTGCGAAAGGATCAAGGTGCAAAGGCTAGCCCAGGAAAATGGTGCATACGTTGCAGGACGAATGGTCACACCAAGGATAACTTCCCACTATTAACAGACTACATGTAGGCTGGGGGACCTAGTCAGCTGTGAACTAGGGAAGTGACAGGACCAAGTGGTCTGGCACTATGGTGCAATGATTGTCACGTTGCAAGGATGCATGACACAAACCACTGTCCTCGCCTTGTTGCGTACGTCCTAGAAGTCAAACAACAATGGTGCAGGTTCTGGAGTTCGGTAGGACATGATGAACAGAACTACCGGACGTATGATTTGATGATCGATTGGGGGAATCTCTATAGGGTGCAATCGGACCCATCTTCACCCAGATCGCTCTCGAGCACAAGGGGCTCCCCAATAAGGGGCAGGGGAGGTGGAAGAGGTGCAAGTGCAGTTCGGGGATGAGGAAAACTCATCTGTTATAACTATGGAGAGGTGGGGAACTTTGCGAGGGACTGTCCAAACCCCACAATATAGACTTGCCAATATTGCAAGCAGCTATACCATGCGATTGAAGCCTGTCCAATATTGATAGAAAAGATGCAGGAAAAGCATCTGACACCTACGTAGAATGTGCAGAGGGTTAAGGCAGAACTATGAGACAAATATCCAAGCGTAAATGTCATAACATGCAATGGGATGGCCACCGAGGGGCCTGGGGAGAAAACTACAACCGAGCCTCTGATTCGACCAGCAGTTAGTAAACAGGAAGTGTTGGATCTAAAGAGGGAGAAAGAAACATTTATTGCAACTCGCAAGGACTTTGCCGAGGCAGAGGCATCTGCTTTGCAGTCGCCTGAGGACCTCAAGGCAGATGAGGAGGTCAAGCCCTTTTTACAAGCATGTATGAAGCTGTTGTGCAACCCGAGGGCTATGGGAAATATTCAGGCCTTGATAGATAGTTGCGCAACATGACCTATCCTCCCTCTGGAAGTCAAGGATGTACATAAACTCTATAGGTATAAGAAACGCACCAGCAAGGAGATGCGGTTGACTACGCAGATTGGTGATTACAAGATAGATCAGGCTATTTTGGACCTAGGGTCAGATGCGAATGTATTACCTAAACAAACTTGGAAATGCATGGGGGAACCTAAGTTGGAATGGTCCACTATCTAGCTGCATATGACCAATCAACAGAAGATCATTCCATTGGGAAGACTATCAAAGATTGGGGTGGATATCGCAGGGGTTAAGGTCTGGGCTGACTTTGAAGTAATTCAGATTTTCGAAGATGCGGACCCCTACCCTGCACTCTAAGGCTTGGATTGGGCCATCGATATGGGAGGCATCATTAACCTAAAGAAGAGAAACATGGTATTCGAGAATAATAGTACAAGGGTAATAGTACCATTAGATCCAACGGAGGGTGAACAATACACAGAACCAGTGTGTGACAAAGAGGATGTAGATCACATCTATAAGTTGACTACGTGAGACAAATACTAGATCAACCCCATGGTGGAGGGGGTACTCTGCTGGGAAAAGGACAGTAAATGTTTCTCCGACTCTGATGGAGAGATGCGGAACTAGCAAAACCAATTACATGATGTCTCTGCGCTAAGATGTCTTCAGATCACGAATAACTTCCACTTCATCTCCTAGAAGGTAATAGAGCTACCTTATTTCGATGGTTCTGGTAATGTTAGGGACTTTTTGTGGGCATTTGAAGCTAAGGTTCCCCAAGAATGACAACTATGGGCATGTAAGCTGGCCATGCAAGGATCACCTGTGCAATGGTGGGTAACACATGAGGAGGCATTCTAAGATTGGGAGGAGTGTCGGAATATGTTGATCCTATGATTTTAGGCCCCAGCTAACGTGCGAATCAAAACATTCCTTGGACCTGAAAATTCACACGAATATCTAGTTGCTTGGATAAAACATTAGTGCGATAGAACTACCCAGGAGTGGGTTCATATTCTTATTCATGCCTTGGGACCACATCCCACCACATGGTACTTAGATGCGAAGCTCCACCAGTGCACCTACCACTGGCAGGCTTTGAGGGATGAATTTCTTGGAATATTTAGGTTCGTAGGTAGGACAGAGGCGCTGGACGCAGCTCTTCATAACATTGACATTGCAGGATGGGATGAATCGCACCCGTGTATCACACCTGAAGTACCCAATTGGGAGCCTCGGACACGAAACAGGATCGAATATTGCAGCCTAGCCCCAAAAGAAGGTAAGAATGATCCACGAGAGGGTCCTAGCTTAGAATTGAATAGGGTGCACACAGATACCAGACCACTCGGCTGCAAATGGACAGCATTGAGACACACCCCACGTTGGAAAAATTTGGGGATATAGATATTATATCTCCACCAACTCCCACAACAAAAGGGCAACTGCACTCACTTCTCGGCCACATAAGTTATTACAAGAATTTTGTTTAAAAAATACGCAGTAATCATAGCACCTCTGAAAGAATTTCTCATGAAGATGGCTCGGTTCTATTGCGATGACATAAAACAAGCAAACATACCTTTGGGTTTGAAGTACTCAGGGGTTAAGCCTGTGTTGGGAGAAGATGCATAGGAGGCGCAGGTGTTTGAACCAGGCGTAGTAGGAAAGCCAAGAGCACAGGAAGTGCGAAAACTAGCCGTTGGCATAGTATCATCTGGTAAAAATAAACATTTATCGTTAAAAGGAGCGGGCCACTGCATTTAATGGGGAATATTTTGAGGATTTTTTACCGTTTGCCTGATAGTAAGTTCCAAGTCAAGCTTACCCTATGGTTGGATTCCCACAGGTGCTATAAGAAGGGTTGGATAGCTCAAACAATGGTTTCGTCTCACTTGCATAACTTGCACCTGTCACTAGAAAATTTGGCGGAATTTCCAACGGCCAATTCGTCGCTATTCTGACACATAGTCATCGCAAGAGCGACAGTTCAAGGGCGAGAAAAACATGGTTTTCATATCATCGCAGTTCCGAGCACTTAAAAAGTGTCGCACTATCGACAATTTTTCCGTCGCTTCCAAACAAGCGTCACTCTTCTGACGTTTCCCAAACCTTCGCACTTTCGATGTTTGTAAACTGTCGCACTTCCGACGAAATGTGGTCTGACGTTTTGAACGTTGCTCTTCTGAAGTTTGTAAACTGTCACAATTACGACGAAATGTGGTCCGACGTTTTGAACGTCGCTCTTCCAACGTTTGTAAACTGTCGCAATTCCGACGCAATGTGGTCTAACGTTTTAGACATCGCTATTCTGACGAAATGTGGTCCGACGTTTTGAACGTCGCTCTTTCGACGTTTGTAAATTGTCGCAATTCCGACGAAATTTGGTCCGACGTTTTGAACATCGCTCGTCCGACGTTTTTGTATTGTCGCTCTTCCAACGTTTTTAAGCTGTCGCAATTCCAACGCTTACAAGGCATCGGTATAGCGATGGCGGGTTCAATTTAAAAAAAAAAATTGAAATTTTAAAAGAGGAAAAACATTGTTTTGAATATATTATATGAAGTAAAACATTCCATGAAGTCATTACATTTTCACATACGAAGGCTAGGACAATATCCATCAGGAAAAGTGGAAGTCCCACCCCTTACGAGTGATAGAAAAATACCCCATGTCACATACGGGGACGATATAAAACCCGGTAACGGTCCACATGGAGATTATTGACAATCTAAGAAAGCATCCGTATGCCGAGGCATCTATAAGAAAGTGAAATAGCAGTATGTAGAATAGTAAAGCAACGGATAGAGTACCAACGTCCATTGTTCCAAATAGAAATTAAAGTACCCAAAATCCTTGAACAGAGAAAAACGCTAATCATGTGAGGAGTGTGATATGTCCCAAATATAAAAATACCATGAGACCATATCAATAAACCGGCAACATAGACCAGCATCGCTAGTTTTGAAGGCAGAGTGATAAACATTAATCATTTTTTTTCACAAGAGAAAACGTTGTTTTGAATATATTATATGAAGTAAAACGATCCATGAAGTCATTACATTTTCACATCGAAGATTGGAACCTAAATATCCATCCGGAGAAAAGTGGAAGTCCCACCCCAGACAATGATAGAAAAATACCCCATGTCACATACAGGGACTTGATATAAAACCCAGTAACGGTCCACATGGAGATTATCGACAATTTGAGAAAGCATCCAAATATGCTCGAGGCATTTATAAGAAAGTGAAATAGTAGTATGTAGAATAGTAAAGCAACATATAGAGTACCGATGTCCATTGTTCCAAATACAAATTAAAGTGCCCAAAATCTTTGAACAGAAAAAAACGCTAATCATGTGAGGAGTGTGATATGTCCAAAATATAAAAATACCATCAGACCATATCAATAAACCAACAACATAGACCATCATAGCTAGTTTTGAAGGCAGAGTGATAAACATTAATCATTTTTTTTTCACAAGAGAAAAAACGTTGTTTTGAATATATTATATGAAGTAAAAGAGTCCATGAAGTCATTACATTTTCACATCTGAATATTGGAACCCAAATATCCATCCAGAAAAGTGGAAGTCCCACCCTAGACAGTGATAGAAAAATACCCCATGTCACATACAGGGACTTGATATAAAACCCAGTAACGATCCACATGGAGATTATCGACAAATCTGAGAAAGCATCCAAATATGCCCGAGGAATCTATAAGAAAGTGAAATAGCAGTATGTAGAATAGTAAAGCAACAGATAGAGTACCGACGTCCATTGTTCCAAATAAAAATTAAAGTACCCAAAATCCTTGAACAAAGAAAAACGCTAATCATGTGAGGAGTGTGATATGTCCAAAATATAAAAAGACCATCGAACCATATCAATAAACCAGCAACATAGACCAACATCGCTAGTTTTGAGCGGTGTGCTTAGTTGATGTTTTTTTTCACAAGAGAAAAAACGTTGTTTTGAATATATTATATGATAAAACGAGTCCATGAAGTCATTACATTTTCACATGCGAAGATTGGAACCCAAGATTGGAACTTAAATATCCATCCAAAAAAGTGGAATCCCACAGGACAATGATAGAAAAATACATGTCACATCTGAGGACATGATATAAAATACGATGGTCACTATGATTATCGACAAATTTGAGAAAGCATCCAAATATGCTCGAGAACATCTATAATAAAGTGAAATAGCATTATGTAGAATAGTAAGGCAATAGATAAGATTACCAAACGTCATTGTTCCAAATACAATTAAAGTACCCAAAATCCTTGAACAGAGAAAAATGCTAATCATGTGAGTAGTGTGATATGTCCAAAATATAAAAATACCATCAGACCATATCAATAAACCAGCATCGCTAGTTTTGAAGGCAGAGTGATAACTTGTCAACACATAAAATAGTATCATAAAGCGGACACAGGAAATGTGCAGAGACATGTACTGTTGATATACACCTCACACAAAAAGCATCCATGATAAAGCAAAAATATGTATGAACCCAGGGTCGATTGTATGTTCTGGCTCACTTGTTCCTGGAAATAAAAACCATCTGCAGAAACCGGCTACAGAAGTAGATCGGGCTCGCTTGATTCCAAAATTGTGCTTATCACCATCAGGGATGTGAGTTCGAAGACTCGCTTGTTTCCATTAGTAGCCCGCTACAACATCCACCCTGTTCATAGAAAAAATGTTCCTGTAGATATACAAAGAAAGAGTATAATACGTAGACCATATAAACATGGCTCTGTATTTCAAAAAAAAGGTTTAAAATAGAAACAGGGCAACATTTTTTTTTCTAAGTAAATTTAATCTATTAACAGTGGGAATAAAATTACATCGAAGTCAAAATAATTGCCTAGACTCATGGCAAATTTGTCATAAAAAAATCAAAAAATTAAGAAGACTGCCCTCATACGGGGAAACAAGTCTTGAACGTTTAATTTACAGAATTCAAAAATATTACAAAGGTCAAGCACAGTAAAATAATCTAAAAGCAGCCCAATTAAGTGGGCCGCAAAGCAAGAAAAACAAATTAACCAAACTACTCCTCTGGCTCCTCAACGATTCGGCACCATCCTTCGGAAGGTCCAAGATCGCTAGGTGCTAACTCCACATTCATGCCACAACTCCCCTCCTGAAGGCCCGAACGCTAGCCGATTTTTTCTGAGTTCAAACCCACCGGACGGGTGCTTTCTTCCTCCATTTGGGCCTCCTCACGGAAAACCACAATGACTGAAGCTGTGATTCGTGGGCGTTTGAGAGAGCAATTAAAGGAAAATTGCGCAATGCGCGTCGTGGGAGAAGGTGAACTAGCGGTGGGGAAACGAGGAGCAGGGGAATCCATACGGTGGCCAGATCCTACAACCCGACCCCGCCCACTCCTAGTATTTGGATAGTGACCTACGGAATAATCACTGTACTGGCCAGAAGACGACTCGGTTGAGGTGCTGGAGGGAGCACGCAGGGGTTGACCTCTAGTGCTCCCCCCTGCGGCAACGCATCCTTTGACGCAGGCAAGGCATGGGTGCAGTCTTACTAGCAGTGGGCACAAGAGGAGATGGAGAAGCAGAATTCCAAGAAACAGAGGAAGACAGACAAAGACCAGACCGAGAGAAATGTAGATATGCAGCAAGGTCTATGCAGCAGTTCAGCTGGCCACTTCTCCTTCTCGTCACAGTGAGCAAGCAATGTAACCCAACAACCGGCTCATCTAAAAAACCATAGCGAAATGCCATTTTATCGACCCGACTGCAATGCAATTGAAGGACGCCCATCATAATTAATCTCTGATCATTAATGAGAGCCGAAGGCCAAATCATATTAGAGCATGTGGAATCGCTAACAGGAGTGGAGGTTCGATCTTGAACAGTGTTAAAATTTAATGCGATTAGATGTGAAAACCTTGGAACTTAATTGAATAGCTTTAAAACTTAATGTGATTGATATGAAATCATCACATCCATGTCCCATCACCTTAAACGCCATCGAATGCACCCGCAGCCGGGAGCAGGGCAAGTTTTGATTTAGGACACATGGCAGAAATTGATTGGAGTGGATCTTTGTTTGGGCCGCTCACGTAGTGGAAATCCAGACCTGAAAAAGATTAGGGTGAATTTGATAATAAATTCGCGTCACAACTCTCCCTCCGTACGCCAACCCAACTTCGGACCCGAAAAATATTACGTCGGAATTCATTTGGTTTTCACGTCACAAAATTGGCCAACGTCAGCAGGCTATTTTGGAACGCGAATTTGGTTTGAATTATGGTTTATTGTCGTTTGAAGTCCGGCGGCTCGACTTAAGAAAAATTTTGTTTGATCCCATCTTATAAAATTTGTGTTGGTTTTCTTTGATAATACATATATATTTATAATAAATCATGGGAATACCACACTAAACATGTGGAAAAGTTATATAAATTATTGAGAACAATCATTTTTATGTAAGAATATCCAAATGTGCTTTTGGGAAATAAGAATTCGAGTATTTGGTTCATATTGTTTTAAAGGAAGGAGTGAAGTTGGAGCCTCAAAAGATGCAAGCTATTACAAAATGACCTAATCCTAAGAAAATCAAGGTTCTTAGAAGATTTTTTAGACTTACATGATATTATTGATCATTTGTTAAGAATTATGCATGCATTTCAAGTCCACTCACATATCTCTTGAAGAAAATATCATTTATATGGAATGATGAGGCTACTTTTGCATTCTCTATTTTGATGGATGCCATGTCTTCTACACCAACATCGGTTGCACCTGCTTTTGGTAAAACATTCACAGTAGAGTGTGAGGCACTAGGACAAGGAATTTACGTAACATTGACACAATAAGGGATATCATTGGCTTTTAAAAGAAAGGAATTCAAAGAAAATATTTGGTGAAATCTACGTATGAAAAATAAATGGAAGCAATATTACATGCAATAAAAAATGGGGATAGTATATCATTGGGAGGTACTTTAAAGTCAAGATATACCATGATAGCATAAAGTATTTTTTGAAGCTATGGATTTCATTGGAAGATTAACAAAAATGAGGAGAAAAAATGCAAATTTTTAATTTTGAGATAATCTGCAAAAAGTGTAAGGAAAATTTAGTACATGATGCTCTTTCTAAAATAGAAGAGGCCTCAAATTTATATCCAATTACATTTTCTATTCCTAGGTGGCTAGAAGAAGCTTGCCATAATGGAAAAATGACAATGGTACTAAACAAAAACTAAAATTTATAAAGGATGGGATGAACTCTATGGAGCATTGGGAGTGAAAGAGAGATATACTTTGGTGCAAATGTAGAATATTTTTATGCACGCAAGCATATTTGAATAAAAAAATATTAAGGGAGTCCCATGTCTCTTTGATGGTAGGACGCAGGGTTCCTTAAAACATCTCAAAGGATCAAAAAATATATTTTTGTAAGGAATGAAGAAAGATATTCAAAATTTTGTAAGAGAAGGTCAAGTTTGCATAATAAATAAAAGAGAGATAATAAAATCTCTAGGGTTACTTCAACCATTCCACATACATATTCAAAGACTAGAAGATATATCAATAGAATTTATTACAGGGTTACTGAAATATAAAGGTAAGTATTACATTTTTGTGGTCATTTATATAGACAAATTTTGTAGATTTTTTTTGTAGAGCTCAAAGTACATAAACAGCAAGCCAAGTGGCAGAAGTGTCTGTGAAATAAATTCATAGTCTTCATGGTTTTCCTAAAGTAATAGTAACAAGAAACTTCTGGAAATAATTATTTAATATGAGTGGAGAAACACTAGCTACCATGAGTTCTACATATCAAACACAATCAAATGGTCAAACAAAAATAGTTAACAAATGTTTTTAAGGTTATCTACAATGTTACTCTTTAGAAAAGCAATCTTAATGGATGAATTGGGTTCGTCAAGGAAGAATGGTAATATGATACTACCTATCACACATCTACTAAAATTTCCCCATTTAAGGCCCTTTATGGATATCCAACTCCTAGTATCTCATACTTTTTGCAAGATAAGTCCAAAGTATAGGAAATAGAGTCACATATGGAAAATAATAAAGAAACTTTGAAAATTATTATGGAAAACCTTCAAATGACACGAAACATGATAAAACAACAAGGGGAACAACATTGAAGTGAAAGATAATTTGAGGAGGGTAATTGGGTATTTTTTAGATTATAGCATTATAAGCAATCTTCATTCAAGAAAAAGAAGAATAAAGAATTAGCTCAAAAATTTTATGGCCCTAAATAATTATTCATAGGATTGCACAAGTGGTATAGAAGTTATATTTTCCTTCTTCTTGCATTCATAAGGTTTTTCATGTATCTTGCCTAAAAAAGGTTTTGGGAAAAATATGCCAATGTAAATAGAACTTCCAAAATTAGATGAAGAATGAAAGTTGATTCTTGAACCACAAAAAGTTATAGATAAACATTCTGTATCTCTTCGACATATAACCATTATGAAGTACCTAATCAAGTGGAAGAATATTCCTCTAGAAGAAGGTACATGGTAAAATGATCAATTCGTAATGAAATACCCACGACTAAAGGGTTCATTTGAAGTTTTGACAAAGGTTTTGCTATATGTTTTATATAACGCGCGGTGGAATAGTTTTATTGTTTGTTAAGGTCCCACATAGTGATCAAATTTGAAGGGCAGGTCCGAATTTCAATTAGAAGGGCATATATCTATGTTGCCCTTCCATAATGAAAAGCTTTTAAAAAAAACTTTTCAATTGACCACAATAAATTATTTTTACATTTCATTTTCAGAAAGACAAAACCATCAATCTTTATATTAATAAAATATTGTTACATATACAACAATGAAGAAGGATCCATCTTTCATTGCTTAAATATCTCATTGGCAATGTCAACATAAGTCTTGAAGACACTATTATAAGAATTTGGATACATTCCACCGGGATATAGGAGATTCTTATGTGTTAGATTGTGTAATGCAATTTTGACTTTGTCTCACAAGGAGCAGCAACATGGAGGTCTGGATTTTTCTTATAGAACTTTTTTATTATTATTTGAAATGTTGTTTATAGATATGAACACAACAGTGAAATTATGAGCATGGTGGACAATTAGTCAAGCTCATGATGCCAAACCATGATGATGTAAGTTTGGAATTTAACATTTTTACATGTTAAAGACAAATAGTCAAAATCACTGACAACTTAGTATGCCATAATTAACAATCATTCCTTGTTCACTTTTGTTAATAGGTTTATGTCACACAATGATCTCTCTTCTCTAGCATTTACTTGTATTGAAGATCACTATTCTAGGAATAAGGAGTTATTTTCTCCAAAAATAACCCTAGCCAAATATTGACAATGCATCAAGGATATCTTTCTATGCTTCATAAGTACATATGTTCTACTTCTAAATCATGTCTTGGAAGTGGTTGTTTTGCTGGAAATTATTCACCAGTTGGTTTCATACCAAAGTCTTTTTCTCATTTTCAGCATCCAATACATGAAAAAGATAATGGTTTAAAACAACATAAATATTTGAAATTTTGCAAGAATTGTATGGCACACTTTGAATATTAATTTTGAAGTCAAGTGCATGATGTTGTATAGGATCAAGCGTCATTTTGAATACCAAATGTTTCACAAGAAACTTCTCAACATGCTACCCTGCAGTAAGGATTAAATGACAATATTGCATCAACTATTTCCATAATAAAAGTGCACCTCGGCCATAAGACTAAACAACTACAAATGTTGTAGATCTAACAAGATCACACAATCAAATGTATTCAACAAGGCCAATACTGTATGAAAAATGAAAAGGAGTTTGCAACCAAAAATACCTTAGGCAACTAATTCAATTAGATACACCAAACCATCAGCAAAAAGGAAAACCAGCCTACTCAAAAGGCAAGTGTTTACCTCCTTTGAAAAAATTTTGAGTTCCGAAACAAGGGCCTTCATTGTCTTGTCAATGCCCCTAGTAATTTGAACGGGGTTTGCACCTGCTGCAACAACCTAAACAAAAAGGTTTCATTTCAAATTATTTTCCACAAATTTAAGATACAACCATTGTCAGTTTTGTATTTCCTAACAAGCTCATAAATTTTGACAAAAGAACCAAATTTTTTTAATACCTGATAGCAATTTTTTCACTCAAAAACTATCGTAGACTCAATAAGCCCAACCCAAAACTAAAAAACCAAACACCAAAAGACCCTAAAAAAATGAATATATGATCTTAATCCAGTACTATCAACAAAAATTTACCTTTACACCCTCACTTATTAAACCCTGTGCTGTTGAATTTTAACTTCAACTGTTGCAGCAGAAAGACAGATGCAGCAGCAACATTTTTTTTTGGAAGTTGCTTGCACGCCATCCAGAAATTTAATTCAGCATTTAAAATTCCTGCAAGTTTTTTTTGTAGCGGCCGCAGCCATATTTCTGTACAGGATTGTATTTATACACAACAACCAGCATTAACGCAATTCACCAACCAGAAATTAAACAAACAGAAATTTACCCCCCAGTTTTGTAAATTCAAAAGGAAGACACGTGGAGCATTAATATTGGATCGCATGAAATTGAAGGGAATCTGAAAACCTGAAAACCGGACCCGAATTTTTTATAAGGCACATTGGATTGATAATTCGTGTTACAAATTAGGCAGACGTCAGCATCCCATTTTGGAACGCGAATTTCGTTTGAAATTCAATCGATTCAGACTTTTGAAGTCTGATGGAAAGGGTTCTTTAATGTTTTGATAATTTAATTTTATGTATGCTTTAATATATACATATGTTTTAAACATATGTTATATTTATATCATATGCGAAATGAAAGGTGGGCCATAAAATTTAGTTTTAATTTTATTTTTTTTAAAAGAGGGTTTATTATAATATGTTTTATATTTTACGACATATAAAAATAAAAAGGACAAAAAATCTTGGTAGTTTTTTTTATAGACAGTACATAAATTTTTTATTACACAGTAGTGTGTAAAAAGTGAAAGACTGAGTGTAACTTTTTAAGTGTGTATACACAGCAGTGCGAAAGTGAAAAACACAACAGAGTGTTTTAGAGATAGAGTATGTTTGTTTTGAACAGAAAGTGAGTTGGTTTTATGCACTGCGTTTTGTAGCAGTCATAATTTTGTAATCCCTCTCAGTGAGGAATAAGTGTAATAGTTTTTTTTTTAGTTATTGAAGGGAAAAGAAGTTTGTTTTCAAAGTATTGAAACTCTGTTTCCTGTCAAAGAAATTTGTATTTTCTCTGTGTTAAAAGAAGGGAGATTTATTCTCCATTCATTGTTCTGGAATTTTTCAATATTCCAACATGTTAAAGAACAACAGATGTTGTGGTTCCATCTCCAGCTAAATCATTTTTCTTTTCCGCAGCTTGCCTTACCAACTTGGTCCCAATATTTTCAACTGGGTCCTCTAATTCAGCCAATAAAAAGGCCAAAACCATAGCATTGAGATACATTTCATTACACTTTCAATAACAATAAAATTTGACTCAGCCATAACCCTTTCCTTTTATTGTTGTGAAAAGCTTTATGCATTACTCTAATGTGGTTAGTCCATAGGCCAAGTAGACCACTGGGTAACAAATATGTTTCCTTTCACCTTTGAGTTTTCAAATTATTCCTACCAAATCTAAGACATTTAAGAGGGGGAAATAATACAACGTTAAAAAGAAAGCCAGAGCACACATCTACAAATTACCTCCTTAGCTATTGTCACACCATCATTAACTATTTTCGGAGAACCATGCTTTCTTTACAAGACAACATTTTTCCCCTTGCCCCAAGGGTGACTCCAACAAGATCAACAATTTTGTTCACACCGCCTACAAGACAAATTGACAATGCTTTCAGTAAGTGTGCAATTGAATGCCAAACCATATGCCAAAACAACCCTCCATGAAAAATTAAAATAACACATTAAAATCGAATATAAGTGGACAAGGAAAGATCCACCGTAGTGAAGTTTCATGCACAGGTGACCTTCCTTTAAACATAATTTTTTCTCTAGCCTGCAATTTTTTTGTCACTGAGCCATCCTTGTTGAAGTACAAATCCTTTTCCATAGCTCTTGTATTAACTACCTTCTATCTATCGCGTAATCTCAGAGTCCCTCTTTTGCTTGAGCGATTAAAGGAAATGGGTGAAAAAACTGAAAGAGAAGACAATTGTCTGCCATAATTATCAAACATTGCACCTGTTGTACATATTTACCCCCTGCACGTAAACTTTTGGTCTGCCACCTTTTTAAATATCCTTCGGACCTCTGCCGTAACTAAAAACCCTGATGCTCCCGTTTGATTCTACTATCTCCGCCTAAAATGCACTGTCCAAATGATTAAAACCCGCAATTTAAATTTTATTGAACCAAAGCCCTTAGGGCCCTAGCCCCTTTCCTGATGTCGTCATATGACCCGAGCGCAAGAACCACAGGCCAAAAGAAAGTGGGCTTATTGTTTATATTTGGGCGTGATATCCACCGTCCGATCATGTTATATCAACGGAGCGGTGAACGTTTCATATGGAGAGGCCCCCGCGCAGGAAACCATGGTAACCCCCGCACCACTCTCGTCGACACGACGGTATTTACCGCAGGGGCAGCGATCCCATACAGAAAGCGCTGCGTGTCGTTAGTACGGGCTATGAAACCGCTTTCCCCGCGCGTTAAAGTCTACACCATCGTCGGGCAGCGGAATTCGTCTGAACCATCTGATCTGCCTATCTCCATCCGACGACAGATATGTGCCAGAGCTACTCACTTGTTAACGATTATTTGTCGTGGTCTATGGCCCACCACCGTGCTGCTCTTAACGCCATCTGACCGTTGATCTATATTTGTGATCCAAAGGCTCAGAGTCTAGTTTCCCCACCTGTTAACTCCGCTGCCATGTCACCATTCCACTTGTCCCATCGTACTCCTACGTTTTCGCTCCCATGTGCCCAAAACATTTCCCCCGTCATATATATATATATATATATGTGAGCGTGTGTTTTCGTTCATATTCCCCCATTTTATTTATTCCCCCACGACCAAACTGTTTTACGCACTGCGCCTGTTTACTCCATACCTCCATCGCTTTTCTTCCACCACCCTGTGTGTTCATGTCCCCTGTTTGTATCCACGATGTCGTCTTCATCTCCACCTCCATCATCCCCGCCTCCATCTGTGTCGGTTTTTCTAATATTTTGTGGGTTTTGTAGGTTTTGATATAACAGGAGGACATTTTAATTCACTGCCTCTGTTGCAAAGGTTTGGGGCCCATAAAAGACGATTTCCTGTCGGTGAAATTTAATGAAAGAGGCTGAGGGCAGGTGCGTGAAATGACCACCATTAAAGAAGACAAAGAAATGCATTCACAGAGCCCTCCAGAGAAATTCGCCCTGCATTAAAGATCCAGGATTCGAATCCAAAATCGAGGGCCGAGAGTACAGTACCGAACTGCAGACTATCTTAGAACTCTTCCGGCAGCAGATTTTCCCTCAGCCGAAGGCAATGCACTGTATATATTTTATTAGTTGTGTCATGTATATAAGGAGATTTTCATCTCCCAACATTTATTTCTTTAGAGAGATGGTTAAGTACATTCATTTATAGTCAGTCATTCATAGAGAAGGCGCGAATGTTTTCCGCCATTTTATTCAAATTGAGTCATTAATTGTGCTTCATCTACCTCCTCCTCTAGAACTCTCCATATTTCCTATAAATACCCGAAAAGAGGACATTGTAAGGGTTCCAGATTTCTATCAGCAAACTGTGCAGTGAAAAGGCTCTTGTATACATCTTGTAATATTTCCTGTATGAAGTTTCAGAGCCCGTAGGGTCTCAGTGAGGAGGAGTTATAACTGTAATGAGGATTCTGGTCTCTGGTATTTCACAGTATGTAATTTCTCTTATGTGTTAATACAATATTTTCTTTCATGCTATTTATCTTCTTGTATCATGTTCTAATATGCGAGTGGCTCACTAGTTTGCAGTAAGGATTCATCTTCGTTGGTGCCCTTTTTGGAATTAGTCAAGCGCTTTAAATAGGCCTAGTCATGGTATACTGTTTCATGTTCGCTTCATCCATATTTTCTGCTATATTAGTTGCTTGAGGGGAGTGCTTTTAAAACGCCATTGTCATATAAGGATTCATAAATTGGTATGCCCTTATATGGTTCTGTTGTGTATCTGGGTATCAATCTCATGTCAGCTAATATCTACTTTATGTTCCTTCACTGCACTCATCATCTGATATTTGATTTCTGTGATATATTATTTGATGCCTTTATATTGGAGTTTTACTTGATGTCCCTACATTGTTCTTGTCTTTGTACCAGCTTCTGAGAGAGATTGGTCCCATTCAAAACTAATTTCCTTGTTCACACAAGAGATAGTAAGTGAGTTCTTGGACTGACAACCCAAACTATAAAGGGCTCCTTGCTATATTAAGATGTTTTAGGCACTGGTCTATGGCAACTCTAGGCTGTCTCTAGGAGGGTGAAAAAATCATCCACAACATCTCTCTGGCGCCGTTGCCGGGGATCGAATTCAAGAATATCAGTTTCCCTGGGTTTCGACAAGTTGTTTTCACTCTCTAATCAGGTGAGCACAGAGAGTTGAAGAGTTGCATATCTCTCACCTTGGCGACTCCACTGGTCTTTATTTGATAAATCTTATTGGTAGTCCTGACTCCTCGTAAGCCACATTTGAGGTCAGATACATCTCAGTCGAAAGCACCCTACATGTCTGACCCAGAGAAGATCATTTATAAAAGAGTTTGGAAGGAGAGGAAGTCAGCTCTCGCTGAAAACCCTGAATATTCCATTGAAGATTATCCACCCTCTTCTTCTGAATAATTTAGAACAGAAAATCCCGAGTTTTACTCAGAAACTCCACATAGAGGAAGTGCCTGGATTGAAGAAGAATCTCATCCTGCTTTCGAGGCTGAAGAAATTAAAGAGGTCACAGAAGTAGTTGCTGTTAACCGTGAATTATTCCCATCCACACCTCAGGCTTATGTGCAATATATTCCCATTGTTATTCATACTCCACCTCCTCCTACTCCTCTCCCTTCATTTGTTACTCAGACTGTTGCACAACCCCCACCTCCCCCAATGGCCAATGTTCCTGCTTTTCTATTGAACAAATATGCTCCTCTGGCCTTACCCCAAGTGCTGAATGATATGCCACAGGATTATTTGAAGATTTTGCCGAGATTTAATGGAGAAAACGAAATAGATGCTCAGAAACATCTCGAGACCTTCTGCTCTTTTGCAGAAAACTTAAATGTTGAACATCTTGATGTGGTTTTGAGATTGTTCGTGCAGTCTCTGGAAGGGGAAGCCAGAAAATGGTTTAATACATTGGGGAATATTTCTCTGACCACCTGGGACCAAATGGAAAATGCTTTTCTCAGGAAGTGGGGAGAAAAGAAAGATTATGGAATGTGCCTTACTGAGTTCAATACTCTGAAGAAGAAACAGAATGAAGGAGTGTCAGAATTCATCAAAAGATTCAACAAGTTATATCTGAGCCTGCCCCCTGAGATGAAGCCACATGAAGCTGCTGCCAAAATAATTTTTATAGAGGCTTTTGATTTTGACTTTGGATTCTCGCTGAGAGAAAGAAAACCTGCCACTTTGGATGATGCACAGTCAGATGCTCTGGAATTGGAAGCGAACTTTGCCTCCACTGGAAAATTAAAGGGAAAAATTTAACAAGATACTAGGAGGAAAGGCAAAGAAGAGGTTTCTACCTCTAATCAAGAAAAGGATTCAGATAAAATGGATGAGATAAGCAAAATGATAAAGAAGATGGTCAAACTTGAACTGGAAGCTAAAAATGCAGCTCCCAAGAACTATTATAATGCTCCAAACAGAGGATATAATCCTCAGTATAAAAGACCTCCATTGCAGATATTGCCGAGAGAAGCAAAAGAACAACAAGACCAGGTACCTCATCCCTTGTACTTGGAAGGACCAGCAGATGACTCCACTGGAGATGCGGCTTATGGATTAGAAGATTCAAATATGGCTCTTTCAAATAATGATGACATGGAGTGCCCGTTGCAAGATGAAGACGAAGAAGCGGAGATTGACCATTACTGTAAGCAATTTGCCGATTTTATGGAAGCACAATTCAATGTAAAATATGATCTCAGATCTTCAAGAAAGAGGACCAGAACTCAAGAGCAAGAAGAAGAGCCACCTCAGAAAGAAACATCTGCTCAGAAGGAATCAGCAACAAAGAAGAATGCGGAAAAAGGTAAGAATATTCTGAATACCCCCTTGCAGTCTAATGATCAGATTCCTTCTTCTTCTAAAATATTCAGTCCTCCTAATGCCGAGCCAGTGTCAAAAGAAGTTAAGTCTTTAGTTGAAAATAAGGAGTCAAAATAAGCCATGAGAGAAAAGCCCACATCCGCTTTTAATTTGCAAAAATAACTTGAGAAGATTAAGATCCCTGTCCCTCTGACTGAATTATTGAAACAACATGTATATCAGTCTCAAGTCACCTCTTTCATACTTCCCCCAGAAATACCAATTACACCCGATATTTTAAACCTTCAAGAAGAAAGACCCATGGTAGTTTTTGGCCCACATGTTGAGGAGATAGACCCTTCTACTCCTCCCTTCTATGTGTCCCTAGTCATCCATGACCTACTGTTACACAATTGTATGTTAGATTCTGGGGCTTCCCATAATCTTATGCCCCTGTCTGTCATGGAACAACTAGGATTGCAAATTACAAGACCATACAAAGATTTATACTCATTTGATTCTAAAAGGGTGAAGTGCTTGGGAATGATTAAAGATTTAGTGGTCAACCTGGCCCAAATTCCAGCAAAGAGTGTGGTCATGGACATTGTGGTTGCCGATATCCCAGCCCGCTTTGGCATGATGTTGTCAAGGTCATGGGGTACCAAGATTGGGGATCAATTAAACTAGATCTTACATATGCTATTGTCCCAGTCTTTGGAGGACAGGAAAGGAGGTTATACAGGGAGACTAGATTTGTTAAAATGATAACTAAGGCTGACTGCTCAGAGAACTCTCCAGTTTATAAAAAAGAGGGAGACTTTTCATGTTTGATGTTAGAATAAAATCAAAATTATGCTCATGAACCCATTTTTGGTCAAATTCAAGCTGAGCAGCCTAAAGGAGATCAGGAATCAGAAATTTGGACCTTGCATTTTGATGGAGCAAATTAGAGAGAAGGAAATGGAGCTGGGGTATTGTTGATCTCCCCCATAGAAAAATGGGTGCCACTGTCTTTCAAATTGGAGTATGAGGCCACAAACAATGTAGCTGAATACGAAGCGCTATTATTGGGACTACAGACAACTAGAAACCAGTGTTTGAAAGTCTTGGGAGACTCTGAGCTGGTAGTGAGGTAGATCAAAAATCAATGCCAAACTAAGCATCCTCAGCTCAGAGCATATATAAAAGAAGTATGGGACATGATGGAAAATTTCTTCTCAGCATTTAATATACATTTCATGCCCTGGGAGAAAAACAGAATAACAGATTCTCTTGCTGTTGCTGCCAGTACATTTTGTCCTCCTCAGAATCCACTTTTAAGATATGAAGTGGAGGTACGTTACAGACCATCCATTCCAGATAATGTAAAGAATTGGCAGGTGTTCGAAGATGATGAACAAATGAAGAGATTCATGGAGACAGTGGGAGAATTCACAAATATAGAAATTGATGATAATGAGGAGGAAGAAGCTGAAAATATTGCAGAAAATAATTGGGAAGAGAACATAGCAGGAAACAAAGTGTTGTAGCTGAAAGGAAATGTTATACCTAGAGGGCTGGTGCCTCTAGAAAGATTATTCAACAAAGATGATATTCCATTGCAGCCCAGCAAAGTAACAGAAGAAGATCAAGTAGGAGATTTGAATCTGGGTACTTCTGCTGATCCCAAAATTGTTAAATTATCTAAAAGAGTCCCAGAAGAATACAAAGAAAAATATTTGAAGTTATTTCAATCTTACAAAGATGTTTTTGCTTGGTCCTATCAGGACCTAAAAACTTTTGATGTAAATATAATACAGCATAAGATTCCACTGAGGGAATATGCAAAGCCATACAAGCAGAAGCTCAGGCAGATAAACCCCTTGTTGCTTCCCTCAATTGAAAAAGAAATCAAAAAATTACTGAAAGCCAAGATAATTGTGCCATTGAGGTACTCAGAATGGGTAGCAAATCTTGTCCCTGTTCGAAATAAGAATGGAGAAATAAGGCTCTGTGTGGATTTCAGGAATTTGAATAGAGCATCATTAAAAGATAATTATCCACTGCCTAAGATGGACCACATCCTGCAGAAAGTAGCGGGAGCATCCAGAATGTCAATGATGGATGGTTTTTCTGGTTATAATTAGGTGGCTGTTTTTCCAGAAGACCAGAAAAAAACTGCCTTCACCACGCCATGGGCAACCTTTATGTATGCTAGGATGCCATTTGGATTAATTAATGCAGGAGATACTTTTCAGAGGGCAATGGACATAGCCTTTGTGGGAGAACATGACAAGTTTTTGGTAGTTTATCTTGATGATATCACAGTGTTTTCAAAGAATGATGATGAGCATATTGAGCATTTAAGAATAACTTTTGAAAAATGCAGAAGGTACGACCTATCTCTCAACCCTCAAAAATCTTTGTTTGCATTAGACGAGGGAAAACTCTTAGGGCACATTGTAACTAAAGATGGTGTGAAAATAGACCCTAAGAGAGTCAAAGTAATAAACAGTATCCCTTTACCAAGAAATAAGAAAGAAGTACAGGTATTCCTAGGCCGAATTAATTTCCTAAGAAGGTTTATTCCTAACTATGCTGAGATAGTTAGGCATATAACTAATATGTTGAAGAAGGAGAATGAAGTAAAGTGGTCCCAGGAGTCTAGAGATGCATTCACAAGGATAAAACAGGCATTCGCTGAGGCTCCAGTACTAGCCGGCCCAGATTACAAAAAACCATTTATAATATTCTCATTTGCTTCACCTCATACAATTGCTGGAGTGTTATTGCAGAAAAATGAAGAAGGATATGAACAGCCTATAGCTTTCTTCAGTCAAGTTCTCTATGATGCTGAATTGAAATATAATATACTAGAGAAGCAGGCATATGCCCTGGTAAAGTCCCTTAAAGCTTTTAGAGTGTATTTTTTGCAATCTCATATTACTGCATATGTCACCACAGCAGCTGTCAAAGACATTCTGGTTCAGGGAGACAGCGAAGGTAGAAGAGGACGATGGATTGCAAAAATCCAGGAGTATGATTTGGACATTAGGCCTACTAAATTAATCAAAGGACAGGGACTTGCCAAGATGTTATCTGAATCAAATCACCAGGCTTTGGGAATCAATTTATCTGTGATAGCAAATGAAGAATCCGAGAGAGAAGAGGAGCAGCAAGGGCTGGAGATGGCCACTCAAAAGATACATGTGAAATATCTAACTAGTCCTTGGTACAAAGAAATTTTTGAATATCTGTTAACACTTAGCTGTCCCCCGAGTTGTGATAAGATAAAATATAGAGCTGTAAGAATGAGATCACAGAAATATATAATTTCCAATGGACAGCTCTATTGGAGAGACCCTCTAGGTATATTGCTGTTATGCCTTACAGAAAATTAAGTACAGAATGTAATGACAGAATTTCATGGAGGAATATGTGGAGGACATTACAACTGGAGGGCCACAACTCATAAAATATTGAGGGCTGGTTTTTACTGGCCAAAATTGTATTCAGATACTTTTGCTTGGGTCAGAGCATGTGACAAATGCCAAAGATTTGCAGAAAGACAGAAATTAGCAGCATTGCCCCTGATCCCTATTCATGTAAACGAACCATTTCAGAAATGGGGATTAGATTTTATAGGAGAGATACATCCCCCATCAAGTGGACAACATAAATGGATACTAACGGCCACAGATTACTTCATGAAATGGGTGGAAGCCATACCTACAAGAAACGCTACAGATGCTGTGATTATGAAGTTTATGGAAGAAAATATCATATCTAGGTTTGGCTGTCCTGCAAGAATTGTAACTGATAATGCACAAGCTTTTAAATCTGCCAGATTTGTGAACTTCTGCCAAAGGTATAACATCATCCTGACTCATTCCATAGCATATTATCCACAGGGAAATGGTTTAGCAGAATCATCTAATAAAACCCTGGTGAGGGCCTTGAAGAAAACAATCAGTGAAAATCAGAAGAATTGGGACTCTCAATCGAAGTTTGCTCTATGGGCAAATAGGATAACCAACAAAAGAGCAACAGGGAAGTCTCCATATGAGCTGGTATATGGAAGAGCAGCTGTGTTCCCTATGCAATTGGCTTTGCCAGTAGCACGTTTTATGCAGGAAAACCAAGAAGAACCGGATGACATGATCAGAAGGATTAATCAGCTGGTAGAATTGGAGGAAACACGGAATCAGGTGGATTAGAGATTGATAGAGTATCAGGAAAAAATGAAGAATGTCTTTGATCAGCATGCAAAGGATATAAATTTTCAAGTTGGAGACCTGGTTCTTAGATGGGATGTTTGCAGAGCAGAAAAGGGAAAACACACAAATTTTGATCCGCTATGGATTGGGCCATTCAAAATAGTGAAGCTGGGAAGAAACAACACCTTTTCTTTAGAAAATCTGCAGGGCGATTTGTTGGATGCACCTGTGAATGGCCAATTCCTCAAGCCGTATTTCCAATTCTGACCCAGGCGGAGAATACTTGATTGTATATATTGTACATAAGCTGTTTTGGTTTTTAATCTTTATAAGGAAAAATGATGTTGATAATTACCTGAAGGAGAAGCACAGGGGAATTGAAGAACAGAGTGAACTATTCAGTGGTCTGCGTGTTCTCGACATGCCCGAGGACAAACATGTCGTCCCCAAATGGAGCCGATGTTGTACATATTTACCCCCTGCACGTAAACTTTTGGTCTGCCACCTTTTTAAATATCCTTTGGACCTCTGCCGTAACTAAAAACCCTGATGCTCCCGTTTGATTCTACCATCTCCGCCTAAAATGCACTGTCCAAATGATTAAAACCCGTAATTTAAATTTTATTGAACCAAAGACCTTAGGGCCCTAGCCCCTTTCCTGATGTCGTCATATGACCCGAGCCCAAGAACCACAGGCCAAAAGAAAGCGGGCTTATTGTTTATATTCGGGCATGATATCCACCGTCCGATCATGTTATATCAACGGAGCGGTGAACGTTTCATATGGAGGGGCCCCCACGCAGGAAACCATGGTAACCCCCGCACCACTCTCGTCGACACGGCGGTATTTACCGCAGGGGTAGTGATCCCATACAGAAAGCACCGCGTGTCATTAGTATGGGCTATGAAACCGCTTTCCCCCGCGCGTTAAAGTCTACACCATCGCCGGGCAGTGGAATTCGTCTGAATCATCCGATCTGCCTATCTCCATCCGACGAAAGATATGTGCCAGAGCTGCTCACTTGTTAACGATTATTTTCCGTGGTCTATGGCCCACCACCGTGCTGTTCTTAACACCATCCGACCGTTGATCTGTATTTGTGATCCAAAGGCCCAGAGTCTAGTTTCCCCACCTGTTAACTCCGCTGCCATGTCACCATTCCACTTGTCCCCCCGTACTCCTACGTTTTTGCTCCCGTGCGCCCAAAACATTTCCCCCGTCATATATATATATATATATATATATATATGTGAGCATGTGTTTTCGTTCATATTCCCCCATTTTATTTATTCCCCCATGACCAAACTGTTTTACGCGCTGTGCCTGTTTACTCCATAACTTCATCGCTTTTCTTCCGCCACCCTGTGTGTTCCTGTCCCCTGTTCGTATCCACGACGTCGTCTTCATCTCCACCTCCATCATCCCCGCCTCCATCTGTGTCGGTTTTTCTAATATTTTGTGGGTTTTGCAGGTTTTGATATAACAGGAGGACATTTTAATTCGTTGCCTCTGTTGCAAAGGTTTGGGGCCCATAAAAGACGATTTCCTGTGGGTGAAATTTAATGAAAGAGGCTGAGGGCAGGTGCGTGAAATGATCACCATTAAAGAAGACAAAGAAATGCATTCACAAAACCCTCTAGAGAAATTTGCCCTGCATTAAAGATCCAGGATTTGAATCCAAAATCGAGGGCCGAGAGTACAATACCGAACTGCAGACTATCTCAGAACTCTTCCGGCAGCAGATTTTCCCTCAGCCGAAGGCAATGCACTGTATATATTTTATTAGTTGTGTCATGTATATAAGGAGATTTTCATCTCCCAGCATTTATTTCTTTAGAGAGATGGTTAAGTACATTCATTTATAGTCAGTCATTCATAGAGAGGGCGCGAATGTTTTCCGCCATTTTATTCAAATTGAGTCATTAATTGTGCTTCATCTACCTCCTCCTCTAGAACTCTACATCTTTCCTATAAAGACCGGAAAAGAGGACATTGTAAGGGTTCTAGATTTCTATCAGCAAACTGTGCAGTGAAAAGGCTCTTGTATACATCTTGTAATATTTCCTGTATGAAGTTTCAGAGCCTGTAGGGTCTCAGTGAGGAGGAGCTATAACTGTAATGAGGATTCTGGTCTATGGTATTTCACAATATGTAATTTCTCTTATGTTTTAATACAATATTTTCTTTCATGCTATTTATCTTCTTGTATCATGTTCTAGAATGTGAGTGGCTCACTAGTTTGCAGTAAGGATTCATCTTCGTTGGTGCCCTTTCTGGAATTAGTCAAGCGCTTTAAATAGGCCTAGTCATGATATACTGTTTCATGTTCGCTTCATCCATATTTTCTGCTATATTAGTTGCTTGAGGGGGGTGCTTTTAAAACGCCATTGTCATATAAGGATTCATAAATTGGTATGCCCTTATATGGTTATGTTGTGTATCTGGGTATCAATCTCATGTCAGCTAATATCTACTTTATGTTCCTTCACTGCACTCATCATCTGATATTTGATTTCTGTGATATATTATCTGAACTCGCCCTCTTTACAGTAAGCGGTCTCTTAACTGTCTGATTCCTTTATATTGAAGTTTTACTTGATGTCCCTACATTGTTCTTGTCTTTGTACCAGCTTCTTAGAGAGATTGGTCCCATTCAAAACTAATTTCCTTGTTCAAAAAAGAGATAGTAAGTGAGTTCTTGGACTGACAACCCAAACTATAAAGGGCTCCTTGCTATATTAAGATGTCCTAGGCACTGGTCTATGGCAACTCTAGGCTGTCTCTAGGAGGGTGACAAAATCATCCACAACAGCACCCAACTTCTTCCCCTTTCCATTGTTACCCAATGAGGTAGATGTGGCAATTATTGTCATACTGCCCAAAGCAGAGGCCATCTTCTCTTATCCTGAATATAGAATTACAAGATCTTCATATTATTATGAACCTTAAAAAACATGGCTCCCATTGCTAAGAACCACTTTTAAGTTGTAACAGGCAAACTAAACAACTATCGCAACTTTTGGCAACTTCTGGAGCATTAAGAGAGAAACAACCAAAGAGAAATACAACCAAAATCCTCATTTTAATGAGACCGGAATATATATTTGCATTAAGATAATAGAAAGAAATCACGACTATATTAAGGCCAACACAAAACAATCTTTAACCAGGGTCTCTCGCGGCCTTTAGGTTGCCATGCTAGAGGTTGCATATTTTTAATTTAAATTCTTGACCTCTCGTGCCCATCTATGAATGCATCCAATGGGATATCTACATCAAATGCTCATTTATATCCCCAAAAACAAATTCCCTACTACAAGAGCACCAATATTGATGGATCACCCCACACCATCCCACCCACTAGAAACGGTGAAAAAGGAAACCCGAGAAAACTTTTGAAATATCTCAAGATGACTATATGGGTGGTTCTTATGAATCAACCAACCATTCATAACATGCTCATCAATCCAAACCATGAGTATTATGTGACGATATTCAAGCAGGCACTGAATCGGATTTCTGAAGCTATGTTAGAGAAACCCCAAACTCTCACTGAAAATAGGTGAAATGTGGCACCACTCAGAGATTGACATGTGCCAATTGGTACAAGTGGTAGACAATTGGCATGCTCAAACAACGAGGTGATGCAGGAATGACATGAGGGAGAAAATATCAGAAAATCCCCAAATATGGAGAACTAAAGCTCATCACCAACCTGAGATTGACAACTTTACATGATGTAACCTATGAAATCATAAATGGAGAAATCATAGTAACAATAAAGTAACCTATGTAACAATAAAGTTGGATTCATCCTGGGAGTGGTAATGGGAGAAATCATAGTGAACAACAGGAAACATGCAGAGTTGCTTACAATCAAATTGATGAAAAAACACATACAAAAAACCTAGATAATAATCATGAACAAGCTTAATATTTAATTATGAACTGTAAAGGAACTTACAAAATGTGACATTGCAAACCTGGTCAAGCGCACAAGCATAAATATCCTGGACATGGCCCTGGTTGACAAGTTGTATTGCTCATGATGCAAGAGGATTTGTACCTGCACTGCCAAGTCAATCAAAATCCATCATTATCTATACAATAAATACAAGTAATTGATGTAGTATTTTTTAATCTAAGATGCATTCTTGTGATAATGTTAGAACATATGTTGAAAATTTCAAAACATACCTGAATAATCCTCTTCGTTTCAAGAACAATTTATTGGAGCCGCATGAACTTGGAACAAGCCTCCCACAATCTGAAAGAGTAGAAACTAATTCAACAGTGACTTTTTTGTTGCTACGCTGGATCAAGGGAGGTTTGATCCAAGATTAAATCACTCCAATAAATTATTCTCTACTAAACAGGGTCAACCATGTGAAGGTGGAAGCTCTTATGGCTCCTCCCCCCTCCTCACATCACTCTCAATTCGCCAATACCCAATCTATATTTCATTTTTTATTTTCATGAGCATAAAAAAAAAATATTCAATAACTAATAATAAAAAAAATTCAACAAAATGTACGCAAGGAAACATTGCAATTAATGCTTGACATGAAAATAGTATGATAAATGAGTTTTTTATATAACGCAAAAAATGCTCCAAGTATGGTAACGTTTGTCTTATAATAATACAATATTTTACATTATCAAATTTTCTTTTTCTTCTTCCTATTTCTAAAGCTCCTAATTACATCATCAATATAATCGTGCTCTGCTCTTGTTTCGTGCCTTTCGGCCCGCACTGCTGACCTAGTTACGTAGTCACGATGTCTGGTCTCATCCAGTGACGGGGCATTGCCTACAAAAACAGATAATATTAAATTTTAATTGTCAGTTTTTAAATATCATTGAACTAGTTCGGTAATATTAATAAAAAAAATTGCAATGATATTATTTACCTGGTGCACTAGTTGTCGCCGCTAACCTAGTTGTGTAGTCACGATTTCTGGTCTCATCCAGTGACGGGGCATCGCCTACAAAAACAGATAATATTAAATACTCGACTGAGCTGCACAAATACCATTAATTTAGTTCTTAATATTAATAAAAAATCAAATGATTATTTTTACTGAAAAAATTACTATCATTAATTTATTGTGAGTCAGACAGATGTCGTGTCTCATTCAGTGATTGCATCACCAACAAAAATGTAGTAATATTAACTTCAATTGTCAAGCAAATATCATTGAACTAGTTCGGTAATATTAATAAAGAAAATTGCAATGAGATTATTTACCTAGTGCACCAGTTGTTGCCACTAACCTAGATGCGTAGTCACGATGTCTGGTCTCATCCAGTGACGGGGCATCGCCTACAAAAACAGATAATATTAAATTTTAATTGTCAGTTTTTAAATATCATTGAACTAGTTCGGTAATATTAATAAAAAAAATTGCAATGAGATTATTTACCTGGTGCACCAATTGTCGCCGTTGGGACTGTTGCCATGTCTTCCTCTCTGGTGGTAAGATCCTCAAGGGAAACATTCTCCGTCATTTAAACAAAAAACGTTATAAGGACAACCATCAAGGTATAATTAGAAAAAATTATAAGTGGAAATTAATTACCGTCACGGCCCTCACTGATAGTAGCATTGTCGGCCTGGTCCCCACTACAATGACTGTGCTGCACTGGGAGGATCATCTTTCAGACCGTTCCAAATTGGGGCATATTTACCCCTATGCCGTGTTGCTCCCCTAATTTATACAAAGTTGTTAGACATTAAATTTATGGACGAAAACAAACATATTTAAAGGTTAATTTTTTACCTTATCAGGCATTCTGGATCTTGGGACTTGCCCCAAGCTTCTGTGATGTTCAACTACGGCTTGATAGTCGAAATGGAAAGCGATATTTTTATCTTCCTCTATAGTTTTTGTTCTGAAGTCATCACCCTACATTACATATGATTGTGTATTTTTAATAATATTTGATAGGATTACAAAAACGTTGGAAGGCGATACAATTAATTATAAGATGTTTAGATACTTAATTACAATTCTTGCAGCTAATTTCAAGTAGCTGCCCTGGCCTAGCTTGTGATGGCCCTTTTTTTCAATCCTAGCTTTGGTTTCCTTTGAGGTGTCAGGCAACCTAGCATCAAAATATTGAATTCAGATATGACGTAGCACACTTTTATTTTAGACATAGAGAAAATTAAAGCTATTGAATTAAAGTTGTAATTTACCTTGCGGGTCCAGTTGGCATTTTTCCTTCTTTCTTTGCCCTTTTCTCTTTTCCGTCATGGATGAGTGCTCTCCACTCACTCTCTGAAACTGCGAGAGGATGCTCATATATAGGGTTAAATTGCAATTGCGTCCTATAGGTGTCCCTGGTATATTTCAAATATTTGCCGGCTACCTGAGCCACCGCTTTTCTGTCAAATGTGCCGACCCCAAAAAGGGCTTCTAGATAATCTAGAAGTTCTTTTTTCAAGTTGGAATTCTAGGAATTCCACCCTGTGCGTATGGTTGGGCCAAAAATTACCAACACATGGCTCTCCAAAAACCTGTAGAACTCATTGTTTCCTACACAGAAAAAAAAAAGATATTATCATCAATTTAAAAATAAAAATCATGATAAATATGTTTTAGATAAAGTACATGAAATAGTTAAAATATTAAAATTTACCTGGGAGTTGTACATGCTTTATAGGTACACCTTCATCGTTCACCAACAACGTGCCATTAATGGTCCCTGTGGAGCTGACACGTGTAGCTCCAGGAAACGCAATAATGTAGTTGGCCATATCAGCCTCATCATTGCCAACACGTTTAGTGGTTGGCTGGGTGTCTGCTTGGGCAGGGTGTGTTTCTTGGCTGGCACCTAAAGGAGTAGAAGGTGTACGAGAGGGTTGTTGGGCAATCTCTTGCCCTTGTGTCCCACTACCACCAACACCGGATTCAGAAAGTGCCAGAAAATGCTACATACAAAAGAAATTTTTGTTAGTTTAGTCAATGTAAAAAGTAAAAATCAAACTATCACAATTCATCTCATACATAACAAAAAAAATATCCTTTTGACTTTTTATTATTACCTGGTATCTTTCTAGCTGGCTCATAAGTTGTTTTATCTTCTCTTCTGTTTCAGGTGTTTGAGGCGCATCTATCAAAGTATTAAATTCCGACCTTGCATCTCGTGCCTTTTTTCGCAACAAGAACACTGGAGATAGGGATGAAGAAAACTCTTCCTCAAAGAGGGAATCATCAGGCGTACCATGGCTAGGTGTCTGCATATTTGAACAAAATTAATATTATTTCAATTATTTAAATAACTAAAATACCTGAAGATAGAGCAATGTTGGCACTTTACATGTTCTTCCGCTGGCCTCTTTCCGCGATCATCCCGTCTCGGGGTTGTTCCTGCACTGCTCTGATCAGTCTGCCACATTGCAATAAAATTATAAATGTAAAAACTTTAAAACAATATCTAACTTGAAAACACAAAATGAAAACTGAAATAATTTCTAATAAGACACCGGAAGACAGAGTTAGAGTTTCAAATATGCCTTGCATTGAATTCAGTCCTGGAAACATGTCATTGCACATTAAGGCACCCAAACAAGAGACGAGTTGACAATGAAGACCTTATTAAATATATTGTTGGAGCAACTTCTAGTAAACTTGTTATGGAGACCTTGAGAACATTTTTGGAGCAACATTGTTGAAGCTCATGATATAGCATTGTTGGAGATGATCTTGAAGGGCACTGAAGCTTTTGGAGCAACTATTGAAAAATCCTTAGAGAATTTATGTAAGGCACTTTCTATCTTCCATCACCTTTTTCCTTTCAATATCCTTTAAATGATTTTGTTGATATTTAATGTTTGAAATCACATTATAATTCCTTGATTATATGTGTTTGGGGACTTTCCCTTTCAAATTACCCAAAAATACCCTGGCAATTTTATCTTCAGGATGCATGTCTGACCCTATTGTTCAATATTTTGATTGATAGTAGTAAACATAGAGAGTTAGGGGGCTCTTGACTTGGTTTGTTTGGACCATTAGATCCCTAACATCTACTAGGGAGAACCCCCCTTGAGTTGGAGGAGAGCTAGCCCGAAGTGAAAAGAGGTTGGTGAGGTGACAATGGGGCTATTGAATTACACATGGTATCACACTTTAGCTTTAGGACTTTATCTTGAGAAGTGTGATATTTTGCTATATCAATTCTCAAATTGTTTACAACACTATTTTTAAGAACTAATAAGAAGTGATTTTGAGGGGTTTTGGGGTATAAGAAACAATACCATTTAAAAAATAGGGTTCTCAGTCCTTGGAATTCCTTCACCTGGGCCTAGGGGCACACTAGAATAATTTCACACTAAACCATGCAAACTTAAAAGTAACTTAACAGATCCATAAAGTAATAATAATCATAATTCCTAATTTCCTATTGTACAATATGATGCAAATTATTCAAACATGAAGCAATGAAGACATGCAATGTCCAAATTTCAAGATTGATGAACCAATACAAGAATTTATAAACTAAAACTTTGATTCAATACTCTGTGTCCTAACTCCAGGAAGGAATCTAGTTTGTAGTATAGAACATGCATCGTGTATTATCAATTCTTAATTGACAACAACTAAAGGTCATCTACATCATCAATTCCTTCCCATTTTGTGTTTTTATGTTATATTCCTTATAAAAGTGTCAAATTTCTCTCAAAGTAAGCAACCACTGAATAAAATAAAAATAGTTGAGATATGATTGAGAAATGGTCATTTATTTCTTGAAAGGATCTTCACAATTTCTTTGGTTGTTTTTCATCTCAAGAAACAAGAAATGACCTAAGAAACTATCATGATGTAATATAAGAAAGAACACGGTGCAATGGCCATTTTCAAATCCAAATGATGTCAATTGAGGACATGGCCTTTATTTGTTTCCTATTTCATAGGAGTTTCGAGTAGAAATGGAACTTTTTTGTACCATTTCTAGTAGTAAAAAGGGAAAACCTTCTTTTTCCATGGGAAATAGTTTACCTTTCCTTTTTCAAGATAATCTAAATCACAAAAAATATGAACTATATTGCACACATTCTTGGATAATGTGAAAGTGGAAAAGGAATACCCTACATAAGTGATGCACACATGTACATTTGAACACTAATAGATTTTTTTAGTTGAAATGCAATGCTTGTTTTCATTTAAATGTAGGGTTTTTAAAGCAGGGAGAAATAATGGCTGCCAAATTAATAAGCGTTTCTTTGGGAAAAATTTAAATCTTGTATTGGGTGATGAAGATAATAAAGGGCATTGAATCTTGATTCTTGACATCTAGAGAGAACCCTACAGCCTAACACAATCCAATGGAATTGACCAAAAAAACCCAAATAGAGTCAACCCTACTATAGGAGGAAGGGTCTGCAGTAAGAACTTACCATTTTGCAAGAGCTAAGGGTGAATGTTGTTTTGCAAGAGCTGAGGGCGAATGCTGTTCTCATAAATAGGTGAGGGCGGATGCAGGTAAATGTCGTTCAAGATTTTGAGGCGAATGTGTGGAAAATCTTGTTCGCAAGAGGCCGTGCTTAATGTTTATATTAATATCGCTCGCAAGAGCTTACAGTGAGTCACGTATAAGAATGATAACTACAATATTTATAATAATGCTTCTGGAGGGGAACTTTAACGCAGTTGTTTATGTTTAAGCATGCATGATAGAGTCACTACACATAATAAGAAAATAATGCGTGTACATTTGAACACTAATATATTTTTTTAGTTGAAATGCAATGCTTGTTTTCATTTAAATGTAGGGTTTTTAAAGCAGGGAGAAATAATGGCTGCCAAATTAATAAGTGTTTCTTTGGGAAAAATTTAAATCTTGTATTGGGTGATGAAGATAATAGAGGGTATTGAATCTGATTCTTAACATCTAGAGAGAACCACAACAAGCTATTAACTAATGGAATGACTAAAACCTCAAACAGAGTAACCCTACTATAGGAGGAAGGAACAAAAGAAGAAGAACTCACTATATTTTTCAAGATATGAGGGTGAATGCCGTAGGTGAATGTTGAGGAAAATATTTGCAAGAGTTGAGGCTAATGCCGAGAAAATGCTGTCTGCACAAGAGAGTAGGGCGAATGCCACAAGCAGGATATTAATGCTAATGCAGCTATCATAATGAGCAACAATAATAAAATTATTTTTAAGGGAAAATATTATAAAAGTGCTCTAACATTTTTACAAGCGTATATAAGCCATACAAATGGCGTAAAAAGCGTCAGCGTTTATCAGGATCGGTGCTTCCAAACGTCGCAATTGCGACACTGACATTGTGTCTCCACTTGCGACGCTTCGAGGCAATCATCGCAATAACATTTTTCAACAAGAGGCCGCAATTACACGTTCTTCAAACGTCGCAATTGCGACACTTTGTCTAAGTGTCGGTATTGCGACACTTTTCTATAAATGTCGGTATAGCGACAGTTTTGGGCGAGATGGAAAACATTTGGGGAAATTTTTGACATTTGGTCAAAAGCGTCAAAACCAAGTGTCGGAATTTCCGCCAAATGTAGTAGTGTGTACTCTTTATCTCGTGTGAACCTGAGCTGTAATATTTTTTGGGTCTGCACTATCCCTCTCATGTCAGATCAACCTCCCCCTACTGATAGTAGCCACCTAGAATCAGGATTCATTTTTGATGCTAGGATGATAGCCACCAACCCAACTGAGCCCTCAGCCCCTACTGCCCCATAAGTTGAGGAAGTAATGGATATTGTGTCTGAGGATGATGAATTTTCCGTGACGTCGGTCATGAGGAAGAGAAAATAATAAGCATAGGGCTCAGGGAACCCCCCCAAAGCTGTGAAATGGGCTTCAGAGAAGCTTATGACCTCCCCGAGGCAGACCAAGTCCCCGCGAACTACACCTCAGGCTCAGGCTGCACAGGAGGAAGCTCTGCCTGCTAATCCGATCAACTGGTTACCTCCATTCATCCACCCCCACAGGCCCTCGATGCACATACCAAAGAACCTTGATGGCTTGGTTACCTACCTACAAATGCCTCTAACCTTGGGAGAGAGACCCCTGTGGGAAGCTCCATGAAGTTAAATTCGATGGTCACGACTTGGAAAATTACGAAGCCTTCCCTGAGCTGACCCTCGTGGTACTTCAACATAATTTACATGGATGATGGGGTCACAGTCATTCCTCAGCACTGGGTAAGAGGATTGGCCATATCCAGGCTCTTGAACCTGTTGCGTATGCCTCACTTTGGCCATTACAACGTCACGGATCAACTGGCCCGACAACTGCTCACCCTAGTACATAATGGCTACCTGTGGATTCGGGATAGGGTCCCCATAAATTATGCCTTGGTTCATATAATCACAGGCCTTCCCATGAATAGGCCACACCCTCTGGAGTGTGTAGGCAAGAAATATGAAGGGGACACCACTGAGTATGTGCGTAATACCTACCATGTGGAGAGGAATATGCGGGGCTTCATCATAAAATCCATCAGTGACCCAGCTACGTAGATGGGTACCATATTATTAGCCTTAAAGCTAATTCGAAAGTGCCAGGTCGCAACTATCCCTGCCTATGTTATTCGGCTCGCCGGTTAATGTGTGAAGGGGGTCTGCCTCAATTGGGCCCAATACTTATGCGACGAGTTCTTAGCCAATGTCTACAAATCCTAAGAGTAGGGTAAAGCCTTTTGCTATGCCTGGAAACTATTTTTGATAGCCCTGGTTGCTTGGGAAACCCCTGCAGAGTCATTCCTCCCTGAGCTCCCTCCAGATATGTGCAAAGGGGCCTGGTATGCCCATCTGTGGGATTCCAGGGATGCACAATGCATAGAAGATAACCAAGTCTTATGGGTCCTCTTTCAGAGTAGCGTGGATGCAGCCATCAATTCTCAACATCGGTTGTCCCCCACTGTATATGACAAGTACAAGAGTATTGCAACATTCCAAGTTACCACGAACAACATTCAGATCCACAGCCACAAGGATAAAACTTGGATATCACTCCCTTATATGGTAGCAGACGAGGAAATCAGCAATGTGATTGTGCTATGGCCTCTCGCCTGGAGGATAGGCTTAAAAACTAGCGTAAGAGATACCGCTGGTACTAGCACGACGTAGGTACCCCCACCCGTTACCACCAAGGAGACCGGAAACACTGGAAAAGATTCTAGTGCAGCCGTGAAAAAGGACACACATCCACCATAGACCACCACGAAGAACACCAAAGCCGAGACCCAGGTTGAGTCGTAGCTAGGCACCGAGGAAGTGAACGTCGAAGGTACGAAATCCATGGGTGAGCCTGTCAAGGGACCCCGAAAGAAGCAGTGCACCCAGCAGAAGGAACAAGATGAGATGGTACGTTGATATATGGAGATCTCGAACAAATCACAGATGCTGTTACACGAGCCACAGAAGAAAAATGGGTGGCATTAGAGGAGCACCAGAAGGCTGCACTCAGTGTTATCGAAGAAGAGCTGTGAACTTTCCAGCTAAATACAGACACCATTCATACCATCATGGTTTAAGGATGAATTCCCCTGGCATCTAGCAGTAAAGCGCTAGCCATAGAAGAAATCCACCTCTATCCCTTACCTAGCACTCCCCTTGTGGTCATTACGCTGGACCAAGAGATCCAACTTCAAGCAAGTGCAGGGGTGCAACTAAATCTTGCCAAGCTACCCCACGCAACATTACAGGGTCTCCACATTGCAGTGTTTAAGGAGATTCACCACCGGGACTAGCAAGTACACCACCAACTTGGTATGGTCGAACACACCATCGCACAGCAGAATGTAGAGGTACTCTTTGCTGTCGCACAGCAAGTAGAGCTCAAAACTCTAATCCACCAGCCTTACACATAATTTACAGAAGAAATCTCGGCGGCATCCACTCCCCAGGCTAAAGTGGAAGGATTGGTCGTAGCATTGAAGGCTTCCAAGATGGAAATGCAGGTCATTAAGACTCAGTTGGAGCAGCAAATCTCTGAATCACAAGCCAAAATACAGCCCGAAACACCCCCGAAGGTACGATCCTAGTGTGTTGTGCTAGTGACCGAGGCTACCAACACCATTACAATATAGATTTCTCAAGGCGCCCGGTTACTCCAAGACGCCATGTAGTTTTGGACCAAGATCTAGCGTGATCCGGTCCTCCAAAAAATCAATCAGAACTTGTGATAGAAGGATGAAGCTTTCGAGTAGATCGAGGCTACATTACCTACCTTGGTCCCTGCACAGCGTTTGGCATGATTGCGGACCAGCAACTCCCTCCAATATGAGATTGAGGGACTCCACCAAAAGAAGCATGTTATCAGAGAGTGCTTAAAGCCTTGGACTGTTGCGGCATTCCAGCTCTCAGAGGATGTTGATGGTGCTGTGAAGTGACTAAACCAGACACTGGAGAGTGTCACGGCTATGACATAGGGACCAACCTCATAGAAGCTTGTAGATATTGTGCAGAGCATTGTTGCACAGAGTTAAGAAGTTCTGCCCCCATTGGTCATAGTTGTCAATGCAGTACACGCACAGGTGGAGACCCCACCACCATAGTGACTCAGTATGAGTCACAAGATTGTGTTGGGGGAATATTGGAAAAGGGTCTCCTACAAGAGCTACAAAACTGGTCCATTTTGTATATTTTTTATTATATTTTGTCTAATGCAGGGGTTTTGGGGTGATTCAAAGCCCCTAATTCATTGTAGATGGGTCAAGGGTAGACCAAGAGTCTGCAAACCACGATTTTTGGACCATTGGATGCGTAGGCTAAAATAGTATAAGTAGTTGAACCTTTTTGAGTTGTAAGACAGACTTGGATTAAGATTGATGTGAATTTCGAATTAGTAGATCTGTTTAGGTTTTTGGGGAAAGGACTCCTGCTGGTTCTGTGCGCAGAGATCCTCAGTCCTACTATGTGCGGACCCTATTATTGTCTGCACAGCTTGGGTTTTTTGGGTATTGTAAAAGGAACTGAAGGATTAAAGAATGTGGAAGGCTGTTGAAATCTATGAATCTATTGAATCAGTGATATCTAGTTATGTATAATTTGTTTCATTGATTTAAGTTGCGCAAATACTTGTGTTACATGTTTATAATGCAATCTAGATCTATTATGGTATGCATAATTCAATATTGAGCTCCACAAGTAACTGTGTTATGTGTTTATGCTCCATTGACCGTTGATATGAATCCATTTATTAGACTTGATGCAAGAATAGTTGTGATAATTGCCTTATTTTCCTATATCTGGGGTTCGTTGTGATTATACATGATATTGCACATGTGGATGCGGACGAACTGATAGATCTGGGTTTTGTAATATGTGATATGATAATTGTCAAGTCGAATGTAGCTCTGCCTGAATTACCTAACCTCTCCCAGGGTGCAGAAACCTGGTTCTAACACCCTCCCATACTACTTCGGGTGAGACTTTAGTCTACGCAAGCAGGCCACTGCCAAAAGGGCCAGTAGTATAGGGGTTTGTTGGCAAACCTTAACCTCTAAACCTGGGTCAGGACCCCTCAAGCCAACAAATCTGAAGCAAGGGAAAGGCACCCCAAAACTACAGAAAAAAAGGATAAATCCAAGGTGGGGAAAACCAAGAAAACCTATTGAAGCTGCAAGAAAAGAAAAACACCACAAAGACAAAGAAGGACACAGGGAAATGGTGTGAGTTCCATAAGAGCCCCACTCACAACACAAGTGAGTGTCAAGGCAAGAAATCACTGGTGGTCGAGTTGAAGGCTTTCGAATAAGATTTTTGTTCTGACTCTGAGTCAGAACTTGACAAGGGGAATGACAAAGGGAAGCATAGTATCGATGCAAAGCCTAGTGCCACTGTTTCCACCATGAAGATCCCGAATATCGAGTCTAAAGATCTAGAGGAGGGGGAATGACTCTTCCAATCATAGATGTGGGTGAAGGGTTCTCCATTATAGTTAATTGTCAATAACATAATCCAAAATAACCTCATATTAGTAGAGGTTGTAAAGCGGTTCGACCTGCTGACCACACCACATTTTCAGCCTTACACCATTGGGTGGGTTCACCAAGGGCAGGATCTCTGCATCACCCAATAGTGTCACCTTCCCTACAACATCAAACCATTCAAAGATGATATATTGTGTGATGTTAATCCTCTTGAATTTTGTGATGTATTTTTATTCCAACCATACTTGTGGAAGATTCATGTTGTGTGTGGGTTCTGAAGAGACAATCCCTTGGTTGTGAAAAGGAATCAAAGCTCAAGGCATTATTTTATGTATTTTATGGAAAAAAAATTCTAATTCGAACTTTGATCTATTTCTTTGGAAATTAGTTATTTAAAACTCTTAATGCCCTCAAGTAATAAAATATTACGCAATGCCTTTAATTTCTGAAAAGTGAATGAAAAAGAACTATGGGGAATCTTAAGATAATATGTTGTAAACAGAGAATCTATTAACTAAAGTTTCAGAGAGAGTTTATGAATAGAGAGGAGTTGGAGTGAAGCAAGGCATTTGAGGTTATTTAACACTTACTCACAAATGTAATTCAGAGACCAAAAGCTTCTTTACTTCACTTCATTCATAAGAAGAAATAACACAAGATGACATAAGAAACACAAATCACCATCAATAGTTGTAGGAAACTTGAGGCTTCTTTCATTAAGTTTTCAAAGAAATAAGTACAAAAATATTGTCTTCCAGACGTCCAAAACTCCGAACCCTCTTTAATATAAATCCCCTCCCTTTTATATCTGCTACCTAATCTAGCTTCCTAATTATGATCAATTTTAAAACTGATTCTTGAAGTAGTTTTGGGAAATTTTGAATCAATTTAAATTGAAAAATAGTATTTTTAATACTATATGTATATATATATAGATGTATATGTATATGTATATGCATATGCATATGCATATGCATATGCATATGCATATGCATATGCATATACATATACATATACATATACATATACATATACATATACATATAAATATACATATACATATACATATACATATATATATACATATATATATATATATATATATATATATATATATATATATATATATATATATAAAACAAAAAACCTAAAAAATAAAATAAAAATCCCACCTCAGTACAAGTCAAGAAAGAAAACTAATACATTTTGGGTCCCACCATTGTACTCATATAGATATTGGAAAAATCACATATGGTTTTTGAAAACCAATTACTACCTATGGGAGCACTTGTAGCAGTTTCTGGAAGTGAGAACAGTGATACCGCATTGAATATTAATCATTGATCTATTATATGGTAGTTTAACAGAAACCGCTTACGAGATCACTTCACCATTTAACATCCGTGCATTTTATGCCTCCGAGTTGCGTTAATTTTAGGAGCGAATAATGTATACCATCAATTTTGTGAGATTTGTTGGAACGATAATTATGTTTTTGTAATATTTTTCCTTTTGATAAATGACTTCACTTCTTTTCCTCTTTAATTCATCATTTTTGTTTTCTCTCTAAGCTTCATCCAATTTCTTGGAAATATTTTCAATTTCCCTCCAAGGATCATTCCTAATTTGCATTGTAATTTTATCCCTCTTCTTGGTATTATCATCTGCAACCTTCTTCCAATAGTTCAATGAAGCCTCCAAATCCGAATTTTCCTTTTCAAAAGCCTGCCTTTCTTTCTTTTCGGAGTTAAGCTCCATATTCAATGCTAGAAATTTTTTGTGGAAAGTTCAGAAAAAAAATGTGGTGATACGGATTCTCTATCCATTATCTCCCTCTCGCATCGAATGGTTTGTCTTAGAATGAAATTATAAGTCCAACACTCTCCCAATAAGAAATATTTATTAGCGAGGTTCGATGATCCTCTTCTCTTAATGTAGCCATGATAGTCTTCTTTAAAAAAACTTGAGTGATTCTTTCAAAACGAGCCTATGTTTTTCTGCTTGTTTTAATCACTTCCACTTTTCGTAAGCGTCATGTGATTTCTGTGTAACATTAATTTCTCCCTCTTTGCTTAACACAATGCTCACATTCTTGAAAAATTCCTTTACCATCTGGTGGTGCTTTTGATAATTGTTTTATCTCATTCCTTTAGATGGAAACTTGCAGGAGGAAAGTTGTAAACAATCCTATTGAAGCTCATATTTCCTATCATATGATGCTTCTCCATTTTTGTTGCATCAACACCATGCAATATTGCTCCACCAAGCCTTTCCAAATTTGACAATGTTGCATGAGCTGAGTTATACGATGATAGTACCATCTCTCTACTGTCTAAAGAGGTTGTAATCATGTTTTCTGTAGATCTAAATGTATTGGCTAGAGCCAGAGAAAATGAAAAGTCCCCTTCACCAACTAATACTATCCAATGGAAGTCAAAATAATGCTTGATACTTTTGTCCAAAGAGGGATATCTATTTTTATATTTGGACTCCTGAAAATTTGTTCTTTCTTCCATTTATAACTACTCCAGAAAATAGATCTGAAGAATGGCGTTGTTCCTTAATTAAGATATTCTTTCCCGTAGTTGTCGAGTTCTTGTTTCCATGACTGCTTCAGGTTCCAATATGATTTTTCCTTCCTCATAAAGCTCTGGCAATATTGTTTGAACTGGAATTTTGTCACCTATAACCTTCTTTAAGCATGAAACATGGAAAACTAGATGCACTTGTGAAGAAGCAAGAAGCTCCAATTTGTATTCCATAGTACCAATCTTTAGAAACACCTTGAAAGGACCATAGAACTTTGGCGATAATTTATTATCCTTCTTATCCTTCTTGAGGGACATTTGCTTGTATGGTTGTAGCTGTAAAAATACCCAGTGTCCTACATCAAAACTTATCTCACTGTGATGTTGATCTACCTATTCTTTCATTCGATTTTGTGCCAAATTTAGGTTATCCTTTAAGAGTTGGAGAACTTCTTGTTGATGCTCGATGTGATCTTCCGCTACTTGAACCTTAGAATTTTCTCTTAAAGGTGATGTGATGGATGGTGGATGATATCCATGAAGTGCAATAAATGGGGTCATTTTTGTTGCAGTATGGAAGTAAGTGTTATACCACCATTCAATGAGAGGTAACCACTTGACCCATTGTGTTTTCTTATCAGATACAAAACAAAGAAGATATTCTTCCAAACATTTATTCACTATCTCAGTTTGAACATAAGATTGAGGATGATAAAACGAGTTATGAGCTAGTTGAGTACCCAAACAAGAAAATAATTTTGTCCAAAAATTTCCAGTAAAATGGGATCTCTGTCACTTACAATAATATTTGGGTTTCCATGTAGCTTTTGAATTGTTTCCATAAATGCAGTAGCAACTATACTTGCTTTAAATGGATGAGATAATGCATAAAAGTGTGCATACTTGGTAAGTCTATCAACTACCACCATGATGACACTCTTTCCTTTGGACTTACGTAAACCTGTGATAAAGTCCATTGAAATCTCCTCCCAACGTTGACTTGGAATGGATAAAGGTTGTAGAAGACTCGAGGTCTTAATTGTCTCAAATTTATTTTGCTCGCAAACCAAACATCTTGCCACAAACTTTTGAATGTAAGATTTAAGGCCATCCCAAAAAAATTATTTCTCCACCCTGTGGTAAGTTTTAAAAAATCCTGAGTGTCCTCCTAAAGGAGAAGTGTGCAATTACGGAAGAATATTTTGTTTTATTTGGGAATTATTACAAATATATAAGTGATATTTGTATCGTAAGGAGTCATTTTTATAGTTAAATGTATTAGATGTACTAGGATATTACTGTAAATTTTGAATGAGTGTCCACACTTCTTCATCCTGCTTCCATTCATCCCTTGGTTCGGTTATCCAATCTGGTTGGATAATAGAAATGGCACAAAGCAATTCTTCCACCTCTTCATACTTTCTTGAGAGTGCATCTGCGACAACATTTAGCTTCCCTTTTTTGTAGATGACTTCAAAGTCATAACCCAACATCTTTGTGACCCATTTTTTCTGCTCTTCTAAAGATAGTCTTTGTTCCAAAAAGTTTTTAAGACTATCAGGATCAATTTTTACCTTGAAGTGTCTTCCCATTAGGTAAGGTCGCCATTTCTTTAGTGCATGTAGTATTTCCAACATTTATTTCTCATAAATAGCTTATTGTAAATACTTTCCTTTGATTGGATGAATTTCAAAATTAATGTGTCTTCCTTCTTGCATTAAAAAAACACCAATTCCATTTCCTGAGGCATCACATTCCACAATAAATGTTTTTGTGAATTTTGATGTAGCCAAGACGGGTGCTAGGCACATTGCCTCTTTAAGATGTTCAAAGGACTTAGTTGCTTCAAGATTCCATGAAAATTCATCTTTCTTCAATAATGTTGTTAGAGGTGCTGCTATTCTCCCATAATTCTTAACAAACTTGTGATAATACCCTGTTAACTCGAGAAATCCTCACAACTGCTTTATTTTTGTGGGGACTTTCCATTCCTTAATGGCTTTAATTTTATTAGGGTTTACCATAACACCCTCACGAGATACAATATGAGCCATATATTCGGCATCTTGTACTCCAAAGAAACATTTTGATGTTTTTTCATATAATTGTTTCTCCTCCATTACTTTGAGCACCATGTCAACATGTTGAACCTGATCCTTCCAAGACCTACTGTAGATTAGTATATCATCAAAAAATACTACCAAAATTTTTTGAAGAAAGGGTTTGAAAACGGAATTCATCAACCCTTGAAATGTAGAAGGTGCATTGGTAAGGTCAAAATGCATGACCAAAAATTCATAATGACCCTCATGAGTTCAAAATGTTGTTTTCGGAATATCTTCTATCTTCATTCTAATTTGATGATATCCTGAACGAAGATGAAACTTGGTAAAACAAATTGCTCCATGTAATTCATCCAATAATTCATAAAATTACAGGAATGGGAAATTTATCTTTAATAGTGAGCTTATTGAGCTCCCTATAATCCGGACAGATACACCATGATCCATCCTTCTTATGCACCAATACTACTAGAGTAGAGAATGAACTTTGGCTAGGTTGAATTATACTAGCCTCTAACATTTCTGCAATCATATGTTCAATTTCACTCTTTTGGACATAGGGATATCTGTAATGCCTAATGTTTGGAGGAACACTTCCTGGAATAAAATGAATAGCATGATCATGATCACGAATAGGTGGGAGTCCTTGCAGAGTTTCAAACACCTTGGAATGATTGTCTAAGACTTTTTGGGGATCTGGAGAGATAGATGATTTTGATGTTGGAACTTCTATTGAGAATAATTTTGCAATTACATGTTGTTGTTCTTTCTTCAGGAGCTTTGTTGTGACATTAAAGAGATTATTATATTTCCTGACTTCCCTGCGATACCCTGTAATTTGACTTCCTTTCCTTCTGAAAAAAAATCAAGAAAAGTTCTTGAAAATTAAATACTATGATCCCCAAAGATTGTAACCATTTTACTCCTAGTACAACATAAGCACCTCCCAATGGAATGGAAAGAATTTGACTATTCAATACATATTCCCCCATGGTTAGCTTGATATTATGAAATTTTCCAGATCAATTTATAGTTCCTCCATTTGCAACCATCACTTGACATTCTGGTGCTAGGTATAGGAAACAATTAAATTCCTTGGCTAGCTTACAATGGATAAAATTATGGGTACTACCTAAATCAGTCAACACTATTACCCTTTTCTTCTTGACATTCCCTTCTATATTGAGAGTTTGAGGAGTGGTGATACCTGCCAATGCATTACACTATATGGTCGGACTCATTTCTTCTTCTTCTAAGGTTGGTTCCTGGTGTATATCCTATTCTTTTGAAGTTTCTTGTTCATTTTATTCCTCCTCTTCACAATCTGTGTAAAATAATTTCTTCTCAGCACACTTATGACCTTTAGTGTATTTTCTATCACAACTATAGCAAAGCCCTTTTTCTCTTTTTTCTTCCAATTGTTGTGGTGTCAACCTTGTAGGTTGTGGAGTTCTAGGAGTAGAAACACTTCCATCTTAATAGATGTGAGTGGTAGGATTCTTTGTCACCATAATTTTAAATTCAATTTTTCTTGCCAATCTGAATGCCTTCTCCAATGAATCAGGTTCCCAAACATGAACTTCATGTTGGATGTTATGCTTTAAAGTCCCTATGAAGACATCAATCCTGTGTTCCTTTGTAATATCAGTTAACCTTATATTCAATTTTTGGAAGTCCTAAATTCGCTCCACCACTTAACCCTTTTGTTTGAGATTTATCAATTGGATAAAGAAGGTGTTGTTATTTGTATCCTCATAATGTACTATTTTTTCCTCCGTAAAAATTGACCAAGTGACAATTTTTTTACGGAAGCAAAGCCTTCGATAACATACAAATGTTTTTTCTTCTAAATGTAAAGTTGCAATGCGTACCTTTTTTGTTTTTTGCACATTATTGAGATCAAAATATTGCTCCATCTGTAGTATCCATGTTACGGGATCCTTACCATCAAACTTCCTCATATCCATCTTTGGAATATGGTGGTTCTTACATCCAACATTAGAGTTTATAAAATCACGATTAACATTTATTTTGTTCTCATCATGAGTTTCCTCTACTATATTTTCACCATTAAGAAACATTTCTTGTATCCACTTTGTCAAACCTTCCATATCTGCGTTTAGATCATTCTTCATGTTTTCCATGTCATCCATATTAGCTTCCATGAAAGCTTCCATGCCATCCATATTAGCTTCCATGCCATCCATATTAACTTTGATGCCTTTCTTCAAACAATCCATCTTAGCTTCCATGCTTTTCTTCAAAACATCCATTTCATTTTTTATTTCTCTTCGCGAGAGCGAAATTTGGTGCGCTCTTATAATTTTGACATGTCATATTGCAGTTCTTCATATTCATGAGTCATAGTAGAGCCTTCTAAAGGCTTAATGGGTGTTGAACTATTTTTAGGGGAAATTTTAGAACCCAATGCTGATATATATTCTACAATATGCCCTTGGAATCAATTCAAACTGATTTTGCACACAAGACTTATGCAATTCGGGAAAAAAATACACACCTTTTTCTTTCTTTTAAGGAGCTCGATAATGAAACTGAATTATGAATGTAATTTCAGATCTTCAATATCTGAAAATCTGCCTTGTAGTATCCATCTAAAGCTTCTTTCAAATGCCACAGGCCTGACCTGAATTGGATTCTTCAAGTAAAAGTTATGCCCAATCTCCCACAATGACCTAATTATGGACTAGTTTAGTAGAGCGAACTTGTACGACGTTCCACATGTCATTGTTTCCTCAATCAGCTTTGAAATTGATACACAAGAAACTAAATTCCATGTAATTTCAGCCAATTTTTACAGAATTCCAATCCGATGCTCAGAGAGAGAGTTATGACAATTTTCCCACGGTCACCTCTTTGAGATGAAATTCGAGAGCCTGAAAAAAGCCAAACTTCCACAGATCATATCTCCGCAAATATTGCGAACCTGATCCAGATTTATGTAGGAACAGAATAAAATACAGAAATAGACATAAACACAAAGATGCAGTGGAAACAAGACAACATTTTGTTTAAATCAAATGACTGAAATCTTCGTATAGACATAATGGAAATAAAAATAGCTAGGGTGTCGGTAACGTATCTCTAAGAAGAAATGTGGTGGATACATACCTCTAAAATGTGTTGCAATGAGGCTTGAGGGCCTATTTATTATTGAGAAATAATGAAGAACTCTAAACAACCAAAAACCTAACCCTAGCAGATGAAGCGCCAAAACTATGAGCCTCGTTTGGGTAAATTGGTGTTTCAACTTCTCGGGAACATAACTTCGGCATATGATCTCCGTTTGATGCGTATCATACCTCGTTAGAAATATATATCTGAGGATTACAACTTTAGATATGAGAATAATCAATCTATGGACCCATGTTTCTCCCATTTTTTTCCAAAAAAACATCGTTTAGGGCCTCGAAATGACTCCGGAAGTTCAGGACTCGAAAAAATACTAAAAATAGTAAGTTTTGTTGCAACTTAAAAACTAAACGAACTGATGGTGGGGGTTCAAATGGAATATTTTAGTGGCCACCAATATCCACCTAGATCATTAAGGCCCCAAAACCACTCCGGGAGTGCAGGTTTTGAAAACCTGCTAAAAATAGTAAGTTGTGTTGAGTGTGAAAAGCTGTAAGAATTCATGTTGCAGATCCAAATGGAATAGGTGGGTGGCCACCTTTATCCACCTAGATCATTCCTCCCTCCTTAGGAAGAAATGGTCCCCATTGCGTTGACATCCTCCATGAGATGAGGTAAATTTTGTTGAACTGGGTATTAGATTTGTTGAAGATGTCATGGACCTGCAGGCAGACATGCTGGATCCGTTTAGTAATTTTGATTTCTTTATCAGCCTTAGACTCTACATTTTTATATTATGGATGTGTAGTTGCAGGAGGTATGGCAACATCAGGCGGCGATGTGTCAGGGGTCAGATCATTGGAGTGCTTGTCTTGACAGTGTAGAGGAACCTCTGTGAGTGAGGAGAAAATGTCATCGTATTCCCCCATGACTTTTTCCATCTCCTATAGTCGTGTAGGGGAGCCCTATTTCAAGGTTGTGGCCACAATACTCTTCTTTCCCTGTGATTGAGTTGTAAGGAAAATAAACTTCCTAGTTTAGGAAACAATGTTACTGCATTATTTTGCAGTAGTCAAAGAGATGACAAGAGGTGGTACTACCTCCGATATCCTATACAAGTTATTTCCCAAAGTAATGATAATAGCACGAGGCCTAGAATCATACATAGCATGTCACCTCCATAAGTATGGTTGGCCCAATAATACATCAGCTACATCAAGAGGAGCAACATCACATAATACCTCATCTGTGAATTCCTTGATGTTGTACGGAAGGCGACATTGTTGGCGAATGCGGATATCTCTCCATGGGTGTAGCCACCTGATAGTATATGGTTGTGGGTGTGCTATGGTCGATAGGCCGAGCCACTTCATGAACTCTGTTGAAATGAGGTTCTTTTGGCTTCAACTATCGATAAGGAATTACATTGGAGAATCCTTCACCCACATTTGCGAATGGAAGAGGCGCTCCCACTCCTCTGGATCCTCTGGATCCTCCCTCTGGATCTTGGTGGTGGAAACAATGGCACTGGGATCTGCATCAATGATTTTCTTCCCTTTGTCATTTCCTTTTTCTGGTTCTAACTCAGGATTAGAAAATGCATCTGATTCGTGTGCCTTTAGTTCGAGCACCAACGACTATTTGGCCCGATACTCATTTGTGCTATGAGTGGGGCTATTATGAAATTCACACCACTTTTGCGTGTCCTTATTTAGACTTGTGGTGTTTTTCTGAGTCACCCCACCTTAGCGTTTTGCCTTGTTCTGCAGTTCAGAGGCACCTTTCCCTGGCTTCAGATTCGCAGATCCAAAGTCTCACTTCTTCTACTTAAATTTCTGCTCGATCTTGGCAGCAGAGTGATATGTTGCTCCAAGCGATGCAATGTAAAGAAACTCCATTTCCTCCTAAATTTGTTTGTGCATATGGCCGTGGTACTTGATCACCAAATGTCTCTCTGAATCTTTAATGCCTCATTTTGTGCACAGGGTATGGAACAAATTCATTAGTTCGTACACATCTTGATCCCTTTACTGCCGCAGCGCGGTCCATTGGATGTATTTGTCCTCATAGCTCCCCACGGGGTAGTATTGTTCCTTGATGCCATCTCAGAATGAATTCCAAGTGGGTGTGTCTGAGAATAGAGAGGGTTCCCCTTTGTCCTCTTTCTCACAATAGGTTTTCCACCAGTCTTTGACACAGGGAGTGGCTTTGAGGAGTGAAAAAATAATCTTTTCTCGGTCAGAGAAATCATGGACCAAGAAATACCCTTCCAGAAAATTTAACCATCTATCTACAACATCTTCATCTATTTGGCCTTCAAATACAGGAATGCCAAATTTTACCTGTACCTTGAAGGAAGTGGCACCTCCAAAGTGGTTGTTTGATGTAGATGTGCCGTAGGTGGGCAGTCATTGAAGGATCTAAGAAAATTTATCCATCATCACGTTCCTTTGTTTCTTGAGGGCCTCCTCGAGCAATATTTTGATATGATCTCCTGCTCCCTCATCTTTCTTTTCTTTCGCCATGGGAGGTCGTTTGGGTTTTTGAGGCTGATCTTGCAAGGGTTCAACTAGATTGAGCCCTAACTCCTTATACCCTGACCGTGTTGGGGACATGAAAAGAAAAATAGAGAAAGAGAAGACCGCTCTGATACCACTAATCCGGCTTTATGCAGCGACACAATAAAATATATAAATATATATAAACATAGAGATGCAGCAGAAACAATACTTCATTTTTTTTAAATCAAATGACTGAAATCTACTTATAGACATAATGGAAATAAAAATAGCTACGGTGTTGGTAGTGTATCTACGAGAAGAGATATGGCGGCTACAGACCTCTAAATTGTGTTACAATGAGACTCAAGGGCCTATTTATTATTGAGAAACAATGGAGAACTCTAAACATCCAAAAATCTAACCCTAGGAGATGAAGCGCCAAAATTATGGGCCCCACTTGGGTAAATTTGTGTTTCAACTTCCCGAGGACGTAACTTCGGCATACGATCTTCGTTTGATAGGTATCATGCCTCGTTAGAAACATCCATCTAAGGATTACAACATTTTATGGGAGCAACATTGATCCATGGTCCCATGCTTCTCCCAGTTTTCCCAAAAAATGTCGTTTAGGGCCTCAAAATGACTCCGGAAGTTCAGGACCCAAAAAACTGCTAAAAATAGTAAGTTTTTCTCCAACTTAAAAACTAAATGAACTAATGGTGGGGGTTTAAATGGAATAGGTGGGTGGCCACCAATATCCACCTGGATCATTAAGGCCCCAAAACGGCTCCGGGAGTGCAGGACTCGAAAACCTGCTAAAAATAATAAGTTGTGTTGAATGTGAAAAGCTGCAAGAATTGATGGTGTGGGTCCAAATGGAATAGGTGGGTGGCCACCATTGTCCACCTAGATCAGAACCAAGATCTGAAATTTCTACACGACGTTCATCAGGATTTCGGATTCACTCTGTAAAAATTTCAGCTTCTGAACTTTTGTAGAAACAAAATTTATAGTGAAAATTCCATGATGACTAGCTTGGAGTAGTGAAACACTAGAATCCAAATATATTGACACCAAATGTCATGAAACTAGCTCTAAAAATAGAAGAAAAAAGAGATCAACACCTTAGAAATTAACCACTTCGAAGGGGTAACCTCCAATACATTACCTAAATGAACAATTCTTGGATGATACAAATGACAAAACCTCTTTCTATATATAGGAGTCTATGGGATCACAATATAATCCTAGCCGACCTAACAATAATAATATAAGGGAACAATAATAACAATATTGGGGCTATAGGGATACAAAAATAACAATAAGGGGGTTACACTAATAACAATAAGGGACTATACTAGTAATATAGGGACCTAACATAGTAAACCATAGTTGCAACTTCAGGAGGTTGAATTTCTTTTGGTATACTGATTTTTTCTTTAAACCTCCTATTAAGATTAGCGATTGATTCATTGCTCTGCCTCTGGATAGAATATAATTCCAAAAGGTGTTTTTCGTATGAACTAATTTAACTTTCTTCTAAACATTGGAACCATTGTTGAGCACCCTCCTTTAATGAATGAATAAACATCCTTAAAGCCACATCTTCATAAATAATTTGAAATTTGTCCAGAAAGTACTAAAATTCCAAGATATGTTGTTCAGCTGAAATATCCTCCTCCTCTCCAGATAAAATTTGCATAAATTTGAATCTTTTTGAGGGATACTGATGAAGAATTGTGGGCAGCTTCAGGGGTGTTACACAACAATTTATCACTATCCTTGTACTCCCCATTCGTTGATCCTGGAGTACCCATACAGTGACCCTTGTGTACTTTCCAAGCATGGGATTCATACCCTTGAATCACACTTTGTCTGCCAATTCATCTCCTTTTACAAATTTTCTGCGAGATCCCTATAGAAACCTGGTTTACAAGGTCGACGCTTTGTATCAGTGTCTGACCCGCGCCGATAGTAGAGATTTGGACAGATACCCACATCGATCGGCACTCTGTCTTAATTTTTTACTTGCATCGATCCTCTTTTTTAAAGTTTTTAAAATAGTAATGAAGCTTCCATGACTAGAAGCTTCTTAATGAGGTGAGCTGGAAGTTTTTTTTGAGGATATGGCCGAGTAATTCCCCTTTGGGCTTCTTGTTCCCAATAAATAGGAACTATTCCAAAGGATAAGCTATTTTCCCATTATTTGAGGGCCCATATCCTCCTCCTCCATTGTTATATAAAGAGACCTCTTTCACCTCTTCTACCTTAGTCGGAGAGTTAGAGTTAGAGAGCTAGAGCTAGCTAGTTATAAGCAACAATCATAGCTTCAGGAGAATAGAGAAGAGTGCGATTGTTTTTGTGTGTTAAGAACATAGTGAGATAATAGACCTTTGTTTATGAGGGCTTTGCAAACGTTCTTGGTTATGGACCTGCCGAAGGAGAGCATCAACATCAAGGCTTGGTTGTAAACTCCCCCTGTCTTTATCATAATAAAATGAAATTGATTTTTATCTTCCACTCTTGTTTACATTTATAATGAAATTTCTAGCATTCCTTGATCAGTTATATAGGTTGTAATTGTTTTATGTTTTTCATGGTTTTATGCTTGTCATTGTTTCTTGAATGTCTATACAGGTAATTGATCATTGGCAACATCGTTTATCGAGTTTGAGAAGAACGACAGATCAAGATGCTTCGACAGAAAATGACGACATAGCATCGTAACAAGGTAGGCCATCTTCCTTGCTCTAAATTTCATTTACAATCTAGGAAGGTCGATGTTAGTATGTTCTTGAAGTTGCTAGACCCACCCTAGGGCTAGAGGGATCACCTCTGTCTGCAAAGGGGATTTACCTGGACAACAAGGGGTTTAATTATTTCTTTGTTTTTGAAGTGAAAATAAGTTGATTGCTTGTTAGGAAAAATGGCGGTTACCAAAGTTAATGAATCATCTTCTTCATTTAGAGGTTCTAATTGATTATCTTCAGGGATTGTAATGCAACAATAATCTCTCCTCTCATATTTAGGAGATAAATTTGTTTCAAGATCAATAATACAAGAAGAAGAAAGATCTTATTTTTCCAATAAAGAATGTACTTTTTGGGCTTTACAATATTTTTAGAAAATAAAGCATGAAACAATCTTCTTGATATGTGAGGGAAAATGAGCACTAAAATGATAGTAAAAAATAGAACTTCCTTTAAAAAACTAAAACTCTGATACCTGTTTCTTCCATGATGCTTTCTCATTTTCTTGCCAGAAAAATTCCTTATCTACTGAAACCTTCATTAGTGGAGTCGCCAGGTGAATAATAAACAACCAAAATTTATATCTAAATCTTGTTCACCATCAAGAAATAGATCTCAATACCTAGGGAAAAAAACTATGTGCCTTCGTCCTCGGCAATGACGCCAAAAAAATGTTCGTCCTTCAGAGACAATCCCGTGGTTGTGAAAAGGAATCAGTGCTTAAGAAATTTTTAAAGTATTTTATGGAAAAAAATGTTATCATTCGCTCTTTGCTCTATTCCTTTGTAAATTAGTTGTCTAAAACCCTTAATTCCCTCAAGTAATAAAATATTACGCAATGCCTTTAACTGCTGAAATGTGAATGAAAAATAAGAACTATAGGGAAGCTTCAGATAATATGTTGTAATCTATTAACTAAAGTTTCAAAGAGAATTTATGAATAGAGAGGAGTTGGAGTGGAGCACATTTGAGGTTATTTAACTCTTACTCACAAATTTAATTCAGATACCAACAACTTCTTTACTTAGCTTCATTTATAAGAAGAAATATTACACAAGATGACACAAGAAACACAAATCGCCATCAACAATTGCAGGCAAATTGAGGCTTATTTCATTAACTCTTAAAAGAAATAAGTACAAAAATATTGTCTTCCAAAGGTCCAAAACTCCGAACCCTCCTTAATCTAATTCCCTTCCCTTTTATATATGCTACCTAATATAACTTCCTCAATATTATGATCAGTTTTAAAACTGATTCTTGAAGTAGTTTTGAGAAATTTTGAATCAATTTAAATTGAAAATTGGTAGTTTTAATATTATATATATATAATAAAAATATTTAAAAAATAAATAAAAACCCGACCTCGCTACAAGTCAAAGAAGACAAAATAATGCAATTTGTGTCCCACCGTTGTACTCATATGAATATTGACAAAATAGCATATGTTTTTTGAAAACCAATTAATGCCTATAGGAGCACTTGTAGCAGTTTATGGAAGTCAGAACAGTGATGTCTCATTGAATATTAATAATTGATATATTAGATGGAAGTTTAAGAGAAACCACTGATGGGATCACTTCACCATTTAACAACTGTGCATTTTATGCCTCCGGATTACGTTAATTTTAGGAGCGAATAATGTAGACCATCAATTTTGTGATTTTTTCTTGAATGATCATTCTGTTTGTGTAAATTTTTTCCTTTTGGTAAATGTCTTCATCTCTTTGCCTCTTTAATTCATCATTTTTGTTTTCTCTCCGAGCTTCATCCAATTGCTTAGCAATATTTTCATTTTCTCTCCAAACATAATTCCTAATTTGCATTGTAAGTTTAGCCCTCTTCTTGGTATTATCATCTACAACCTTCTTCCAGTAGTTCAACGAAGCCTCCAAATATGCATTTTCCTTTTCAGCAGCCTGCCTTGCTTTGTTTTCGGAATTAAGCTCCATATTCACTGATATAAGTTTTTATGTGGAAAATTCATAAGAAAAAAAAATGTGGCGATACAGATGCTCTGGCCATTAGCTCCATCTCACATCGAATGGTTGGGATTAGTATGAACTTATAATTCCAACACTCTCCCAAGAAGAAAGAATTACTAGCAAGGTTCCCTGCTTCTCTTCTATTAACGTAGCCATGATAGTCTTCTTTAAAAAGCTAGACTAATTCTTTCAAAACGAGTCTATGTTTTTCTGGTTGTTTTACTCACTTCCACTTGTTGTCTGCATCATGTGATTTGTGTGTAACATGTATTTCTCACTCTTTTCTTAACACAATGCTTGCATTATTGAAAAATTCCTTCACCACCTGGGGACGCTTTTTGATAACTGATTTATTTGATTCCTTTCCATGGAAAAATGCATGAGGAAAGTTGTAGACAATCCTATCAAAACTAATATTTCCTATCATATGATGTTTATCCATTTTTGTTGCATCAACACCATGCAATACTGTTGCACCAAGCCTTTCCAAATTTGACAGTGTTGCATGAGCTAAGTTATACGATGATAGCACCATCTATCTACTGTCTAAAGAGGTTGTAACCATGTTTTCTATAGATCTAAATGAATTGGCTAGAGCCAGAGAAAATGAAAATTCCCCTTCAGAAACTAATAATATCTTATGGAAGTCAAAATAATTCTTAATACATCTATCTAAAGAGGGATATATCTTTTGATATCTATTCTTTCTTCCATTAGAACTGCTCTAGAAAATAGTTCTACAGAATGGCTTTGTTCCTTGATTGAGCTCTTCTTTCCCACAGTGACACAGTTCAATCAAGGTTGAATGAAGGCGTGTCCTTTGTCCAATAACGCATAAACTACACAAAACTCTTTGAATAGCCAACTGTAGTGAACCATTAGGGAGGTGGCAATGTTGATAAAGGATCATGCATAGACATTGAGAGAAACAAACACTGGTTCAAAATTGACACACGTTTATGTTTTCTTCTACCAAGAATTCACAACTTGCAAGAATTTTTTTTAAATAAAACTGGCATTTAAGGAACTGGTGAAATCTCTAAAACCAATTTTAATATTTGGACAATTTCTGTGATAAAGTTGTTGTGTTCTCTTTGCACAAAACCAATGTCGCGGAGTTTTGAAATGTTTCTCCGTTTACCCAAAATTGAGACTGATATTCTTGTGCTGGGAATGTTTGTGTCTTCTAAGATGTGTAGTCATCTGTTCCTAATTCTTCATCTTGGCACAGTTCTTCAAATTCCTTTAATTTTTTTTTTTTATCTCAACTATGACTTTGTATGTAGAATTAGATAAGCACATTTTCATTCTTTCAAGGAACCTTTCCAATACCATTTATTTCAGGAAATTCCTATGCCTTTCTAGGCACCCTTTTGTTGATATGCCACAGAACAACATTCCCCAAAATATGATAAGGCATAATATTTCGTCAAGTTCCATTAACAAGTATTGTTTGTATGAAATGCAAGGCAACATAGAGCATGTTGGATAGGGCTAGATCTATTTGCGACTAAAGAGGAGGTAACCCATCCTCAACTAGGGAATTCGTATTTGTTTTATAAAACTAAAATTTCTTCAATGTAGTATCAGATTTCTAATGCTTATCCACCTTCATGGAGGCAATAAATCACATATCAAGTGTTATACGTCATGAGAGAAGACCTTGGGCCATTTTTTTTGTTCACCTTTAGAATGGATAACAATGATCTGTAGACATCACTCTTCATAATCTTCAAGAACTATGTGATGGAGGAGATGTGAAGCATCTTCGTTTCTCAGATATTTTCCACCCCCATGAAGACTCAAAATTTCATGCTTGTACCTTTTAATTTGCTGACTCATCGAGCCACGAAACACATCTAGGACATGAGATGAGGAGAATCGTTCAGCAACATATGTTGAGCTTGTGGTTATCTTCTTGAACATGTTGCAGTTCTTCTTGAATTTTTAATAATTGTTCCTCAACAACCTTGAATTGCTCCAAACCTCTCTTGACATTTAGCTGAGTCAAATTATGCTAAAACACTGTGTATGATTCTAGGCCTCACATTGTTATTATTTTTTTGGGCAATAAGTTATACATGATACCAGAGGTAACATCACCTACCGCCATTTCTTTGATCTCTGCAAAGTAATGCAGTAATATAATTTCCCATACTTGGAAAATTTCCTTCCTTATGATTTGCCTTCAGAGCAAGAAGAAGATTGTGGCCACATCCAAAATCTCCAAAAAGGGCTCCTCCATGAGACAAGAGTAGATGCATAATGTCGTGGAGGAATACATGGACATCTTCACCTCACCCATAGGGGTACCCCTGCACTATCAAGCCAAGAAATCCATCAACTTGACCCCCGGTGCACCACTACCCAACGAAACAATCTACCGACCCTCTATTCTAGAGAATGAAAAAATTAAACGCAAATTTAGGATTTTTGCAGAAATGGCACATCAGGCCAAGTTCATCATCCTATGGGAGCCTGATCATGTTGGTACAAAAGAAATATGACACCTAGAGACTCTATATTGAATAAGATCACCATCCAGAATAGGTATCTAATCCCACGGATTATGACCTCTTGGACCGAATTAAGGGGGCTAAATATTTCATCAAGATTGATTTGAATTCCGATTATCACCAGGTTCCAATCGATTCGTCTGATGTATCGAAGATTTCCTTGAAATCCAAGGAGGGCCTTTTTGAATGGTTGGTCATGCCTTTTAGGTTAGCGAATGTCCCCGCAACCTTCATGAGGGTAATGGAGGACATATTTTGACCCTTCACCAACACATTAGTGGTATTTTATTTGGACGACATCTTGATCTTCATCCAGATTTGGGAAGAGCACTTACACCATATTCGACAGGCCCTCCCAACCCTGCAACAACACAAGTTGTGTGCCAATTTGGAGAAATCTACTTTTAGCATGACCCGGGTTCAATATTTGGGGTACATCATTGATGATAACAGTGTGAATGTTGACCAACCAAGATAGAAGTTATTTGGGATTATTCAGACCCAAGCACTCTAACATAGCTCTGCAACTTTCTGGTTCTTGCCAATTTCTATCGTAGGTTAGTGTTGGGTTTTTCTCATATCACTTGGCCTTTGAGTCAAGTCACTAAGGGCAGAGCGAGAAAAAAAAAAGTATTTTGGTTTGAATCCCAACAAAAGGTGTTTGTAAAGTGGAAGCATCACCTCTACTTCACATCGACACTCACATTACCAAACCTGCAACAACAATTTGAGATTGAGACAAATGCCTTTGACTGTGCTATTGGAACAGTTATTACTCAGCATAGGAATCCAATGGTATATCATAAAGAGACAGTTTCAAACATAGTACGAAATTATCCCACCTATGAAAAATAGATGTATTCCATTGTGCAAGCTTGTTGAAAATGGAATCATTACATTCTGGGGAAGGAAATGGTCATCCACACAAACCACTGACCCCTGTAGTTCATACAAACATAAAGAAAGTTTTAGAATGATTTCCATCATAAATGGTCCACATACCTAAAACTATTCCATTTTATCATTTAGTACAACAATGGAAACAAAAATAATGTTGTATACTGCCTCAGCCGACCGTTGATCATGGCGCTAACCACCACGCTCAAATTTTGTGGACATGAGACTTCGAGGTGAACACGTCTTTGCAAGAGTGATCCAGACTTCAGAAACACATTCTAGACACTCCTAGAAGGAAAATAGGTTCCATATTTTCACCTATTGAGCGCCCTATTATTCCATCTGGTACACCTTTGCGTTCCTTCAAGTGAGCGTGGAAAGATGATTTTGGAGGTGCATTACAATGAGGCCGCTAGACATTTTGGAGTAGAGAAAGCAATAACAATGCTGCAAAATTATTTTTAATGGACAAACCTTCGATAAGATGTTGGGAAGTAAACCATATCATGCATTTCCTACACCATTTCGAAACTAACAATTAAGAATCAAGGCCTATATACTCCTCTACCTAATCCTAGTCTAACTTGGGAATCCATCTCCATGTATTACATATGGGGTCTTCCTTCTACTAAGAATGGAAATTATTGAATTTTTGTGGTAATCTATAGGTTCTCTAAGATGTCCATTCTAGCATCATGCAAGAAGAGTATCACAACATAATTCACTGCTAAGATCTTCTTTGAACGAGTGTGGGTACGCTTTGGGATCCCACAGTCCATTATCTCAGATCAGGACAACATTTTCCTGAGTGTATTATGGTCAAGCCTCTGGTCGATGCTGGTTACCAAGCTCAATAAGTCCATGACCTTCCGCCCCAAAACATATGTCCAAACATAGGTCATCAATAGGATCATCATGCACATTGTGCGCATGTACAACTCAAATCATGCATGCACATGGGATGAAATCCTCCACTATGTCCAGCACAACTACAACATATCTCTCCATAGCTCAACTAGCCACAATCCCTTTCAGGTGGGGTTAGATTCCAACCACTATGTCCCATTGATGTGGCTATACCATTTCACACTACTCAGGCATATTTGGCTCATGTCCAGTCTGAAGCTAACATGGCTAATAAATTCATTGATCGTATTCAACACATTTTCCAACAGGTCCATGAAATATTGGATAGATTCAATGTTAAGTAGAAGCAGTGTCATGATCAACATCAGATGCCACACAAGTTCCATGTGGGCGACAAAGTTTGGTTACATTCATAGAAGGAGTGCCTCATTGGGCCCTATCACAAGCTTTGCCTACTTTATATGGGCCTTACACCATCACCAAGGTTGTGGTGGAAAATGAATTCGAGCTCAACATTCCACTATACCTTTGCTTGCACCCAATATTTAATGTGGACTGACTGCGGCAATACTTTACCCCATTGTTGGACACATAATTTTTTTGAGTAGCTGACACCATCATAGCTCAACTCAAGTTTCATCGAACATGGGACAACTGATAGGATCATGGACACATAGATCAAGCACACTCGCCAACAAAGGATATAGCTATATCAAGTTGTCAAATCAGGCCAAATCCTTCACTAGGGAAAGTCATGGTTCACCAAGGACCAGGTTCAACAGAAATTTGTTCACCTCATGGAGGCTCTACACACAATAGAGACCATGGATTCATAAAGAGGTAGGACTGATCTAGGTGGATATTGGTGGCCACCCACCTATTCCACCTAGACCTCCAGTCGGTTTCATTAGTTTCCATGATTATATAAGCATTTACTATTTTTTGAAGCCTTCAAGTCCTCATCTTTCGGAGCTGTTTTGACCCCTAAATGATGTTTTTTTGAGGTCTGTAGCAGACCCATAGTCCTAGGAAAGGGTCTGTGGTAAATTTTGTAGTACTCAGAGAGATATTTAGAACAAGGTATCATATGTGCCAAACTGATATCGTCTGACAAAGTTACGACCCCAGGAAGTTGGCTACCCAACTAACCCCAACGAGGCCCAAAACACTTGGCGTTCCATCACCTTGGGTTATGGTTTTGGTTTTTTGTGTTTTTCCTTTGTTGTTCTATAATAAAAAGGCACTTAAGACTCATTGTAACATAGTTCATAGGCATGTAGCCTCCACATCTCTTCTTATAGGTAAGCTACCATCGCTCGAGCTAGTTTATTTTCCACTATGCTTGTAAGAATATTTCAGCTCTTTGATATTAATGAAATAAATATTCATTTATGATGCATCCCTGTGTTTATGTCTATATCTGTAATCTATTGTGTATGTGCATAATTTCGTATCGTCTCGACCGAAAGCCCCTAAAGAATTTTAGTAACCCGACCACCGAGAAGCTTAGAATCCTTTGGCTATGGATAATTCCCAGTTTTTAATTGATGACATGATTTCACCTCATGTTTCTAATTCTATTTCGATTCAGTTTCTGAGAGAGTCAACCTGTGATTTTTTAAGGGATGTTATTTCTTATTCTCATGAGGAATTCCATTACTGGACTAAAAAGAACATTCAAGAGAATTAGGATGGGTTTTTAATTCAAATCCAAGATGATAATGAGGATACTTTCCTTAGAATGTGGTTTGATGTTTTTCTCTATCATGTTTATGTTCCATTATCCCCTTCAGGTTCCTCAATTATACTGACATGTAGGCTTGTCCATCTTGGGCATCCTCCTGATCATTTTTCTATTTTTGGCATTGTGAGACTTGTAAGTCGAATTCCCACTTTATTGGTAGATTTTAATTCTCCATACAACAATAGATAATTGAATTTCATGGCTCACTTAACTATGCTTCAATTTCACACTTCTATTACAGGTCGGGGGAGAGGTCGAGGTCGTGGCCATGGGAGTGGGAAAACCGTGCTTCCAGAGGACAAGTACTTAATACTAGAACTTGATCTGCCTTAGTTGCTGTCAGAGCATATAGAACTAACACCCACTTGTGGGCAAGCCAGGCAGATGATGGATGGGAGGAAAATATTTTTAATCAGGTCAATATGAGTGACCAGGAAATCATAGATGAGTTTGGGGACATAGTTCCAGATGTGGGCCACATCCATGGTCGCATATCTTAGTACCATCAATATTTATTCATATATTGGTTGGTGAATACCCTTGTAGAAAAGACTTTGATGATGAGGACTATAGACATTTCAAGGCCTGCAGATGAAATTTAGGCTATTCATGAGGAATTCCAGTTAATCCAGCACTAGATCGAGCAACAAAATGCTCTCTTTGCTGACATAGAGAAGCATATCCCTTTCTTGCCTCAGATTGAGTTGTTGGGCTCCAGCGCCAAAGAATTGGCACCAATTGAATCTTCAAACGGATAACTTGTTCTTTAAATGGGCATGGTTTTTTGTTGATTGAGTCTAGTTTTGAGTATATGATTATAAAAGAAACTTGGTACATATAGTATAGGTTTCTAGTTTATAGTGCTTATAAAGACTATAAATTTTTTTTTTCTCTCTTGGACAACCTCTAACTATTCAGATTTTGGAGGGCCTATAATGCAATGAGGTGTTCAATGAACTTGATTCCCCAATGGGAAAGTTGAGGCCATCTTGGGCTTAACGTTGATCTTGTATCACGTACTTATTTTTGAAAATTAATAGAAAATTTCTACCAAACGTACCAAAAATTTTTTATTATACTTATTTAAAATATATTTCTCTCATACACACTTATATATATATATATATATTATATATTATTTTTAAATCAATTTTTTATTAATAACAATAAATTATTGATTATATATAGAAAATGTTCATTAAAAAAAAGGTTAAATCCACTTTGAAATATGTATATTAACTTTTTAGATAAAATTCACTTGGTTTTTAATTTAGATTGAATTTTTTTCTCTTACTAGTATTTTATATATATATATATATATATATATATATATATATATATATATATATATATATATATATATATAATTTTATTTATTTAATTAATTAATCTTAAAAAAATATTATATGCTATAATCTTTTCATTCAATATTACATTAACAACAATAACAAAAAAATTATAGAAAACAAAACTACTTTTAATTCTTACACCTTCAATTCAGTACAACATATTATAACAATTCATTATGAGATAGAATATTGTTGATGCATTTCAAGCCAACCAGTGTGACTCATTTTCACGATGAGATTTCTATTGATGGTTAGTGAACAATTATAATTATAATAACTAAATGTATTCACTCCGAATTTTATTACTTATAAATGCTTATCATTATATTAATAATTTGTTTAAGTTTGTATTTAAAATGTATATAATCGTTAGTATAGTTATTAGCCAATTTTAAATAATATTAATCTTAAATTTATATTTACAATAAATTATAACAGATGTAATAGTAATTAAAATTATATATAAATTTTAAATTAAAGTTATATTTAAATTTTAAATTAAAGTTGAAAAAGAAATATTTAAATTTAAATTTTTCAAAATAATATTAATTTATTTGAATTTTTTAGTATCACTATTATATATATATTATATATATATATATATATTAAATATTTAATTAAAAATATATTTAAAAAAAAAAATTATTTAATTTAAAAAACTTACAAATTAAAATGTATATCCTATACAAAATATTCAAATTTTCACATATATAAAAACTAGCCTTCTCATCAATTCATACAATAATAACATCATCAACTTATACCATGAGTTGAAATATTTAGAACAAGAACAAATCTTCTCACCATCCATACAACAACAACATCATTAGTTTGATAAAATAAATGCATCCCTTCCCTAGAAAGATGTAAACTCCATCTCAATATAGATTTTACAAATATTTGAAAACATGATTCATACACTCATCATCATGTATACAAAATAAATATATATATATATATATACAACTTCCTTATCCATATTAGTTTCATACAATAAATGCAACCCTTCTCTAGAAGGATGTAAACTCCATCTCAATATGGATGTTACAAATATTTGAAAACATGATCCATACACTCATTATCATGTATACAAAATAAATATATATACAACTTCATTATTCATATTTTTATATTTTTAATACTAGTGGAAATATTTTATTATATTATTTTCTAATATGTATATATATAATTATTCATTTTTAAGAAATAAATAAATAAATACTAACTCCTTCCCAAATGGAAATAAAAGATAAAGCTTAAATCAAAATTGAAGTACTTTTAAGTTCTCTCAACTTTGATTTATGTTATATGTAATTTTAAATTAATATGATTTTAATAATGTTTTTGAAATAATGTTTTTCAAACTTAGAATAATGGTTTTTCTTACCATCATTCAATATAAAATATTGAATAATGGTTTTTCTTACCATCATTCAATATAAAATAGTTATTAAAGTGGAGATTCATGTGAAAATTCCCCATATAATAGTTGGAGATAAGATAAGATTAGATCATTAGTTGAAGTAATTTAATTTATATTATAAAATTTAATAATATTAATATAAATATAATTTTTTGTTTATAAATTTATGAAATAAAATATAATTTTTTTTCATTATTGTTGAAACATTTATGTGTGAATAGATAACACTCAACACCACTAAGAAAGGTATGTCACACTAGTTGTAATGGTAATGTTTATACTAAAAGGTGACATCAAATAATAGATATTTATATAAAGAATTTAACAAATACACTTTTTTGGATCAAAGTTATTAACAATAAGTAAAAAGTGGTTACATATTCTATCACAAGTTTTACAATCCAATTTACAAGAAGCTTGACATGATTAGCTTTGCACTCTAGAAGAGTTCCTTTAAAAGGACAAGATGACAAGGGAAAGGAAAAGAAACAATTGGAGGTTGTAGAGTATTGTTGGCATAATCTCCATGCAAGATATAACACCCTTATCAAAGCTGAGGCATACAATATATCATTTAATGGTATTATATATTTGAGTATCAATTCCAAATATTTGAAAAATGATAGGATGTTCCATAAAAGAATGTTTTATTAACCCATTTTCTAATGTATTTCAAAGAATTGCAATTTGACCCTAAATTTTAAGCAACAATCACCATAATTGATTGAACCTTGCCATTTGTAAAACAATTTTTTTAATTATGTCCTATGAAGGATATGCATCGGTCCATTAACTAGTGTGCACATAGTTATACAAATTCTTGATGTGTTTATTATAACAAAATCATCTATCTTGCTTCAATAGTTATGATGATTGTTCATGATTACTATTGTCCATTTATGCATTGAATATGATGTTAATGGTTGATGTGGATGGCATGCTTATGGTGGTTTCAAAACCATATGAAAATGATGTGTGAGCTATAGCTATGACATCATTCTATAAATTACTTTCAAACAAATTTTAATTAACATATGTTAGTAAAAATATTAACTAATTCTTAAAATACTCTTCTAAGTGATTACCGTTGCATGAATGACTTCAATTTTATGTAGTTATATGTGCATGTTGTCATATCCATTGCATTTATTCTCTTCTTATAGATTGATCTTTGTACCTGCAAAGAAAAGAGTTGGCATGCATGCAAAACAAAATTCAAATATGGAATATGTTACAACACTATGCATAATTGATGAATGCATAATGTTGATGTTGATGGCAAATTATTAGTCATTAGAGATGGTCATTAGTGATAAAACTAAGATTTTGGTCTCACTCTCAATTCTTGATTGAATTATGAAATGAAAAGGAATTTTTTTGAGGGTCACAACTTCGTCGAGAAGTCCCATCTAGATTTGATATGGAAAACATTCAATGGAGGATAAGTTTAGTATACCTAGTGAGATAATATGTCATACCTCCTTGAGACTAATAATTGATATGCAATTTTGTGTTGTTATATATGGAGACCATTTTCATAGTAAATAAGCCCCATGTAGTAGTGTGAGCACAAATAATATAAGAAGGCTTACTAGAAATTTCGACCTTCTAGAATGTTCCTAGGATGTGGATAGTATTGTTAAAAAGTAGAATAAATGTAATAGAAATATGATGAAGAACATTCTAATTGTATCAAGAATTTCTAAATGAGTTCATTCTTTCCTTAAGGAATGATATATTACCCTATCTCAATGGTTTTATCTATATTTCTTGTGTTCAATATTTTGTGAATGTATTATATTTCCATATCTATAGAGATACACAACAATAAGCCACTTGTGCATAGATTACGAGAACGATTCAATGTTGACTCTTGTACTCCTTTGCATGAAATATATTGTGGTATTGTAGGGAGACATCAGGCCCTTTATGCTTGTAATGAGTTCATTGTGAATGGAAAAGGAAGTTTACACTTGTGATGATGGAACACTCTCTTTGCGTTATCTAATGGTTATTGAAAAAATTACCTTTTATCTTACAAATTGACTCTTTGTTCTTGAAGAAGCTATAATCAATTCATGCATATACAAACTTTGAATTTCAATGGAGCTTGAATTCAAAAACCTACCCTAAACCTTTTAGATATAGTGTGCTTTAATGAAAACAAGAGATAAACTTGGATTTTATTTTATATTTTTATAATTCTTTCATGATATTAATAGTGGTTGCCTACAAAAACCTATATGCATAACTTTTCCATTTTAATTAGGTCATTTCCTATTCTTCTTTTAAAATTTATGGACAAAATCCCTATTTCCATAATTTAGATTGTGCTTTTAGTGAAATGTAAAGCCCATAAAAGAATTAAATCCATGCATACTTTATTATAGATTTTCACAATCATATTTATTTTTAGGTTATTAATATACTTTATTGTATAATTTCACAATCATATTTGTCTTTAAATTATACATATAAAAAATGTGTTCATTTTATTTTGACCACTATTCTCCTCTATATTTAAACATATAACATCATTAAGAAAAACACATACGCTTTATTATTAAATCCAATTAAATTATAATAATTTATAAAAGAAAATTGCATCTGACCACTCAGAAATATAAGACAAATTATTTTTCCTTTCCAGGACTTTTGCATATTTATGTTTTCATTTACCATAAAACATTGAAGAAATTAATATGCTTCTTTAGGATTGAATACTCTGATAATAAGCAACGAAATTTTGTATTATCAATGTGCAGCAACAAAAGATCTTCCTTTCTCTTGCTCGAACTTCTCTTCTGGTGATGTCGCTTAATTTCAAAATTTCCAAACCCACAAATTTCTGAAAGATTTACCCAAAATTCAAAAGATGGCCAGAATAATTCTCTGATAACTACGGTTTAGATTTTGGCAGTAATTACCATTACCGACCGTGATAGCACTAATTTAATAATAAGCATTTATGGTAAAAATATATATAAATGAAAATGCAAATAAATATTTTTTTAAATGAATGATTTTCCTAGTAAAATGAAGTGGTAGACAATTTATATAAGATGGTTGGAATGATGGGTTTAATGTACAAGTATAGATTTATTTTAACTATGGATATTTATTTTAATTACGGATTTAACAAGATTGAGAGGGATCAAAAAATTTCAAGTCTAACTTATTTTAGAGTATAAAAAAATGTGTATTTCTTATTATTTAAATTGTAATTTTGAATTTTATAGAGATTACATATAACATATACATGATTTTATCAATGCACATTAAACTAGTTTTTTGTTATTATATATTTTTAAGTATAAGTCAATATTAATTTATTTTAAAATATTTTATTCATAACCCACATTGAATATTTTATTCTATATATATATATATATATATATATATATATATATATATATATATATATATATATATATATATATATATATATATATATATATAACATTTTTTTATATGAAGTTGATATTACATATTAAAATATTTTTTAAAAGTATAAGATTAAATATCTTACTCATATTTTTTTTTTACTTTTAATTAATTTACATGAAATTATATTAGGTCATATAGACAACTAATTAAGTATGCATAGCACATTTTTTTTTCTTTCTTATTATATCTCACACTTTCACTTTAGAGAATATTTTATTTTTATTTTAAGAGAGACAAACATACTTACACATCACCTTCACAGTGAGTTGTAGAATGAGTCTCTAGGCTCAATCATATCTCACTTGTGGTAAACAAATCTTGGATGAGGAGAAGGGAGATTCCAAACTAACAAATCACAACATGGAGCATCATCTCACTTTCGAAATATGTGAGTTTTGTCCATGAGAATTTATTTACATTTTGGCTAGTTTTAAGATGAGTTAAATTATATACATATAATAGAAAAAAAAATAGAATAGAGATGGATGTCGATGTTTAATTATTGAGCTTATTTTGATTGTAGATTTGGGATATCCCAAATATCACTAACAAAAACAATTGACTTTGCTACATTGAATTTCAAGAACTTATTTGGATGATAGATTTGGAAAATATCCCAAAATTCGACTCACAAAATTAATTGATCTTGCTACATCGAATTTCAAAATATCCCCAAAATCTACAACTAAATTAAAAATATTCATATCTAGCTACTTTTTTTTTCACAAAGAAAAAACAACCCACTTTCATTATAAAACAAAAGAAGTTACATGTTACAAAATGAAACCCCAAATGGCTAAACAATCAAGGCCCAAAAGAACCAGAAAAGGCAAAGAACCCCTACAACATACAAAGACTATGATCCAAAATAGTGAACATCAAAAAACATACTAGATAGAGACAAAATTGCAGGCCATAATGGCACAAACCCGCCAAAGGGGACCAAACAAAGGCATATGAGCACAAGGATTGCAAAAAAGAGACAAAAAACAGGAGCATATCACATAACTGAGAAGGACTCAAAGCCATAGGCCATTCCATTTACCAAAAAAATAGAGCATATAAAACCACGAAGCATCAAAACTGCCCTCTTTGAAAGGTTGTTTGCCACTGTGTTTTGTTACCGAAAGATGTGGGAGAACGAGATATGCTTGAAGGAATCCTTCAAGGCCAAGACTTATTGTTTTCAATGGAATAATGAAGCAATTTCCAATGATGATGTACCCTACACCGAGTCGATGGTGGAGTTGGAGTTCCCGACAATCATTATTTCATTGATGTTGACCCAAGACGCGAGCTTGAACACCCACCAAAGGGCCACCACCTCAACCCTACTGTTGGAATCAGATCTCCCCAACCAAAAGAATTAGAATGCTTTGGAATGGCCAATCACAATATAAGCGCCACAACCACATGCACCTCTAGAGGATGTTCCATCAAAAAACCGACAGGGGGAGAACCATCAATTTCTTTGAGATTGATTCGGAGCCTTTGTACTTTAGGCCTCAGAGAACCAACCTCCATAAAATAAGAAATGTATTTCAAACTAGTGGTCTTCACCCGAAAAAATTGGTTCTCAAAAATATATTTGTTCCTACAAACCCATATACCTAAGTGGAATCACCCTTGTTATGAGAACACCAATGGGCTAGCCATGTTGCAATAAAAGATATTTCAACCAGTTAATTGACTTTGAGGGCTTTTAAGACCTCTTCCCAAACTGCAATCAGAAATGGGAAAGGTAAAAATAGGTGCTTAATCTCTTCAGGGGCCACTCCACATAGAGGACACCATCTTGGGCCCTGAAATCCTTTCTTTAGAAAGTTATCCCAAGTTAGTATCCTGTTATGGATGATTAACCAAGAGAAGCATTTAAATTAATTTTTAATGGGACGTCCCTCTAGCTACCTATCTATGCGACATTTATAGTCATGTTATACAGGCCATAGGCATAGCCCGGGTGACATGGGCGAGGGACATCGTAAACCCGTGGATATGCGACATTTATACTCATGTTATACAGGCCATAGGCATAGCCCGGGTGACACGGGCGAGGGACATTGCAAACCCGTGGATCTCGATAGATTCGGACAGTTTATGGTCGTATTTGCCATTATATGGTAAGTTTGGATTCTTTTTTGAAATCATGATGTGAGCCACTTTGCAGACATGTACAAGTCGGCTGCTCTGGAATGATGGGCACTCTCAAATATTTCTCAATTGGAGTTGGGTACTGAGCACAATATATATTCTAGACGTTACTGCTGAGGCCAAAGAAACAAAATGTACTCTTGAAATTGAAAATGTGGACCATATAAATGTATTTTCACTCAATTTCATGTTTGGTTTTTCGGGGTGGTAAGAAGAAAAACAGGCCTGGGATCATCATTGTAAAGGACAGAATCATGGAGACTCTCCCTCCGCATGTGATCGAAGATGAAAGGGAAGGCATGGGAGTTATAAATGAGTACTAGGTTTTGAGTGGCTAAGATGATTTGAAAAAAAGTAGAGAGTTCTGGAGTGGAGTGGACAGAATTTAAAATGATTTCCTAGATGCTGCATGCGGTGGGTGACTCACGAAGTTGTACTCCACTCATGTTATATTTTCACGATCATGAATGCCCATAAACTTAGGTTTCCAAGTTCCCACTTGATTTTATTTGGGGATTATGTTTGAGATTTATATTATACACAAAAGTATTTTTTCTCTTAAAAAAAGATCTTAAGGCCAACTTCAAGGTTTCTCATTCATTCATATGATTAGGGGGTGTCAACTCCATTCCAATAGGGTCTGAATAAGGCATGCAAATATAATTCATATTCTCATCATATTTTTTACAAAGGTATGGAGGCTATTTATTGATCCAAACTTGGATCCACATAATATCATCAAAAGATTAATGAAAAATTTGTTTTAGTGGAAAAAGTAAATTTTATGGCTAGAAATGTTGATTATAAAGTAGGAGATGTGGTTGGTAGCATGAAGGTCTCAAAACTAAATCAAATAGTATTCATACCTGCACATAATGTCACACTAACAATCAAAGCATCTAAAATTTCAAGAAAAGAAAAAAGAGGGGAGAGGGACAAATCATAAAATAAAAGAAACTTAAATTAAATTGTTACTACGAAAATACAAAAGAGAGGGGAAGAACTACGCATGCGGAAAGCTTAAGAGTGTGGATCACCTGACCTTAGAGCTAACACCTTGGTAAAGCCCAATCTTATATAAAATTTGTCATAACAAATTAGAAAGGGTTGTTTGAAAAAGAATGCAAAGGAATGGTATATCAAATTCTTGTTGGATTATTACTAGAATATTCGTTGAAATAATAATGGGTGGATTAAAAGAAGAAATTAAACACGATATTTTCCTACAACATATGGAATATATTATGTAAGCTATGCTATTTTATTGTCATGTTCAAGGCAAGAGTAAGGCTACATAAAAGTCTGTTATGGGAGCATACACACGAAGTAAGCAGTGTTTTGGAGCTGACAAGACAACCGTACCTCAACCTACTCGAATATCACAGAAGGAAATGGAGGAAAGAGTAAAAAATGACTATGCTTTAGTTGCAACTGCAAATGGTCAAAATGGTGTAAATGTCAAGAAAATGATTGTTGACATTTGAAAATAATGACGAAAAAGGAACTAAAAGGATGGAGACAATGTCTCATAGGGAGGCACTTTAAAGTCAAGAAAGAACGTCATAACTTAAAGTACTTCTTGGATCAAATATTGTCATTATAAATGAAACAAAAATGCGTAGCAAAAATGTAAGGGTTTGATTTTGAAATAATGTAGAAGAAGGGAAATGAAGAAATACATTCAAACATTTGTGAGTCTAAGTTTTCCAAAAACATAAAGGGGAGATAGTAAAATATCTAGGGTTACTTCAACCATTATACATAGCTATTTAGAGATGACAAGAGATATCAATGGACTTCATTATGGTGTTACCAAAATCTGAAGGTAAAGAATCCATTTTTGTGGTTGTTGATAGACTTGAGAAAATATGCACATTTTTATGGGATTCAAAGTACGTACACAACAATCAAAGTGGTAGAATTGTTCATGAAATAAATTTATAGACTTCATCATATCCTGAAGGAAATAGTAACTAGAAAAGCTCCAAAATTCACAATATTTTTGGAAATAATCATGCAAGATTAGTGGAACAACACTCGCAATGAGTTTAGCATATCATCCAGAAACAAATGTTCAAACATAAATAGTTAAAAAATGCTAAAAAGGTAATATATGATGTTATTTTTACGGGGGATTCACTCAATGAACCTTTGACATAGCACATGTGCTCATGGAATACTAAACAATACCCTTAATATGACCGCATATTATAAAATAGCTCTAAAAATCACTTTATTTAACCCCATAACAATACAAGCCCATGTTGGTAATGTTGGCATTGATGTCAAATGATAATGTTTATGTTGATCGCTACACTTTCATTGTTTCAATATTGTTTGGAATGAAAAATGTGATTAGTGATGTGAAGTGAAAAAGGCAATCATCATTAACTATGTTGATCATTGTGAAGGATAAAAATTGTTAAATGTGTTGATTGATTATCTTGATGTATGATGTAAAATTAAATTGGAAAATGGCACATGACATCTTGATACATAAGATAGAAAATGTATGCTTTTATAAAACAAAAATCCTCAAAGGCATTAAAATGTAGCTGGTACAAATTTGGAAAATATAGATAATAAAAACTAGAAAATTTTCAAGGATTAACTTTTACAATCATTGTTGTCGGTATATATTGTCTTAGCTCGATTTTATATTACAAAAATCTAAATTTTTGATTTGAAAATGGAGATGAAATTTGTGAATAACCTTACAAGGCCAAGAGACAATTTATCATTTCATATTCTTGCATAGAATACAAATAGTCAATAAGCTATGCTTATAAAATATCTATTGTTGAACGAGAAAAATACATTTTGGTGTTAAGTAGTTTGTTTGAGAGGGTTCATGAGTAGCATTCTAGTGAGGAGAAGAAGATAAAACTTGTAGAAGAAGAATACAATTGAAGAAGAGAAGAAGAGAAGATGAGCAACAAACTTGAAAGGAGAAATTGATATCACATAACCAGAAAAATTGACTTTGTATTGTGATTAGAAAAATTGCAATCTCCTTTCAATTTGTAGCTTGATAAATAATCAGTTGTAGCCTCTTGAGTTAGAAGCTTCCTGTGGGTTGTAGCCTGCAGAAAATTTTGTCAGAGATGGAGCTTTCTTGAGGTCACAACTTCTTGTAGGTTGGAGCCTACACAAAATTTGATGTAATAGGGGAGTAGGAGCTTTCCTTCACATCCCATTCAGCGAAAAGATTCATGGTTTTCTCCCTTATGGGTTTCCACTTATATCTAGTGTCTTCATGTGTTGCTTGATGAAATTTGTGTGAATGCTCTTGAATTCTGAATAAGTATATATGAAAATTTCTATCTCCAGTAATTGAAAAAATAGAACATTAATAATTGAACATATACATAAGTCATTAGTTGCATAAGAAGATAATAGAAAAGGAAATTAATTTGAGTTGAAATTTTAAAAGATACAATTACAAATTTATCCCTCTCAGTGATTCCCATGCATACATCAATTTCTATCAGAGTCAAGTTCCTTTTGTATCAGTTTAGTAACTAGAAGGAGGTCCTAAATCATTAGAATGGCTAGTCAAGAAGGATTCTCAACAAATAAATCCCCTTTTTTTATTGGTACAAATTATTCCTTCTCGAAAGTGAGAATGAAAACATATTTAATGTCTCTTGGAGTAGACATTTGGGTTATTGTGCTAGTGGGCTATGAAGAACCAAAGGAAACAAATAGTGAAAAAGATTCCAAATTGGTATTTACAGCTAATGAAAAAGTTATTAATTCACTTCTTAGTGAACTAAGTGAACCGAAATTTATTAAGGTAATGCATTGTAAAATAGCTAAAGAAATCTGGGATAAACTGCAAAATATCCATGAAGGAGATGACAAAGTAAAGATGGAAAAATTGCAGTTATATAGAATGCAATTTGAGAAATTAAAAATGAATGAAGATGAATATATTTCTAAGTTCTTTCTAAGAGTAGATGAAGTTGTTAATTTCATAATGGGTCTAGGAGAAATGATCAAAGATAGTGTAATAGTTCAAAATTTAATGAGGTCATTACCTTCAAAGTTTAATCGTAAGGTTATAGCTTTAGAAGAGAACCAATTTTGAGACTATAAATAGGGATCAACTACTTGGTTCCTTGACAACATATGAGATGAGAATTTCAAAAGAAAAGTAAGCTACCAGAGATGCAAATTTTACAGAAGACAAACCTACAAAAGACAAATAATGTCCACGCTCAAACTCGGATGAAGATGAGGTGGAATTTGTTAGAAAATTGAAGAAAGGTATAAGTAAGTATAAAGGAAAAATCCAATATAAGTTTTTTTAGTTATGAAAGAGTGGGGATTATGTCTCCAAACATCCTTATAAGAAAGAAGAAAATTGGTCTAGAGCTAAATAAAAGAATGAGTCTAATAAAATGTAGAAATGGAAAAAGCTTAATAGGGAAAGATTCTATGCTCAAAAAGATACTAGTGGATATGAAAGCTGTATTGGATCCTTTAGTGAATATGGAACTAATGAATTGATGTTGACTGCCTTAGGTTATATGGAAAAATAATTCAATGAATATGAAGAAGAAGAAGCATAAGGTGAGGTAGATCTTTAGGGGAAGTTGATAATTTCCGTGGAGGAAATAGATAGACTTAAACATAAGAATAATAAGTAAAAATATATGTAAAAGAAGAATCAAATTCAAAGGAAATTGTTAATCTTATGGTTGAAATTTAAGAAGCAAATAAGGTAGAAGATATTTTGTTGTACCAAATAAAGGAGAAAAGTCAAGAGTGTGAAAAAATGGAAGAAGAGATGTAACTCTGAAGAAAAGGCTGGAGAAGGAAAAAAACTGATTTGAACATGAATATTCAACATTTAATAGGATCAGAAAAACTAGATGTGATATTAAATGCTCATAATTTTCCACTTATGGAGGTTGGGTTAGGCTATGAAAGAGAATCCTGTGAAATTAAGACATAGGAAAAAAACACAGTTACTTTTGTAAAAGTTGTCAAGGGAGATAATGACGGTCCACATCAGTTTGAGAACAAGTTGAGAAACACTTAAACATCATATGAGTAGTAACAAAGAAGTACTTTTATCAAAGTAAAACAGAAAAAAGGACTAAACAAACAAACAATGAAATATCAGAGATCATACTTCTTTGGGAGACAAGATTATCAAATGTCAAGATGGTTATATCCTCAAGTGTCATCCACTACTAGGTACGAAATTTTTTTCTATGGGTATTGTTATCGTTGAAAAATATTTGGACACAAGGATATAAATTACAGAGCCTATGTCAAAAGAAATGATTGGAGGAATCCTAAGATAAGTGATGCTAACAATAGATTTACAAACATTAAAAAAACATAAATCTAGATAGAAATCCATTTTCTCCTCTCTTTGGTATCACTAAGTGTTTATAGTGTCACAATTTTGGGCACAAGTAAAATTAATTTCAACTTAAAAATAATACATCATAATCTTGGAACAATTGAAGAAAAAATGAATGAATGTAATGGAGAAAGAAGAAAGAAGATAAGAAAGTTGATAAAAGTGGCCTAGTTTTGTATGCTCAAGGTCAAAACAGTAAAGGGTATTTGGATAGTTGGTGGTCTATAAATACGACAGGAGATAGCAGAAATTTTTTATCACTAGATGAAAATAAAAACGGAAATGTCATATTCAGAAATGATAAAGCAAGAAGAATCAGAGGAAAGGGTACAATCGCTCTAAATAATGGAAGAGGAAACACTGAGGATGTATTGTTTGTAGATGGTATGAAACATAATTTTATAATTGTAATCCAAATGTGTGATATAGGTTGTGATTTTCTCTATAGAGCTTGAGATTGTGAGATGAGGTCAACAACTACTAGGAAGATCTAGGCTAAAGGGGTTCAAAAAGGGAATAATGTATATATCTTGAAGGAAGATAATGAACAGTGTTACATCACTAAACAAGATGAGTCTTGGATATCACATAAGAGATAGGGGAAACTTAATATTGATCACATCATTAGGCTTAGTAATAAGAGAGCAATCAAAGATCTACTAAAGATAAAGAAACCTCAAAACCCTACTTGCAAGTCATGTCAACTGGGAAAAAAAACTCAGACTTCATTCAAAATCAAGTACTTTTTGTTGAGTAGTAAACCTTGCAGTTAGTACATATGGATTTGTGTGGTCCTTCCAGAACACAAGCACAAAGAGGAGAAAAATATTTTATGTTGATAATTGACGACTAGTCTAGATTGACATGGGTGGCATTCTTAGAAGTAAGTAAAAAGTGTTTGAAAATTTCAAAATATTCAAGGAACTAGTAGAAATTCAAACAAAATGAAAGATAAAGTGTATAAGGTTAGATAAAGGAGGTGAATTTACTTCATATGAGTTTGTATCCATTTTTTCATTAACATTTTTATACCCATTTATATTCTATCATTAACTTTGAGCTCAACATTTTATACACAACATATGAAAACCATTTACCCGTTATTATTTGCTCAATATATTGTGTCATTTTGTCCTAAATATATATCGCCAAATATGAATGCATGTGGTATAGTTTTCTCCCCCAGTGAAGCCCCCATGCAAGTGACTTAACTCGAGTTTTACTTCTTGTAAATTTTCACCCTATAGCCTACATATTTCTCTACGTATCCTTAGGACATTGATACACTATCATATTGAGCCTGAATTTTTGGCTTACAAATAGTTTTGTACCTTTCACGCCTCATTGGATATCTCACTTACTCATAAATTAAGTTCCATATCACTCCATTGAGACATAAGCTAACAATACACTCAAAATTTATCTCTAAATTCACCTCCTCTCTTTGAACACGTCACTCCATTAAGCCTTAGTCTACCAATATGGAACATCACTCATCCTCAACCCTATTGCACAATTCTCCATTGATGGTCAAGCCAAAAATATAGAATCCATTTTGGGCCTCTTTCACTCATGAAAATTAAACATTAACTTTTCCATTATATCACATACTCGTCTATTAGTGAAAAAAAAATTAAAAGGGAAGTTATTAAGGGCATCTATTGTACTAAGCCTCTCTCAATGACACCACTAAGATTTTATCATCTTATGATAATTAAGAGAATCTACGTAGTAAAGCACTTCTTCTCTCCTCATCAACATTCTGTAAGACAACCGAGCTCACGTATAGTCATATATATTCCTTTCAATAATGAAATTTAAGTTTTTATTTGTTTATTGAGTTAATAAAATCATTCATCTCTATTACTAGCTCATTTATATATCTCTTTCTTGTATTATATTGTTATGAAACCAACTCCCAAAATATAATAAAAAAGAGATAAACGCTTTAGAAATCAACAACTTTGAGGGGGGAACCTCCTTTACATTACATAAATCAACAATTCTTGGATGATACAAATGAAAAACCTCCTTTCTATAAATAGGATTCCATGGGGTCACAATATAATCCTAGCCGACCTAACCATAATAATGTAAGGGCACAACAATAACAATAGTGGGATTTTATGGGGCACAATAATAACAATATGGGGACTACAATAACAATAATAAGGGACTAAACTAGTAATATAGGGACCTAACATGCCCCTATACTTCAAAAAAGTGTTTTCCTCAATGCTTGGGTAGTTCTAGATGCTTCTGTATAAAATTCTCATCCTCCCACATGGAATCTTAGTGGGTAAGTTCTTCCACTTGATGAGATACTCTGAAATTGATCAATTGTGTAGCTCTCGAGTTCTTGTTTCCGTGACTACTCCAAGTTCCAATATGATTTTTCCTTCCTCATCAAGTTCTGGAAATATTGTTTCAGTTGGAATTTTGTTACGTATAACCTTCTTTAAGCATGAAACATGGAAAACTGGGTGCACTCAGGAAGAAGTAAGAAGCTACAATTTGTATGCCATAATACCAATCTTTTGCAACACTTTTAAGGACCATAGGACTTTGGCAATAATTTATTATCCTTCTTAGCTTGCTTGAGGGCAAAAAAAATTTATGGTTGTAGTCGTAAAAATACCTAGTCTTCTACACCAAAACTTCTCTCGTTCAGATGTTGATATGCATGTTGTTTCATTCGATTTTGTGCCAAATTTAGGTTATCCTTTAAGAGTTGGAGAAATTTTTGTTGATGGTCGTTGTGATCTTCGATTGCTTGAACCTTATAATTTTCTCTTAAAGATGATGTAATAGATGGTGGATGATATCCATAAAGTGCCATAAATGGGGTCATTTTTGCTGCAGCATGAAATGAAGTGCTTTACCACCATTCAACCAGAGGTAACCACTTGACCCATTGCATTTATTTATAGATACGAAACAACGAAGAGATGCTTCCAAACATTTGTTCACTATATCAGTTTTCCCATCAGATTTAGGATGACAAGATGAGCTATGGGTTACTTGAGTACCCAAACAAGAAAATAATTACATCCTAAGACTTCCAGTGAAAATGGGATCTATGTCGCTTACAATAATCTTTGGGTTTCCATATATCTTTTGGATTGTTTCCATAAAATAAGTAGCAGTTGTACTTGCTTTAAATGAATGAGATAATGCACAAAAGTGTGCATACTTGGTAAGTCTATCAACTACCACCATGATGAAACTCTTTCCTTCGGACATAGGTAAACATGTGACAAAATCCATTGAAACCTTCTCCCAATGTTGACTTGGAATGGATAAAGGTTGTAGCAGACCCGAGGTCTTAATTGTGTCAAATTATTTTGCTAGCAAACCTAATATTCCACCACAAAATTTTGAATATCATATTTAAGGCCATCCCAAAAAAATTCTTTCTTCACACTGTGGTAAGTTTTTAAAAATCCTGAGTGTCCTCCTAATGGAGAGGTGTACAATTCCAAAAGAATATTTTCTTTTAGTTGGGAATTCTTATAAATATATAAGCGATATTTTTACCATAAGGAATCATTTTTCCAACTAAATGTTTTAGATGTACTGGGATCTTGCTGCAACTTTTGAATGAGTGTCCACACTTCTTCATCATTCTTCCATTCCTCTCTTGCTTCGGTTATCCAATCTCGTTGGATAATAGAAATGGCACAAAAAAATGCTTCCACCTCCTCATCTTTTCTTGAGAGTGCATCTGCAACAACATTTAGCTTCCCTTTTTTGTAGATGATTTCAAATTCATAACCCAACATATATGTGACCCATTTTTTCCTCTCTTATGAATATAGTATTTTCTCCACAAAGTATTTAAGACTAGCATGATCAGTTTTTACCTTGAAGTTTCTTCCCATTAGGTAAGGTCGTCATTTTTTTAGTGCATGTAGTATTGCCAACATTTTCTTCTCATAAATAGCTTTCTCTAAATACTTTCCTTGGATTGGAAGACTTTCAAAAGAAATGGGTCTTCCTTCTTGCATTAAAATGACACCAATACCATTTCATGAGGCATCATATTCCACAATAAAAGTTTTTGTGAATTCTGGCGTATCTAAGGATGGTACTTGGCACATGTCCTCTTTAAGATGTTCAAAGGACTTAGTTGCTTCAGGAGTCCATGAAAATGCATCTTTCTTCAATATTGTTGTTAGAGGTGATGCTATTCTCCCATAATTCATAAAAAACATGTGATAATACCCCGTTAACCTGAGAAATCCTCACAACTTCTTTATGGTTTTGGGGACTTTAATGGCTTTAATTCTTTTGAGGTCTACCTTAACACCCTCCTAAGATACAATATGACCCAGGTATTTCACCTCTTGTACTCCAATTTTTTTTTTGAGGTTTTTGCATATAATTGTTTCTCCTCCAATAGTTTGAGCACCCTGTCAACATGTTGAATGTTATCCTTCGAAGACCTATTGTAGATTAGTATATCATCAAAAAATACTAACACAAATTTTCTAAGGAAGGGTTTGAAAATGGAATTCATCAACCCTTGAAATGTAGAAGGTGCATTAGTAAGGCCAAAAGGCATGACCAAAAATTCATAATGACCCTCATGAGTTTGAAATGTTGTTTTCAGAATATATTTAGTCGTCATTCTAATTTGGTGATATCCCGAACGAAGATCCAACTTGGTACAATAAATTTCTCCATGTAATTCATTCGATAATTCATCAATCAGATGAATGGGAAATTTAGCTTTAATAATGAGCTTATTGAACTCCCTATAATCCGGACACATGCGCCATGGTCCATCCTTCTTGTGCACTAATACTACTGGAGCAGAGAAAGAGATTTAACTAGGTTGAGTTATACCAGCCTCAAACATTTCTACAATCATACATTCAATTTCACTCTTTTAGACATAAGGATATCTGTAAGGCCTGATGTTTGGATGAAAACTTCCTGGAATCAAATGAATAGCATGATCATGATCACAAATAGGTAGGAATCCTTTGGGAGTTTCAAACACCTTGGAATGATTATCCAAGGCTTTTTGGAGATATGGAGAAATAGATGATTTTGATGTTGGAACTTCTAGTTAGCATAATTGCGCAATTACGCCTTATTTTCTTTCTTCAGAAGATTTGTCGTGACATTAGAACTTATTATCTTTCCCGACTTCCATGTGATACCGTGTAATTCAATTTACTTTCCTTCCGAAAAAAATATCAAGAAAAGTTCTTGAAAATTAAAATCTACCATCCTCAAATATTGTAACCATTGTACTCCTAATACAACATCATCACCTCTCATTGGAATGGAAAGCATTGGACTATTCAATAAATAATCCCCCATGGTTAGCTTGATATTATGTCACTTTCTAGAGCAATTTATAGTTCCTCCATTTGCAACCATCACTTGACACTCTTGTGTTAGGTATAGGAAGCAATTCAATTCCTTGGCTACCTTACAATGAATAAAATTATGGGTACTACCTTAATAAATCAACACTATTACATTTTTATTCTTGATATGTCCTTCTGTATTGAGAGTTTGAGGAGTGGTAATTCCTACCAATGCATTATAGGATATTTTCGGACTCAGTTCTTCTTTCTCTAGGGTTGGTTACTAGTGTATATATTCTTATTTTAAAGTTTCTTGTTCATTTTCTTCGTCCTCTTCACAATCTATGAAAAATAATTTCTTCTTAGCACACTTATGACCTTTACTGTATTTGTTATCACAACTGTAGTGAAGCCCTTTTTCTCTTTTTTCTTCCAATTGTTGTGGTGTCAACCTTGTAGGTTGTGGAAGTCTAGGAGTAGCAACACTTCCCTCTTTATAGATGCGAGTAGTAGGTTTCCTTGTCGCCATAATTTTACTTTCAATTTTTCTTTCAAACCTGAATGCATTCTCCAATGAATCAGTTTCCCAAATCTGAACCTCATGTTGGATGTTATCCTTTAATGTCCCTATGAAGACATTAATCTCGTGTTCCTTTGGAATATTAGTTATCCTTATATTCAAATTTTGGAAGTCCTCAATGTGCTCCACCATTAAACCCCTTTGTTTGAGATTTATCAATTGGATAAAGAATGTGGTGCTCTTTGTATCCTCATAATGTGCTACCATTTTCTCTGTAAAAATTGACTAAGTGACAATTCTTTTACTATATTAAAGCCATCGATACCATACAAATGTATTTTTTTCTAAATATAAATTTATAATTCGTACCTTTTACGTGTTTTACACTTTATGGAGATAAAAATATTGTTCCATCTATAATATCCATGTTACAGGATCATTCCCATCAAACTTCCTCATATCGATCTTTGGAATATGGCATGTCTTAAATCCAACATTAGAGTCTATCAAATCATGATTAACATTTATTTTGTTCTAATCTTGAGTTTTTTCTACTACCTTTTCACCATTACGAAGCTTTTCTCGTAGCAACTTTGTCAAACCTTCCTTCAAACCTTCCATGTCTTTCATGATATCTTTCATGTTTCCTTCTATACCATCAATCTTAGCTTCCACACCTTTCTTCAAATCATCCATCTTATCTTCCACGCCTTTCTTCAAACCATCAATTTCATTTTTTGTTACTCTTTGCGAGAGAAATATTTGTTGCACTTGTTCTTGTAATTTTGATATATCATGTTGCGCTTCTTCCTCTTCATGAATCATAGTATAGCCTTATGAGGGATTAATGGGTGTTGAATTAATTTTAGGGGGAATTTTAGAACCCAATACTAATATCTATGATTCACTATGCCCTTGGAGTCACTTCAAACTAATTTTTCAAACAAGACTTATGCTATTTTTAAAGAAAATACACCCCTTTTTCTTTCTTTTGAGGAGCTCAATATTGAAATTGATGCATCTCTATAATTTCAGATCCTCAATATTTTAGCTTCGGTCCTACAGTATCCATCTGAGTCTTCTTTCCCCCCAAAAATCAAACTTGATTTGGATTCTTCAAGATAAATTTATTCCAGATCTCCCACAATGACCTAATTATGGACTTGTTTAGTAGAGAAAAATTGTACTGCATGCCAGGTCTCATTGTTTCCTCCTTCGGCTCTGAAATTGATATACAGGAAACTACAGTCTTTTTAATTTGGGCCACTTTTTATAGAATTCCAATATGATGCTCAAAGAGTGATTTATGACGATTTTCGCAAGGTCACCTCTTTGAGATGAAATTTGCGAGCCTACAAAAACCCTAAGTTCCACAGATCATATATCCAAAACTATTATGAACCAAGATCTAAAATTTTTACAAGTCGTTCCTTGGGATATCTTCGCAAATGGGTTTTTTTTTTAGCATCTGAAACTTTGTAGAAAAAACGTTTCAGCGAAAATTCCATGATGGCCTGTTTGAAGCAGCCAAAGCCTAGAATCCAAAGTTGTGATACCAAATGTTATGAAACCAACTCCCAAAATAGAAGAAAAAAGAGATCAACTCCTTAGAAATCATCCAATTCGAGGGGGAAACATCCTTTACATTACATAAAGGAACAATTCTTGGATGATACAAATGAGAAAACCTCATTTCTATATATAGGAGACAATAGGGTCATAATATAATCCTATCTGACCTAACAATAATAATGTAAGGGCACAAAAATAACAATAGTGGGATTTTATGGAGCATAATAATAAAAATATGGGAACTATAGTAAAAATAATGAGGGACTACAATGGTAATATAGGGACCTAACCTATATGTACCATTTTTCTCATTTTCACACACTAGTAGAAAATGAGAAATTAGTGACAAGGTGACTAAAAAGGTTAGCCGTTGCAGATTTTTCAGGTGAAAAACTACAAAAAATGAGAAATATTAAGTGACCTAACTAAAAATTACTAACATAAATGTCTAATTTAGTCCCGGGTTAAAATATACGACTAGCTAATATGTAATACAACTAAAAATGACTAACATGAATGACTAATCTAGTCCAGGAACAAACATATGGCTACCTAACATGTACTATAATCATAGGATTTAGTTGTTTATATTATTCATTCTAATTGTGTCACTTCAACAATCTAAACTTACAAGTGAATGTACCTCATTTTCACACTAATTTTTTTTTCCCAATGGCATATGTATAGTTTAACAACAAATTATCTTAATCTTGACATATCTCTTCACGATGTATTTGGAATACTAATTATATTCCTTCTTTACATTTATGAGTATTATGTTGTCACTTAACACCTTTACAATGAACTCTCCTAGTTTCATATACATAATTAGAGTTCCACTACTTTATGTATGTTCATTGTGTATCTATGTATATGTTCTAATTAGAGACATAAGTAACAAGTAATGTCCTTAAGTCCACTTTGTCCCCTCTTTTTTACCCAACGCCTACCTCCACATACTACACGAAAATAATATTATGCCACTTAAAATTATTGGTATAATTTACATTATGTACGCATTAGACTTTATAATATTTGTATCTTATGTTTTATATATACCACACCAAAGGATTGTTGTCACCCTTCAATCCTATATACATATATATATATATGTGTGTGTGTGTGTGTGTGTGACATAATTATTTGAACATTTGAACTATACGTATGGCCACATGGGCTTGAGGTTTGGTCGTTTGTTTTGATTATCCTGATATGACTATTACCACTTGGAAACTTATCGAATTTCCAAGTCACCTTGTTCACCTATCATCTACATTCTATGGTGGTGATGAAATGAGTTGATCCAGTAGATGTGATTAGGACAGTTATATGACTAAGGTATGGTCATTTTACTTATGTTTCTTTGCGTTTTTTATGTTTCTTTCACCGCTGCCATAATTTTTCTCCATAGAGGTCCAAATGAGGTTTCAAACCTCAGGATTTCTCTCATGATAGATGTTATCTCTGTTCCTCAACCATTTGGGGTTCAAATTATTTCTTTCTAGTTCAAAATTTCTCTCCCCATGTGGTTGAATGCATGGTATTAGAAGGTAATTCCATGTCCATTATTTTCATTCCAATAGGGTTTATATTTGATGTTTTCTCTTATCCCAATTACTTTGTCTAACTATTTTAGTGTTAATCATTTGTAGGCTCTGTGAGGGTTCACATCCTTTTCCCCAGTGAATACCCTTTCCAATGCTTCTATTCATTTTCACAGAGAAATCTTGTCTAATGCTTTGATGGAGTCTAGGATTTTTGCATAGGCATGCGACCTCAAGTGTTATTCTCCTAATTTTATTCCTAATTTCCTGAACCTCGCAATTTATTTTTTCCTCGTTTCATTATTTTCTCTTTCCAGAGTTATGATTAAGGTTCTTGCATAGTGATGTACACTATTTACTATAAGCTATCTCTATCAAACTCATAATTGAGAATTAGAACTAGAAAAAAAAATGTGTTTATCATAATTTTATAATTTATATATTTTTAAATAAAATACTATTTATTAAAATATTCTATGATATATTAATATAAAATTCGATAAATAAATAAAATTGACTATTAATTTTAATATATTCTTCGAAATATCAAGTAATAGGTTAATGGGCCTCGAGTATGCCCTAAAATTACTTCTACTTAGGCTAAGAGAGCATCTTCCTCTAGCACAAGGAAATGAGTTAATGGCCCAAGACACAGAGGCATCCGGGAGGAGTGAAATCCTATTTCTTTACAAACCACCATGAGATCATTCCAGGTGACATGATTTTCCTTGAATAATGGTGATGAGTCAGCCTATATTCACGAATACATGCTAGAGATGGTTGTCCTCACTATTGGTTTGAAAACTAAGTTATGATAGGTTTTTCCATTATTGAAAAAATACAAATTAATCAATTTGCATGAGATTTAGTTTTTATTAAAATTAAATTTCAAAAATAAAAATTGAAGATGGAAATAAAATTCTAAAATTATATGTTTCAAAATAAATAAATAAAATTTACACCAAGATTATTGTTAATACATTAATTTTTTTACACCATTTTAATTTTAATGACAACATAAATTCATCATATTATTATTAGGGAAAATATAATCGCTCCAATCACATTCAATTTTAGTGAGATTTGGCCACATATGGAAAGTACAAAAAATTAGTGTTAACTTTGGACTCCAACTTGTACAACACTTCCTTCTAAGTTCAATTTTCCTCTTTTTGCCCAAAAATCCATTGATTGGTTTTTCAATATTTGTAATAGATTCAATTTATTAGTCATCCTAAGTCTTCTGAAAGGATTGGTATTCATTAATCTAATTAAGAATCATGGCGCCACCTACAAGAGGCAAGCAGATCGTTGCACCTTTGGGAAAGCAACAACAACATCAAGGTGGCTAGAGGTAGATGTTGTTTGGGGTTTTGATAATGGTCACCTTCTGGTACTTCACCATTTAGATGTTCTCTTCGAACTTAGCTCATCGATTCAATGCTTCATATCTCAAATCTGTTTTCTAAGGGAGAAAGCCTTCTAAGTACATCATAAACCTCAATTATGCTCAGGGTTTGATTATGTGTATACGCCCTATATTTTATTCCCTTTATATTTTTAATCATATATAACCATAAGATTTTTGAACCCTAGTAAAATTCATCGAGTTCTACACTATAACAATATTGCAGTAAAAGTAAAAGATAAAACAATTACTGGGTTTCCTTTGGCTTGAGGGTTAATATGATTTTTTTTATTGATATATTTTTCTTTTGTTTGATCACTAATACATGGTGTTTTCACTCTTAGATACAACCCCGTGTTGAAGAGAACGGTCAAAGCCCAAGGCCATCTTAGTGTCTCTTCTAGATGATTTATTATAGCTCAAGAGTTGAAATATAAAAGGATTTAAATCTGGTTCAATATTCAAACTGAGAGACCAAAATCATTACATGCATTAATAATATTTTGTTTCAAAGAAGTAAAGTTTGGCCATGGAAGCCTACACACAAATAGTGAAGTTTGTTTGGTTGTTGTATATGCGAAGGATGAGATGAAAGAAAGAAATATGGTGTAGAGGGCTACATATATAATCTTGTACACTAAATTTCAACAGAATTATGTGGTGCATTTTAAAAGATTTCAATATTACAATTACAGGTACCATTTTTCATAGCATGACATAGGTAAATATGATATACAAGAATGAGTTCCAACAACTACAGTTACATGATTTCTCAAAAGAAAGAAACACACATGAAATGATAAACAAAGACATGAACCTATACTTCACATATCAATGCGTGGAATCACCAAAAGCTTCTTCATTAGTCATTCAAAACAACATACATATCATTTAACCTCAAAACTTGCAAAACTTGCTCAATTATGTGGGTCAAAGAAGTGGGAAAAAAACCCTCTCAAACTTCCTTCATCAACCACATTTTACAAGGTGATACAATCCATACCTTGTCATGCATGAAGTCATGGTAGGTCTTAAAAATATATATATGCAATTGGCACTGTCATGGTTGCACCTTTGACCAATGAGAATGCTAAAAGCAAGGCAAACATGATCTATGTAATAGATTTATTAGTATAAGAGCCTAAAAAAATTAATAGGCTCACTTATGGCTGATACATATGTTACAGTGCTAAAGGAAAGAAATGCATGATATGTTCAATGGATTGCAAAGAGAGAAATTAAGCCAAACATGTAAATTTTGTAGCTCTGCTCATGGAAAAATCTGTTTTTCTTTCCTTCGATACAAGAACAACAACATGCTTAAAGGAGTAACAAAGAGGAAACACATGGCGGGGGTCAATGGAACCAAGTGAATTGCTGAAATCCACGTGAATGCATTTGAATAAATAAAATAGCACTCTTTTAAATTCAAATTTGAGATCAAATAATGTTTACATATTGTATAGATGGACAAGGTCATGCTTATCATGCTATACGATGCCCATGTATGATGGAGAGGCGTTGGAAGGTGGGACCACAAAAGGAGGTGGAGCTTGAGAGGAGGAAGAGACTGAGTTGAAGGCCGGAGACAGACTACACTGAGACTACTCTAAAAATAAAAGCAATTTGAATATTCCACAACCAAGACTACAAATTATTAGTTGAAAAAAATAAGGGGAATCCACTTAATTAGGTAGCACACTCAACTAAGTAGCATTCAATGTTCATCGTATTCCCAAGTTTCTCTCTAGTTTAATATGGAAGAGATATTGTTGTGTCATGTCCTCTTATATAAACATTTTAACTTTGGTCAATAACATAAAATTAATAAAATTAATAATTATAATTATTAATTAAAATATTTTGAGTAAGTAAAATTACATAAAATACAAATAAATTAAAGTAAAGTAAAGTAATAATTAAACTAGCCTAGTGCAATGGGTAGTTTAATTGGTGATCCAAAGTTCAAATCCCTGTTGTGACCTGATTTACTGAAAAATACAACCTGGTTTTCTGAAAACAAGTAATAGATCCCATAAATTTACTAGTAACTAAAATAAAAAAATAAAAAAATTTGATCTCTTGACTTAATAAATAAGAAATTAAAATAAAACTGAAGTATCCAGACTATAGCGGTAAACCGCTATAGTATTCAGACTACTACCTGACCGTCTGTCTGATACTCTGCTACACCGCATAACCGGGCCAGCGGGCTACACAAACCGGGACAGAGGGTGGATAGATTCGGACAGCTTATGGTCGTATTCGGCATCATATCGCCTTCAGTGTTCACCATATAGCCTGTCGGCAATACCGATGATGAGTTGTTGGATTCTTTCTTGCAATCATGATGTGGGCTGCTTTGGAGACATCTACATGTCGGCTGCTCTGAAATGACCGGCACACTCAAATATTTCTGAATTGGAGTTTTGCACTCACGACAAATATATATCTTAGACGTTACTGCTAATAAGGCCAAGAAACAAAATGAACTGCGTAATTTGAAAATGTGAACCATATAAATGTGTTTGCACTCAAATTCACGTTTGTTTTCCAGGGTGGTCACAAGTAAAACAAAGCTGGGATGATCATTGTAAAGATAATAATCATGGAGGCCCTCCCTCCTTCCTCAAAGGCACATGGCATTAGCCAAGAGGAAAGTGCAGGCATGGGTGTTAGAGTTATAAATGCTATGAGAGTACTAGGAGTGGAGGGGCGAAGATGATTTGAAAAAAAGTAGAGAGTTATGGAGTGGACAAAACTTAAAATGATTTCATAGATGTTGCATGCAGTGGGTGGGTCACGGGTTTTTACCCAACTCATATTATATTGTCACATTCATGAATGTTCATAAATTTAGGTTTGGGTTTGATTAGGTGTCCAAGTTCATGGAGAAATAAAAAATTAATCCACTCAACCACTAAAAATTATAGTTAAATATAATTTAAGCAAATTAATATTACATTAATAATAATCAACAAGCAAATCGATTATTATAATTTTAGCTTATCAATAATTAAGAATATAATATTTATTATAATTCATAAATAAATATTTAACTGTATTTTCAATTATCAAATTTTGATGGAACTAGTATTGTAATTCCATATATGTCAGGAGACTTTAGGAACCATAAGAATTGGACGGTGGATCCAAAGTCCAATGGGATGTCTATTTTTCAAAGTCCAATGGGATGCCTATCTTTCTAATGGGACGCATATCTTTCAAGTGTTATTATGATAAGCCATATCTCCAAAAACTTGAACCCATATAATATTTTATTACCTAAAACAATTAGGTCTGGTTGACCAAGATAATCAACATTACCTAAGTTTTGAGCATCTTGTTTAGAGAGGGAATTTATAATCTCTCCCATATAAAGAAAATTTCTAGATTTAATTTATAATTTTGGTTTTTATATTTAATTATACATTTTATGATTCATGCAAAGGGCTAGTTGACATAGATTTTCAACTCACTAGAAGATGCCAACAGGTTTGTGGCATAGTGAGGTTTTTGGGTTCTCAAGCCTTATTCTTGAAAAAAGATAATCAACATTACCTAAGTTTTGAGCATCTTGTTTAGAGAGAGAATTTATAATCTCTCCCATATAAAGAAAATTTCCATATTTAATTTATAATTTTGGTTTTCTTTAATTATGCATTTTATGATTCATGCAAAGGGCTAGTTGACATGGATTTTCAACTCACTAGAAGATGCCAACAAGTTTGTGGCACAATGAAGTTTTTGGGTTCTCAAGCCTTATTCTTGAAAAAAGATAATCAACATTACCTAAGTTTTGAGCATCTTGTTTAGAGAAAGAATTTATAATCTCTCCCATATAAAGAAAATTTAAAGATTTAATTTATAATTTTGGTTTTTATATTTAATTATACATTTTATGATTCATGCAAAGGGCTAGTTGACATGGATTTTCAACTCACTAGAAGATGCCAACAAGTTTGTGGCACAGTGAGGTTTTTGGGTTCTCATGCCTTATTTTTGAAAAATCTGGCATTTGAACTTTGACACTCACACTAAGAAAATAGATGTTATCTCAGTTTGGGTGTGTTTCTCGAGATTTCCTTTGATCTTTTGGTCGAATGATCTGTTTCTCGAAATTGGAAATAAAATCCGGAATTTTTTTTTAAGGTAATGTTATGTCCATTATTTTCATTTTAATAGTGTTTATATTTATGTTTTCTCTTATCCCGTTTAATTTGTCTAACTTCTTTGAGTGTTCCTCGTATGTCGGCTTCGTGAAGGTTCACATTTTTTTCCCCAATAAATACCCTTTCGAACGCTTGTTTTTAGTGTTCTTCGTTTGTAGGTTTTGCAATTTTTTCCGAGTGAATACCCTTTCGAACCTTTCCATTCATTTTCACATAGAAATATTGTCTAATACTTTGACAGAGGCTAGAGTTTTTGCATAGGTATGCGAACCCAAGTATTATTCTTCTAATTTTATGTCTAATTTCTTGAACTCTTGAATTTAATTTTTCCTTTTTTCATTATTTTTTCTTTTCATAGTTATGGTTAAGGTATGAATGGATGTACACTAGTTACTATAAACTATCTCTATCAAACTCATAATTAAAAATGAGAAATAGAAAAACATATTTGTGTTTATCATATTTTTATAATTTTTATTTTTTTAAGTAAAATACTATTTATTAAAATAAAATATAATATATTAATATAAAATTAGATAAATAAATAAAAATCAATTATTGATTTTAATATACTTTTTAAAATATAAAGTAATAATTTAATGGGCTTATACTTTAAAACTATTTCTATTTGGCTAAGAGATCATCTTCCTTGAACACAAGGAAACTAGTTAATGGCCCAAGACATGGAGGCATCTAGCAGGAGTGAAAGCCTATTCATTTATGGATCACCATAAGATCATTCAAAGTGGCATGATTTTCCTTGAATAATAGTGATAAATCAACCTACATTCACAAATAAATGCCATAAATAATTGTCTTCACTATTAATTTGGAAACTAAACTATAGTAAATTTTCCCAATATTAACAAAATATAAATGAATCAAATAACATTAAATTTAATTTTTATTATATTGAAAATAAAAATCAAATTTAGACCAAAAATATTGTTAATACATTATATTTTTTTTACACCATTTTAATTACATAAATTACTCATATTATTATTATAAAAAAATTAATCCCTCCAAGCACATTCAGTTTGAGTGAGATTTGACCACAGATGGAAAGCACAAAAACTTCAACTTCCGACTCCCACTTGTACAACACTTCCTTCTGAGTTCATTTGTTCTCTTTTCGCCCAAAACGAAAACTCCATTGATTTGTTTTTCAAGCTTTGTAGTAGATTCGATCTATGAGTCATCCTAAGTCTTCCGAAAGGATTGGTATTCATTAATCTAATTAACAATCGTGGTGCCACCTACAAGGAAAATACCAACAACAATATCGAGGTGGCTAGGGGGAAGATGTTGTTTTGGGTTTTGAGAGTGGCCGCGTTCTTGTACTTCACCATTTAGATGTTCATCGATTTGGTGCTTTAGATGTCAAATCTGTTTTCTAATGGTGAAAGCCTTGTAATTACATCGTAAACCTCAACTATGCTTAGGGTTTGATTATGTGTATATGCCCTGTATTTTATGCCCTTTACATTTCTAATCATGTATGACCTTAGGAATTTTTAACCCTAGTAAAATTCATAAGTTTTACACTTTAACAATATTTTAGGAAAAGTAAAAGATAATACAATTATTGGTTTTTACTAGGTTTCTTTTGGGTTTCCAGGTAATAGGATATTTTTATTGGTATATTTCTCTTTTGATTGACCACTAATACTTGGTGTTGTAATTCCTAGAAACATTACTTTGGTTGAAGAGAAGGGTTACATGCATTGGCAACATTTTGTTTTAAAGGGGTAAACTTTGGTCATGATGGCCTACACACAAATAGTTAATTCTATTTGATAGAGAAAAAATTAGACTGTGAAAAATTCAATAAGGGAAAATTTGAGAATATACATAATATAATGCTTAACATATTATTGATATTTTCAAAATTTTATAAAAAATAAATAATAAATTAATAATAAAAGATAAAATGTAACAAACTTATTAATGTTGAGAATTACAAAAACATATAAGTAAAATTCCAAACCAATAATTAGATCTATAATTTTTGTAATAATGTAAATCCAACCTAATAATGAATTATAAAAATGAGAAACTGTTTTAATAATTGTAATTTTTTAAATATAAAATTTCTATCACAATTTTTAATATAAAAATTACTATTTTTTATACTTTTAATTTATAATTTTGATAAAGCAAAAATTATAAAGCCAAATATTGTTTTTCACATTAAAAATTAAAAATTATAAATATATAATTAGATATATAGAAATAAACCAAAATTAAAATTTAAACCCAAATACTAATTTTCACACTTCCTAATATATATAAAAAAAAAAATCACACTTTTTAACATAAAATTTTGATAAATCGAAATTTATAAAGTTAAATTTTGATAAACCAAAAATTATAAATTCTTTGTTTGAATTGGCAAGTGGATGAATATTTTTAAAATTATAAAGTTAAATTTTTATAAACAAAAAAATGATGAGGTCTTTGTTTGAATGCGCAGGGGGATGAATATTTTTATGTATATATTCTACTTGAGATGAAATTTAAAAGTAGTTCTTGAGCGTCTTGCCTCTGAGCCTTGTCGTTACCATTAGGGGAATTTTGAGGTTTAAAATGGGCCTCCTAAGGAAAATGTACAATCAAAATTCACTTTATGAGAACCAATCACATTTTAAGGGATGACATCATCCCTAATGGTTGAGGTGGCATTGCATGAGTTAAAGGTACTTACTTGTCACATTCTCAATGGTGGATAAAAACTCATGGTTAAACATGGTAGTGCTCTAAGTAATTTTAAAGTCAAAATAAAGTACCCATAATAAATGTCATTTCACACTTTTTTAATAAAAATCTATTATTGTCATTTCATATTTCTTGAAAGAAACAATGCATATCCCTATACATTTATTATATTATTTTTATATAGTATATTAATTACATGTTATTATACAATTTAAATAATATAAATTTTAATTAATAGCATATAATATAATTAAGAATTTATAAATTTATATTTATATTTTATTTTAAGTTATTTAAGTATAAAGGACAGATGCATTAGTTGTTCAATGATAAGGACTTTTTTTTTTAAAAGATCATTCTTACTTATAGTCACATCAATACAATTTTTTTATTTATTTTATTTTGGTACAACTTTTGAAATGAATTTAACTATGGTTACATGGATTGTAGTGAAAAAAGTGAATTGCAAATTCATAAATATTATTTTATTGGTTTAGCTATTATTTTATTATTTCCTTAGGAGGCCCATTTTGGACCTCAAAATTCCCCTAATGAGGCTCTTCAAATTCAAGCTAGCCTAGTGGTATAGGTTGTTTGAATTTCAGCTAAATAAATAATAAGATTTCGAGAAGCGTTTCATAAATCAAATTAAATAAAAAAAGTTGGAATAAATTTCGAACTTTATTAAAATTAACGTATTTTAATACGAATCAAATAGTATTAACTAATTTTTGAATTATTTTGGTTAATACAGTTGAACTTGGTAGTTATGGTTTGTTTAGCTGTTTTATTTATCTTTTGGATGGAAGAACATAATTTGATGATGATGTAACTATCCACTATTGAGAAGTCTTTCTTGAGCTTGGGTTTGATGATGGAAATGTATTGTTTATTTTATAATAGACAACATTTTTTCCTTCTAAAAAAAAAGGTTTTTGTAGTATATGTCAGGGAGGGGATGAAAGAAGAAAACTAGTGAAATTAGAAACCATGGAGTACATCTTAAGAGATTTCAATCTTACAATTACACGTACCATTTTCCATACCATGACATAGGTAAATTGATATAAAATATTGAGTTATAGCAATTACAGTTACACGATTTCTAAGAAAAAAAACACACACAAAATAATAAACAGAAAGAAAGAAATTAATGCTTCAAATATCAATGCTTGGAATCACCAAAAACTTCTTCATTAGTCATTCATAACACCATACATATCATTTAGCCTCAAAAATTGCAAAACTTTCTTAATCATGTGGGTCGAAGAAGTGAGAAAAAACCCTCTCAAACATCCTTCATCAACCACATTTTACAGCTGAAGAAAATATAGACCTTTTCATGCATGAAGTCATAGTAGCTCTTAAAATTATATATGCAATTGGCACTATCATGGTTGCAGCTTTAACTAATGAGAATGCTAAAAGCAAGGTTGTCTATTTTTCTTATTAGACATCAGACATGATTTATGTAATAAATTTTTCGATATAAGAGCTTAAAAAAAATTAATAGAATCACCTATGGCTGATACATATGTTACACTGCTAAAGGGAAAAAATGCATGGTATGTTAAATGGATTGCAAAGAGAGAAATTAAGTCGAACATGTAAATTTTGTAGCTCTGCTCACGGGCAACTCCATTTTGCATGCCTTCTATACGATAACAACAAGGCTAGAAGGATTAACGGAGAGGCAACACATGGTGGGGGTCAATGGAAGCAGGTGAATCGCTGAAATCCATGTGAATGCATTTGAATAAATGAAATAGCACTCTTTTAAATTCAAATTTGAAGTCAAATAATGTCGCCATACTAGATTACATATCGTATAGATAATAGATTACGTATTGTATAGATGGACAAGGTCATGTTTATCATGACATACCATGCCCATGTATAACGAAGAGGTGTTGGAGGGTTGGGCCACAAAAGGAGGTGGATCCTGACAGGAGGAGGAGAACGAGTCGAACGCCAGATACTGAGTAATACGGCAGAGGGGGTCTCATCAACTCCATTTCTTTGCAGGTATAGGCTACTCCAAAAAAATTAAAGCAAACTGAATATTCTGCAAACAAGACTACAAATTATCAGTTAAAAAAAAGAAAGTGAATCCACTTAACTAAGTAGTATACTCAACTTCAATTAAGTACCATTTAATTTTTATTGTATTGGAAAGCTCTCCAGCCCAATATCCTCTTATGTAAACATTTTAACTTTGTCCAAATAACATAAATGTAATGAAATTAATAATTACGCCAATAAGCCTTTTCTTATGAATCGATACCTTTTTGTTTTCATCAACACTTCTTGCCTATATTTGACATTTCTCTTAGGTAGATATTTCTATAACTCTGACATCTGTCTCACCATAATTCTGCAGATTATTCGAACTCTTCATATAACTAGACTTTCGTAGATAAATTCTGCAGGTTATTCACCCTCTTCTTGTAATAGTTTCGTACATTTTTAGTCATCTTCCTATGACAGTTGCTGCACTTGCAAGAAGGATGTCTCCAATTTGCAAGAATTGCGAGAATTCCATAGACATTTCGTCATATTCCTGTTACGGTGTTTGCCGCATCTGCGAGAAGGATGTCTCCAATTTTCCTTCGTGAGTCTTCGTTGGGCAAGGTAAGCCATGAATTTCCATTCGAAGATCTTAGCTAAGCGGAGTAATCGTCTCTAACAAGCCATGAACTAATTTCCACTCGAAGATTCACTCTTACTCATAGGTTCGTTAAAGGGAGGGGTCATAATGATCGTTCCACCCTTCATGGTGGTTCCAAGCTGCCTTCCTTTATATGGATCGTTTTGCATGGGCTTGCTAAATGGTCAATTTATCCATCAAGTGGGTTCGCAGGTTATTACAATGCCAGGTAGGCAGATTCATTGTTTGAGTATTTAGTAAGTATTTGTATTACCATTGCCTCTGGATTAGAATGGTCCATTAGACTCAGCCTTGCTAGGGAGCAATATATTGACATTGTTTATGGGTCGTATGCAGTAGTCAGTTCCTTCTTTGTTTTAGTGACTCGTTCTGCCAAGAGTCTAAAACCAGATACCAATTCTTGGGTCCCTCTCGTCGTTTGTGGAAAATGAGAAAGAGAATGCATCATGTCTAGGGTCCCTCTCACCGTTTGTGGAAAATGAGCAATAGAATGCATCATGACCATTGGATGAGTTTTTTTACCAAACTGCATGAGTTAAACTTCATCAGCTCGCACTTACCCAAAATCAATCATCAACTGTATCTGCCATTAGCTCAGTCGCGGACACAATTGTTGATCTCAGGGTCATTATACTCACTATTTCTAACCAGAGGTTCATTGATGCCCACTACCACAGCACTAACCATATTTTTTTTGTGCATAATCCTTTAATGAGTAAGTTTTTAACTCCTGACAGATTATGCCAGTTTCAAGTCTTGAACCGACTGTCTGAGCATAATTAGTTTTCAGTCCTGATAACATAACATGGAAATAAGTTTCCAATCAATATTGAATAACCCTTGCTGATTGGTGGGATCAACCGAAAGTTCATTTTGCAGTCGTTCATTATATATGTAATAAAACCGGACAAGACCTTAAGCTTGGATTAAAAAACGATCGTGCATGCCGCTTTTGTGTTGATGGTAAAACAAAATTGAATCCTTGTATGAAGTATGGCCCAATGGTAATTTTGTCGTTAATCCATTAACGAGTGCGATGGAATGGCACGGTACATATTCCTTTAGTTTTACTTTAAGGATAATTATAATTGAAGCATAATTACAAGTGTGTTGAAAAATTTAGCATAAGTATAGCAATGGGAAATTAGTGAAGTTACACCAAATGTGGTTTTAGGGGAAATTTGTTCTATGGACTTCTTTCTTCTTTTTCTTTCTCTCTGCATTTTTTTTAGGGTCATTTTGCTGGACAAGTACGATGGACTCGCATGGTACATCTCTTCATTATTTTTAGTTGAAGGGTAATTATAGGTATGCAATGGGAAATTAGAAGTTCTTCTGTGGATTGATTTTGATTTGGTTTTTTTTTAATATTTTTATTCACATGTGTTTGGGCTTCGTTGTCATTTATTTTTATATTCAAGACTGTTAACATTGTAATTTAAAAATTGATCAAATTGACGTAGGGAATGGGGAAGAGCCTGCGTCCACTGTCTTATGCATGCTTAATAATTTTGAGTGTCACACAATGTTGACATCGACAGGTCTCTTTAAATCGATGTTGAAAAGGGACTTAGAAAATGACTATGACTAGAATGGGTGGTTGGTGTTGGAAAAGTGCCTTAAAAAAATGAAATTTCGTAGATGGAACCTCTTGCATTTTTAATGTTCAATTAATAATAGAAAACTCTATCTCTAGATCAAAATTTTCCTCTTACATTTTTAATGCTCAACTGATAATAGCAAACTTTATCCCTAAATCAAAATTTCCCCTTACAATTCTGCTACAACAGTGGCAAACATGAAAAAGTTGTTAGGAATAACATAATTTTTTGAAACAAGTTAGTCATCTTAAAATTTATTATTCTTTATCCCTAAGGTTAGTTTGAGTGATTTTATAATTCGAATTTTATCATTAATCTAGCATGTTGTACAAGTCAATTTATTGAGATAATTTATTGTTTTAAATTTTATTCTTTCTGGAAAAGCTGATATATTAGGATGCCCACAATGTCAATTTCTAGATTGTATTCTCTCTTGAAACATTGATAATATTGAGATGTTAAATTCAAGTGTAAATTTGTTTTTGAAATTATCACTATTTAACTATCCTATCGACCTCTCTCTATACCTTTTGGACAACTGCTAGTTAGGCCGATAGGCCTTTTGTTGTGAATCAATTCACATTCGGTTTCGTTTTTGCTTTCATTATGCTTATGACATCCGTCCAATATCTTATGTTTCATTATGGTTATGACATATTTCAATATCTTATGTTAAGATGTAACATTTGCCCAATTTTTCACACCCGTGCAATTGTTTTACGCTGATAAATTGGGAAAATGTTGTTACATATCATAAGGATTTGTCTTCCCTTTTGATACTAATTTTACATCTATCCTGCAGCTAAACTTAGCTATAATTGTATAGAGACTTACTAAATTAATAGCACAGAGAAATATCAACAGTGTGAGGAATTTTCCAAATTTAGCTGCGCGGAGAAGTCTCAAGTTATGATTTTATAGAAGCTCTTCAAAATTGGTTACAATTCTGAAGTAAATTATGATTTTATAGAAGCTCTCTAAATTTGGTTACAAGACTAAATTAGTAGCATAGATAAATATGAACAGGGTGCGAGGAATTCGCCAAATTTAGCTGCGTGGAGAAGTCTGAAGTTAGTTATGATTAATTATGATTTTATAGAAGCTCTCCAAATTTGGTTACAAGACGTTGTGGAGAATGCCGACCCTCAGGGGGAGAGCCTCAACAGGATACCTCAGCGTGAATTCGAAAGCCACCTCTGGCATTTCAGTATTCCGCCCAAATAGGGTCCGCAACATAACAAGCTCTGTTCAGGTGACCATGGTGGACTGTGAGATCAGAAGTATCTATAAGTGCTTGATGGCGGTGCTTTTGTCAGATTAGATAAATCGCACTCGGAAATTATTACATTTACGGTAAATTTCATTTCACCTCTGCCAAAAATCCTTACATTTACGGTAAATTTCACTTCACCTCCGCCAAAAATTTGCTAATGTTCTTTCAATATGCTTTTAGAAATATATTCTTCTACATACAACAATGATTTTCTTATATAAAAGAATGAAATCTCGTTGTTAAAACCCTCAAGACTCAACTGCCATCCATCACCAACTTTATGACCGAATTTTGCTAACATCCATCATTTTTGTCTTCAACCTACATAGAAATTCTCCTCAAACAACAATTCCTGAAGCGACATAGAAATTCTCCTCAAACAACAATTCCTGAAGCGAAAGATAAGAAATTGCGGAAGTTTTTCCATTCACGATCTTCTCATGCAGGGTTTACCTACGAGGTAAGCCAATGGCTAGAATGTTCAACCTCATCAGTTTGAATATAAGCGAGGAGACGACAAACAGACCGAGCATTATCAAGAAGCTCAAGATCCAGAGCGGTGTTCTTTTGTAGCGATTCAACTAATGAATTGATCAATCAACTTGACAGAGAGGATGTGCTTCCTTAGCATATCAGAAAGGTGAATCTAAACCATTCTTTTTGTTGTTGATTTGATTTCACGGGTCTGTTAAATCCACTACATCCTAAAACAAGCGAAAAAGTTTTGGAATCACAGTACTTGCGATTTTATCTCAATGTCTTGGGTTTTGCTCTTTAATTCTTTCAACGCTACATCCAACTTGAGTCTCTCCTTATGTGAAAGGGTGTGTTCAAGCCTAACCATCATTTATAAAACATATGAATCTTTGTTGTGTAATGATGATTTGGTATGATATTTATTCTTTCCTTCTTTGTTTTTATTGTTTTTAAATATATGGAAAATTTATTGTAGCTATTTATCAAATCAACGGTGTTTTACAGTTATTAAATTAGTAATGAAAATATTTATCAAATTAGTAATGGAGATATTTATTAAATTAGTAGTGGAAGTGGTAGTTGGAAAAACTGAAAAACCGTTCCATTCTACGACTGGTCCACGCATCCCTTTGCATCTCTTTTCTTCTGCCAAATATTTCTGCATCTCTTTACTTCTACCAAATATGCCAAATATAGATCTATTTGTGTTGGATGAATTTATTTCATTATTTAAAAAAACATTTTAACTAAAGATCTATTTTAGTGGAATAATTTATTAAATTATTTAAAAAAACCTTATTTTAGTGGAAAAGATGATGTAAGAGATGTGGTAAGGTTATGATATGTAAACAAGTGGATTTGGCAAAGATGATGCAAGAGATGTGGTAAGGTTATGATATGTAACTAGCATTATTCAAGTTCTTATTTGTAAAGTATACATCTTCAGATCTTTCAACCAGGGTTTCTTGTTCTGGGTTTGCTCTTTAATGCCAAAATAGGTTCATGATATATTGTCAGTACTGTGGTAGGCTTGGTATAACATAAGGATTCGTAAAACATGCCTATTAGGTTAATGTTGTGGTTAATAGTTGACCTTTTCAAATTTTTTTCGAGAAACTAGCATTACTCAAGTTCTTATTTGTAAAGTATACATCTTCATATCTTTCAACCAGGGTTTCTTGTTCTGGGTTTTCTCTTTAATGCCAAAATAGGTTCATGGTATATTGGTAGTATTGTGCTAGGATTGGTATAACATAAGGATTCGTAAAATGTGGTTAATAGTTGGCCTTTTCTTATTTGTTGTGCTTAATATTTCACTGTTTGCTGAGGTTAATATTTTACTTTTTTAAATAGCTGTATTTTTTTGTGGTTGAGATGGGTTAAAATTTGATTTCTTTTTAGTAGCTGTAACTATGCATTCCATTCCAACAGTAATTGTTTCTCTTAATAAACTATGCTTTTATTGCAAGACTTGAATATCCTTTCTTCCCATGGGCTTATTAGCATATTTCATTACTCATTCTCACAAAAAAATAAGTTTGAGATAGTTCTCATTTTTCTAACTATGCTCATATTCTTCTTAAAATCACATTATGTGAAAGTGTCATCAGGCTGAGCTGATTTGATTTTTGTACTCTCTTTTTCATTAAAGAGTTCCATATTTTTGTAACACCTTCTTCAAGCTCAATCTCAGGATTAGATAAAGTAAGCATCCATACCAATGAAGATGACTCATTAGATAAAGTAAGCATCCATACAAATGAAGATGACTCTTACAAGAATAAAATCCTTGATGACTCCAGGATTAGATAAAGTAAGCATCCATACAAAAAGTGAGAATTCAGTACAACCTCGACAATGTAATGTTAGTTTTCTATAAAAAAAACAGTCTTTTCAGAAAAACAAATAAGCATAAGAAATTTAGAAAATGTCGCCAGACTATTCTAATTCATCTGAGTCAAACTTCCAAGTTCCACTTTGCTCTTTAACGAAACTAAATCTAACTTGGCCCTGACTCATAAAGTCAAACTCAAGGTCAAAGGCGAGTCAAACTAACTCAATAAGTTCCGACTTTTATGTAATGTTTTAGACTTGCGTCTCTATATACAAGACAAAGAGAACCCAAAAAATCACTGGTTGTGTTTGTTTTCCTAACCTAATTCAACAACAGCCAACCAACAGACTTGTGTCAAATATTCAGAATCCATAGCATTTCAAGTATGTATGTGTATATATAAAATATAAAATGAGTTATTCTTTAATATTCACGTTTTTATAGCTATCATAAATTCTTATATTAATCAAAAATATATTTTCCCTCCTGAAGCTTTAGAGTATTTTTTCCTTTGTTGAGATATGGTCTAGATGTTGAGACAGGGTGTCATCATAGTAATAATCCATGTTCAAACCGCAGCTAGAATAGAGCATCAATCATGTGTATGAATAGATGAATTTTGATGGCCCCCGGCATTAAAGAAGGCTTTGCTCGATAAAGTTGAGATTTATAGCTCTCAACAAATCTTAAAAATGTGTTTACTCTTGCGTGGAAAAAATAAAATGGAAATAGCCAAATACTCAAAAATAAAAATGTGTTTACTCTTGCTCAGAAAAAGAAAATTCAGTGTATGCATGGAAATAACCAAATATTCAAAAACATTGACAACAACCAAGTGACTTAAACAGATTAAGTGATTTCGTATGTTCTTTGAAATAAACTATTTTTTAAACTCTTAAAATAATTTAGATTTAGTAATTTATTTTTATAGATATTAATTTTAGATTTACAGATGTAACAAGATTTAAGTTAAGTTTTACTCTCACTAAATTATAAGAATTAGAAGAATTGAATTTAAATTGTTTTTTAATTTCATTAACTAAATTATGAGAATTAGAAGAATTGAATTAGGAGAATAAAATTTAAATTGCTTTTTATTTCATTAACTAAATTACAAGAATTAGAAGAATATAACTTTTAAATATTTAAATGAATTACATATTCAAAATGCAAGCAATGCAATACATGCATACAAATGTATCATTCATAGAACTTTTCCAATTAATTATGTACTATTTTTATTTTCAATGTGTGTTTCAAAATGCAAAGCAATGCAATACATGCATACAAAATACGAAATTAAAATAAAACTAAACCGCTATAATATCAAGATTAAACCGCTATAGTATTCAGACTACTACCCGACCGTCTGTCTACTACCCCGCTACACCGCATAACCGGGCGAGCGGGCTACACAAACCCGGGCAGCGGGTGGATAGATTCGGCATCATATAGCCTTCAGTGTTCACCGTATAGCCTGTCGGCAATAGTAAGTTCGTTGTTGATGATGAGTTGTTGGATTCTTTCCTGCAATCATGATGTGGGCCGCTTTGCAGACCTCTACAAGTCGGCTGCTCTGAAATGACGGACACACTCAAATATTTCTGAATTTGAGTTTTGCACCAACGACAAAGAGATATCTTAGACGTTACTGGTATATAGGCCAAGAAACAAAATTAAGTGCTGAAATTGAAAATGTGAACCATATAAATGTGTTTGCAATCAAATTCACGTTTGTTTTCAGGGGTGGTAACAAGTAAAAACAAAGCTGGGATGATCATTGTAAAGATAATAATCATGGAGACTCTTCCTCCTTCCTCAAAGGCACATGGCATGAGCTAAGAGGAAAGGGCAGATGGGAGTTAGAGTTATAAATGTTATGAGAGTACTAGTAGTGGAGTGGCGAAGATGATTTGAAAAAAGTAGAGTTATGGAGCGGACAAAACTTAAAATGATTTCATAGATGTTGCAGGCAGTGGGTGGGTCACGGGTTTTTACCCAACTCATCTTATATTGTCACATTCATGAATGTTCATAAATTTAGGTTTGGGTTTGATTAGGTGTGCAAGTTCATTGAGAAATAAACAATTAATCCACTCAACCACTAAAAAATATAATTTAAGCTAATTAATATTACATTAATAATAATCAACCAACAAATCAATTATTATAATTTTAGCTTATCAATAATTAAGAATATAATATTTATTATAATTAATAAATAAATATTTAATTATATTTTTAATTATTAAATTTATGTAATTCCATATATGTTAGGAGATTTTAGGAAACCATAAGAATTGGAGTGTGGATCTAGAGTCCAATGAGATGTCTATTTTTCTAATGGGACGCATATCTTTCCAAGTGCTATTATGATAAGCCATATTTCCAAAAACTTGAATTCATATAATATTTTATTACCTAAAACAATTAGGTTTGGTTGACCAAGATAATCAACATTACCTAGATTTTGAGCATGTTGTTTAGAGAGGGAATTTATAATCTCTCCCATATAATTATACATTTGAGGATTCATCCAAAGGGCTAGTTGACATGGATTTTCAACTCACTAGAAGATGCCAACAAGTTTGTGGCACAGTGAGGTTTTTGGGTTCTCAAGTCTTATTCTTGAAAAAACTGGCATTTGCACATTGACATTTGCACTAAGAAAATGGAGGTTATCCCACTTTGGGTGTATTTTTCAAGATTTTCTTTTATTTTTTTGGTCAAATGATGTGTTTGGGGAAATTGGAAATAAAATCGGGAATTTCTTTGGAGGTAATGTCATGTCCATTCTTTTCATTTGAATAGGTTTTATATTTGATGTTTTCTCCTATCCCATTTAATTTGTGTAACTTGTTTTAGTGTTCTTCGTATGTAGGCTTCGCGAAGGGTTTTTGCATAGGGATGAGAACTCAAGTATTGTTCTCCTACCTAATTTCTTGAACTCTTCAATTTAATTTTTCTTCCTTTCATTATGGATTTACAATATAGTTACTATAAACTATCTCTATCAAACTCATAATTGAAAATGAGAAATAGAAAAAAATATTTGTGTTTATTATAATTTTATAATTTATATTTTTTAAAATAAAATACTATTTACTAAAATAAAATATGATATATTAATATAAGATTAGATAAATAAATAAAAATCAATTATTAATTTTAATATATTTTTTAAAATATAAAGTAATAATTTAATGGGCTTCAAGTATGCCTTAAAACTATTTTTATTTGGCTAAGAGATCATCTTCCTTGAACACAAGGAAACTAGTTAATGGCCCAAGACACAGAAGCATCTAGCAGGAGTGAAAGCCTATTCCTTTACAGATCACCATAAGACCATTTAAGATGGCATGGTTTTCCTTGAATAATAATAATGAATCAACCTTCATTCACAAATAGATGCCATAGATAGTTGTCTTCACTATTGATTTGGAAACTAAATTATTATAGATTTTCCCAATATTGAAAAAGTATAAACAAATCAAATTACATTAAATTTAGTTTTTATTAAAATTAAATTATATTAAAAATAAAAATCAAATTATAAAATTACACGTTTCAAAATAAATAAATAAAATTTACACCAAAAATACTGTTAATACATTATATTTTTTTTACACCATTTTAATTTTATTGACAACATAAATTAATCATATTATTATTGAAAAAAAATTAATCCCTCTAAGCACATTCAATTTGAGTGAGATTTGACCACATATGGAAAGTACATTAACTTTCGACTCCCACTTGTAGAACACTTCCTTCTGAGTTCAATTTTCCTCTTTTCGCCCAAAATGAAAACTCCATTGATTTGTTTTTCAAGCTTCGTAGTAGATTCAATCTATGAGTCATCCTAAGTCTTCCGAAAGGATTGGTATTCATTAATCTAATTATGAATCATGGTGTCACCTACCTATCAAGGTGGCTGGGGAAGATGTTGTTTTGGGTTTTGAGAGTGGCCGCGTTGTGGTACTTCAACATTTAGATGTTCATCGATTTGGTGGTTTAGATGTCAAATCTGTTTTCTAATGGTGAAACTCTTGCAATTACATCGTAAACCTCAACTATGCTCACGGTTTGCTTATGTGTATATGCCCTGTATTTTATGCCCTTTATATTTCTAATCATATACGACCTTAGGATTTTTGAACCCTAGTAAAATTCATAAGTTTTACACTTTAACAACATTTTAGGAAAAGTAAAAGATAATACAATTATTGGGTTTTACTGGGTTTCTTTTGGGTTTACAGATAATAGGATTTTTTTTATTGGTATATTTTTTTTGATTGACCACTAATATTTGGTGTTGTCACTCTTAGAAACAATACTCGGGTTGAAGAGAAGAGTTACATGTATTGACAACATTTGGTTTTAATGGGGTAAACTTTGGCCATGGTGGCTTACACACAAATAGTTAATTTTATTTGATAGAGGAAAACTTAGTCTGTGAAAAGTTCAATGGATAAAATTTTGAGAATATATATAATATAATGCATAACATATTATTATTTTTTTCAAAATTTTATAAAAAAATAAATAATAAATTAATAATGAAAGATAAAATGTAACAAACTTATTAATGTTGAGAATTACAAAAGCATATAAGTAAAATTCCAAACCAATAATTAGTTCTACAATTTTTGTAATGATGTAAGTCCAACTTAATAATGAATTATAAAAATAGAAATTGTTTTAATAATTGCAATTTTTTAAATATAAAATTGCTATTACATCTTTTAATATATGAATTACTATTTTTTCATACTTTTTAATTTATAATTCTGATAAACCAAAAATTATAAAACTATATATTGTTTTTCACATTTTCTTATATAAATTTTGATAAACCAAAAATTATAAATTATAAATATATAATTGAAAATATATAAATAAACCCAAATTTAAACCCAAATACTATTTTTCACCTTTTCTAATATAAAAAAAAAAAATCACACTTTTTAATATAAAATTTTGATAAATCTAAATTTATAAAGTTAAATTTTGATAAACCAAAAATTATAAATTCTTTGATTGAATCGGCAGGTGGATGAATAGGGAGGGTGGGTGAACACCTACAGTTTTTGGATCCTACTCCTTTTTTGTTTTATTACATAGTATGCTTTCTCATCATCTTTTTACAGTATTGGACATCAAGCGAGCCTGTCTACATCTTCAAGCGACCTTGCTCCATTTTCCTTATCTATCATATTAGTTGTGGTTCGAACCGGTATATTATTGCAGTTTTCCAAACATGTGAGCCTACAGCTATGGAAATCAACGAGGTTGTCCTTTTTTATTTCTCAAGTGAGTCTGCACCAAATTCCTATACCTCTTTCTCACTGTACACATACTATTTCACAATCTGCAAGATTGAACAATTTATCAGGCGAGCCTGCATGAGATCTTCCGAAACGATGGAGAGACGAGGCCCCCCTGTTTCTTCCAATTGGCGTATATATCTAGTGACACTAGGAAATAGTGTTTTTATGTTGTGTATTCGATGGATTTACTTTCGCAGTTTTTTTTCAGGTTCAGATTGCAAGATAGCTTATGCAAATATATTGTGTAAACATTTGTATGGAAGGCAATTATACTTTGTAAGTAGTAAGGCTACATGTTTAAGTTCTTGTAAGGAAGGAGGATAGACTGTTTCACTTATCCATTATTTCTGACATCTTATGAATAGGTAGGTGACTTTTCCCTACCCGATGAATCTATTGTTTATATATTTAATAGTAAGCAACGTTTTTTTCCTTCTGAAAAAAAGAAAAAGAAAAGAAAAGAATATTTTTAAAATTATAAATTTAGATTTGGATAAACAAAAAATGATGAGGTCTTTGTTTGAATCCGCAAGTGGATGAATAGATGAAATTAAAAATTTGCCTCGGAGCCTCGTCGTTACAGGCTCTTCAAATTCCAACTAGCCTAGTGGTATAGGTTGTTCAAATTTCAGCTAGATAAATAATAAGATTTCAAGAAGAATTTCATAAATCAAATTAAATCAAAAAATTTGGAACAAATTAACAACTTTATTAAAATTAATGTAGTGTAAGACGAATCAAACAGTATTAACTAATTTTTGAATTTTTTTTTGTCAATACATGCGAACTTGGTAACTATAGTATAGGTGAGGGAGGGGATGAAAGAAGAAAACTAGATTGAGTTCCAGCAGTGATAGTTACATGATTTCTAAGAAAAAAAAGACACACAAAATAATAAACAAGGAGACAAAAATACATGCTTCAAATATCAGTGCTTAGAATTACCGAAAATTTCTTCATTAGCCATTCATAACACCATACATATCATTTAGCCTCAAAAATTGCAAAATTTGTTGAATCATGTGAGTCAAAAAATGAGAAAAAACCCTCCAAACATCTTTCATCAACCACATTTCAAACATCCTTCATCAACCACATTTGAGAAAAAACCCACTCAAACATCCTTCACCAACCACATTTCAAACATCCTTCATCAACCACATTTTACTGCCTGAGAAAGTCCAGGCCTTGTCATGCATGAAGTCATAGTAGGTCCTAAAAAGGATGGTCATAGTGGAGGCGCCGATGGGAGTTATAAATGTTATGAGAGTACTAGGAGTGGAGTGGCCAAGATTATTTGAAAAAAAATAGAGAGTTGTGGAGTGGACAAAACTTAAAATGATTTCGTAGATGTTACAAGCGGTGCGTGGGTCACGGGTTTTTACTCAACTCATATTATATTGTCACATTCATGAATGTTCATAAATTTAGGTTTGAGTTTGGTTACGTGTCCAAGTTAATGGAGAAATAAACAATTAATCCACTCAACCACAAAAAAATTATAGTTAAATACTATGTTAATTATAGTTAAATTAACTTAGTAGTTAATAATAATCAACAAACAAATCAATTATTATAATTTTGCTTTATCATTAATTAATAATACAATATTTATTATAATTAATAAATAAATATTTATCAATATTTTCCATTATCAAATAATAACACAATATTTATTATAATTAATAAATAAATATTTAATAATATTTTAATTATCAAATTTTGATGAAGAATTAGTAATGTAACGACTTGCAAATTATATATACTAAAAATATATAATTTAGTCGAGGACTGAGTCATTGAGAAACCACCATAAACGATACTCTCAACCAGAAGGGACACTTATATTTCGAGTCTTGCTATGACCAACCATATCTCTAGAAATTCCTGATAAGAAATTATTTTCTTTCCAAAAACAATTATGTGAACACTTCATTAGTAACTGCATGTAATCACCATTACCTAGGTTTTAAGCATCTTGGTTCGAGGGGATATACAAGGCGAATTTAAATTTTAGATTTACTTTATAGTTTTGGTTTTCATATTTAATTTATAATCATGTCAAACTTATAGTAAATTATAATTGTGTTTTTTTTTAATAATATTTAAATAATTTATTAATTATTTTTAATAAAAAATAAAACAATATTATTACAATTTACAAAATGTTACATAGAAATATAGAAATAATTTATTAATTATTTTTAATTAAAAATAGTATTATATTATTACAATTTACTAAATATTACATAGATGTAATATGATGAGAATTTGAAATTTAATTTTGGGATTCTTTATTTTAAATAAGTAGAAACATAATTATTATAATTACTTTATATATGTGATTTTTAGTATATGATAAATTTTAGTTAACATAAATTTATGTTAATTATTTATATATGTGTAGTAAATGTGGTCACTTTTGTAAGTAATGGAGGTACAATAGTTAGGGTTTTTAAAGGAGGAAATTATGGTTTTTGCAAGTGGTCTTATCAGGGTTCCATACACATGTTTCGAGGGGTAAATGTGGATGAACCATATGTTACAGACTTTCTTGACTATTCATAGGATTTATTGGAAGAAATCCTTATTTGGTGATCTCTGATTTGTAAGCGCGACTCTCTGGTGCCCCCTCTGTGAATCGAAATTTTTAAGGGCTAGGAGGTGAGTTTCCTCATACGAGATTTCATGAGCATCCAGTTGGATAGGGACCCGATGTAATTTCCCCCTTATGGCCTCACATAAATATTAATGAACATACCATCTCCATGGTTAGTTTCTCCCCAATTTTTACTTTAGTTATCTCAATGACATCCACAACAATTTCGTCCTTCTCGCCTCTTTGGAGATCTAACCAAAGCAGTTTTAAACAAGATGAAAAGTGGTTTATTGGTGGTTTGCTTAAAATTCAAACAATTTTAGCAACATCTCATCTTCAAATAACGAGCCTCGCCAACTGGCTAGCCCAAGTCTAGCTAGCACCTTGAAAGAGAATACTAGAAAAAATGTGTCAAGCGAAAACAATAGAAGGAAGTTTTGCGTTGGGGTAGGAGTTGGTCCAAAAAACATTTCGATGATGACACAGACTACTTTAGTTGAAATATTTGACTGCAAAAGAATGAACATGGAGTTATTGAAACACTGGTCTGTTGGTAATTTTCAAGAGTCGTTGGGTTATTTACCAGAATGTATGATTCTAGAAAAGGGCTAGTTGACATGGACTATCAACTCACCAGAGGATGCTAATAAGTTACTGGCATAGTGAGGTTTTGGGATTCTCAAGCCATATTCTTGAAAAATTGGCATTTGGACTTTGACGCCCACACTAATAAAATGGAATTTATCCCAGTGCAGGTGTGTTTGTTGAGATTTCCTTTGATATTTTGGTAAAATGATGTGTTTCAAGAAATTGGAAATAAAATTGGGCATTTCTTTGAAGAAAAAAACTCATATAAGGATATAGGTTATGTGGGCATGGCTCAGATTGCGATAGGGATCAATATAAAAAATGGTTTTGTAGATTCGATTACATTTTTTTATGTGTACTCTATTATCAAAATTCCCCTTAACTATAAGTGTATACCCTTTCATTGTGGTCATTTTCATACTTATGGATGCCTGGGGGATGGCTATCCAATGATACCGAGACTTAATAGGTGGCTCTCGAAGGCCGCATCCCTTATTATAGACATCCATGTTTTAAAAGTAGTCTTCAAGGTGAGAAAAATGGCAAAGGAGGTGTTGGAGCCAGTTGATGAAGTCCCTATGTTAGTGTCAGATGGGATAGTGGAGATGAATATGCAGATGGACATTCCATAGGTTTCGATTCTGGAGGCCACTTCTGGTACGGTTATTGGTTCCCCTGTTCTAATCCCTTTTTTTTTCATGAACACTTCAATCAATAGTTAAAACATCTAGGATTGGGTTTCAAATCGAGTTTGGATACCCCAATATCTGGGATTCCAATTTCTTCCCCTTCCTCCTCAACTTCTACCGTGCCTTTCTAGTCATTTCCACTTCTGAGTCCCCATCATGCCCATTGTCCCTCTCCTTCCTTTTGGCCTCCCCACTCCTCCTATAACCTTAGTACTTGGTCTAACCTAGGGCCTATTCCTCCTAGTACTTTGAATAACCCTCTTGTCACTTTTTGAATATCAAAGGAGGTCTCAAGTACATTGAGTTTTTGATCAGGTCCAACAGGGTCAAGGTATAAAATCGAATATCTCTAGGTAAATATCAAAGGCTCCTATAGAAATAAGGTCAGGTAAACAATAATCCATAATAGTGGTGCTTAGAGCCATGGCCCACTTGGGAGTTTCCTCATTATTATTCTCTCTCTCAATATTTGAAGATTGGCTAACCCCATAAAAAAGCTAGTCTTGCAGTGCCTAGTAGAGGCAATATAGTCATACGTTCTTTATTTTCAAGAATCGATGATGAAGGGAGAAAGAGCGGTTGTTTAGTTGCCCCATTTCTTCAAAATTTGGAGTTATAAGATATAGATTCAGTGGAAAAATATGGGGGACTCATATCGGGTTGTATATCAGCCGATTCTATTTTTCTATCTGCTTGGGCCATTAGGCATGTTTTGGTGGTCAATTTTTAGTCTCGAAGACTATATATTCATTTATCACCTTGCAATGTTTATAGCCCCTTTATTGACAAGAATCCTTTCTAGTAGACTTACAACCACTACACTTATGTCATCCACATGCTCTCATTTTGGGTGCAGATTTAAATCTCTCTTTGGGTCTTGGGGAGATTTGGATGCCTGCAACTCGAAAAGACCAAAATGCATATTTTTTCATTGATTCATTTGAGAAATGGGGGATGAAAGATCATTTTCCCCTGAAGCTTCTCCTGACCTGGAGGAATAAGAAAAGTGGCTTTGATAGGATTGCTAAGTTTCTGGATCATTTTTTGCTAGCTCAGGAGCTATTGGATTCATTTTTGCATATAGATTGTGTGCTTCCTCTAGGTGACCTTCTGACCATTTCTCCATCATCGTTGAACTATAGTATGTTGGTTAGAATCCCCCTTCCCCCTTCAAGTTTAATCCCAATTGGCTAGAGATTCCTCTTTCATTCAAAAACACCAAGTTGTTTAGAGGTTGTACCTCCCACATAGTCAAGCATCCCATCCTTGCACTTCCAAGAAAACCTAAAAAAGAAAAAGGATACTACTATTTCATGGGATAAAATAAATAAAGATATGGATTCCAAGCGATTGGAAAACTTAGAATCCAAAATTAAAGACCTCTTGGAAGGTGAGGATTGTGGATTTGGTTCCGAGGACCAGAAATCCCTTCTTTTTTACCTTCAAAAGCAAAGACAAAACATTCTTCTGGATAGGAAAAAGGAGCAGAGGATGAAAAGTAGAGCCCTTTAGATTTAAGTGGGGGATTAGAACACTAAATTATTTCAAAAAACAATCATAGGAAAGCAATAAACACTATTTAATAAATAGACATGGAAGATGGCTCCTAGGCTACCTCTTTCCAGGACATTTTTGAGATAGGGGTCTCTCACTTCAAGAATCTCTTTAAGAATAATTGTGGAGTTAATATTGACCACATCTTCATAATTTCTTCCCATTTCCCCATATTTTTGGAGGATGTGGATATGACTTTATTATGTCAAAAATAATAATGGAGGATTTGGAAACCGCATTGAATGGTTTTCAAAAAGGGAAAATCCCTAGTCTGGATGAACCGCCTATTAAATTTTACATAGCCTCCTTTGATTTCGTTAGCTAGGATCTTCTTCAACTTGTGGAATACTCAAGGATGAGTGGGCATTTTTTGGATCCATTTAACTCCAATTTCATTATTAGCCTGAATCCCCAAAATTGACAAGCCTAAATGTTTTGATCACTTTCACCCTATCTCCCTTTGTAACTCTATATAAAAAATAATTTCTAAGATCATCACCTCTTGTATAAAGAATATTTTCTTTGACCATGTCTCTCCCAAACAATTTGGTTTTCTACATGGTAGGAAAATTCACAATGCCATTAGGATTGCCCATGAAATTCTTCATTTGATTCAAAACATAGAGGAAGTAAGTAGTGGTGTATAAAGTGTATCTTTCTAAATATTTTAACCAAGTAAACTATCTTTACATTCATCACCTCCTTCTACATCTTAGGTTTCACACAATTTTGTGGCCTGGATCTATAAATTCATCAATTCTTTGTCCTTTACTCTTTTGATCAATGGAGTTGCCTCTGAATTATCTCATGGGGAGAAAGGCTTAACACAAGGTCTTCCTCTCTCACCTCTTATGTTCATTTTGGTTGTTGATAGTTATAACATAATCGTTTCCTTTGCATGTGCTTGGAAATATTTCAAAGGTATACAAATAGGTGATAATTTATTCATCTCCCATGTGACTCTTTATCAAAGAAATCCCTATTATTTATGAAAAGAATGTACATTACATCCAAACTATAATATCCATCTTGAAGGATTTTTATAAGGTCATTGACATGTTTATAAATCCGAACAAATCCTGCATATATTGTTGGGGTATTCCGGATCAATTCAAGCAATAGTTGGCAGGGATTCTTGAAGCAAAAGTGGATGATATCATGTGGGGTCTCAAATACATAGGATTCTTGCTCAAACCAAATAGCTATAAAAAAATAGAATATAATTGGCTCATTCCAAAAATTCAAAAATGAAACAAAGTCTAGTGTAATAAATGGTTATCTCATGCAGGTAGGTTGGTTCTTATTAATTTAGTCATATAGGCCAATCAATATTTTTGGGTAAATTTAGCTTGGATCCCCAAAGGAATCATTAAAAATAAATAAAAATCCCCCTTTGCTACCTTTGGGCCGACACAGAGGATAAGAGACCATTTTATTTATCTTTCTAGACGTCAATCACTCTCTGCAAAAGACTTGGCGGTCTGGGTTTAAAGGATATTTTTTAGTTCCCCTCTACTCTAGCTGCAAAAGGTGAATGGATATTTCTTCTTGGGAGGAACTATCGAAAAATTCTTATACAAGAAATATTATTCCCCCACTTCCTTGTATGAATGGATATGTGGAGCTTCTAATAACCATAAAGTTGGATCAATCATATGGAATTTTGTTTATGAAGCGTTTGGCCTCATTAGGACAGGTCTCTAATGGTGTATTGGAAATGGGCTGGATCTCCTAATGGATAGGGATCCATGGGACGGTTGTGATAAAAAATATATTTTTCCTGAGGATATCACCCCATCCCTTAATAATCAAGGTATTTTTCATGTTAGTGAGACTTCTCATTACCCTTAGGTTGGAGGCCCACAAGGGTCGAAAACCAGTCAAGAGTTGGGCTTGCGGGATCACCTATTTGGTACCTGAGAAAACTACGCCATATCTCTCCTATTGATTCATATCTCTCATTCTGATTCTCCAGATAGTATGGTTTAGACCTATCGCATTACTGGTAGCTACACCCCTAAGGTTGTGTATGTTAATATTTATTCTAATTCTCTTAATGCAGAACAACCCTAGTGGGGAAAAATAATTGGAAGGAAAAGTATCCTCCAAAATCAAAATTGTATATGTGGCATATGATCAAGAACAAAGTACCGAACTGGGAAAAACTTTTGAAATGTTCTTTCTAGGTCATAGTGATATTTTCTCTGTGACATCTAGAGGGATAATAATTTCTCCACATTTTTTTTGCTGTCCCTTTTCAAAACTGTTCTTGTGGGAAATGAGTTGGATTCTACAGCTAAACCTTATTCGGGAAGGAGAAAATATTTAATCTTGTTTACAAAGCTGGTATTCGGGACATACTCAAGTAAATATAAGGCTATCCCCTGTTTTTATGCACGCGACATCTAGCTATACAGAAAGTAATCCATTTTTTAGGACAAGCCCACAGTGGATGCCAAAGTGGCAACTCGATGTCTTGTAATCCTATCTTTTGATGCACATGTATTTGCCTCTCATCCATCCTCCTTATCTTTAGATATTCCTATTCAAACTGATTTCCCATGGGCTTAATTTGATGGTGCAACCCAGATGAGGCCACCAAAAGGTGGGGTAGGGGATATACCATATTTCTTGTTTACACACTCAATCTCCTTTAGGGCTAGATTCGGTCTTGCTACACATAATCTGGATGAACTAATGGTGCTTAAAATCCTTCTCTAGCTTCCCGTTGAACATAATCTTAGTCAGCTACATGTTTATGGGGACTCTACTTTGGTCATAAATTGGCTCAAAGGACATTATAGGCTTTCTAAATTGACTGTTTTTCTGCTTTTGAAAAATATTCATAACACAATTGATTTATTTTCTCATAAAACGTTTAATCATGTCGATAGGAACCAGAACCAAGCTGTGTACTCCCTATCAAAGCAAAGTCTCAAAATTGCCTCTAGAGTTTGGTTGGTCACATAATTGGAACATAGTATTCAAAATTTATCCGACCACCATCATTATGCAGATGATGGGGCCTTAAATCATCTAAATAACATTGCATAACTCTTATCTATGTTGGGGCAATTTTTGAAATGATGTGATGGTTTGTATATTTATGAAAATTACCAGTTGATATATGTAATTTTACCTACTATAGTGGTTGGTTATGGACAATATTAGATATGAACAAAGAATTTTTGTAGCCTTTTTATTTTGGAAGTTCCTATAGTGTGCTATACAGATGTACTCACATTTGGATATAATAATAATATCTGGCATTTTTTCCTTGGAAAAAGAAAATATATGTAAAATTTCATTTGTACATATAAAATGGTATTGAAATATTATTATTATTATTATAAATTAGTATTTATTGTTAAAGGAGTTACACATTTATTTCATACTAAAATATACAAAAATTCCTATGAATAAAAAAAAATCTCTCAAATATATATATATATATATATATGAAAATATTTTCCTTAACATGGAGGTGAAATATTTTATATATGGTTAACAATGTGATGTTGTTTTTTTTTATTAGTATTTTCTTTAACTCCATGTATCAAATTTACGGAGAGATCCTTCTCAGTGCTTGATATATTAACTTTAGATACATGAAGTGAAGTGAGGTGAAATCCTTCCTTCAAGTTTTTCATTCAAAAAATTATTACACCTCATGAAATTTGATCCTTCTAGGTCCTTTATAAATTTGGATTTAAGATGGATGTAGCTATAATATATAGAGAGATTTTTTTGTATGCTTCATAAATTGAGGTTTAAAATTGAGAGAGAGAGAGAGAGTCTTGTCTAACTATTGTATAGAGTTTACTTGATAAATATAGGTTTAATATATATATATATATATATATATATATATATATATATATATCAAGATCGAGATCAAGAGAGAGAGAGAGAGAGAGAGAGAGAGAGAGAGAGAGAGAGAGAGAGAGAGAGAGAACCTTGTCTAACTATTATAGGTTTTAGAGTTTTTGGTTGAAATATTGGGAAAAAAATTTTGGAGAAATTTTCACCTTTTTTTGTTTAAAATTTGATTCTCATTGTATATATGCATTTGGAGATTTCATAATTCAATCTTATGATTCCAAAAAATCCCCACCGAATTTTGAGAAAAATCTATCTGTAAATATGTTAGCTAAACCTCCAAAACTTAGATAAACTACCACTATAAAAGAAAAATTAAAATATTTTATTTATGGTCAATATTGAAATATATATTTTAAATACCAGATCTATGAGCACCGTGCTGAGCAAAAAAAGAAGAAAGTAATAATACTTATCCACTAAATAATAAATATTTTACTTTTAATTAATTTATCTCTCTCTTTAATATAAAGTCAATATAGAATTATTTTACTGAAAATGGACATTGAAATATTTTATATAAGGTGGATATTGAATTTTTTTTTACTAAGATTTTTTAAAAGAATACATGTCAACTCCATGTTGTGAACTGAGTAAATTATACATATCCCTCATATTGAAATATAGAAAATATTTTCTACATAATTATTGTGTACTATCATGTTGGGAAAATATATACGAGAATATTTATAAGAATAATATTTATAGATCAATTAGGGGAATTTTGAGGTCTAAAATGGGCCTCCTAAGGAAATAATAAAATAATAGCTAAACCAATAAAATAATATTTATGAATTTTCAATTCACTTTTTGCACCAAAATCCATGTAACCATAGTTAAATTCAATTCAAAAGTTGTACCAAAATAAAATTAATAAAAAAATTGTACTGATGTGACTATAAATAAAAAATATATTTCTAAGAAAGATTCATCATCATTGTACAACTAATGCATTTGTCCTTTTTACTTAAATAACTTAAAATAACATTAACAATTTGAATAATAACATTAACAGTATTGATAGCCATAATAATTTTAATATTAATAAAAATGAGGTCAATAACTATAATAACAATAATAATATAAACCATAATAATAATAACTATAATAAACTCAGCATTAATAATGATAACAACATTAATAGTACCATTAAACATGTCTCTTCTCCCTTAAATAGGAAAGTTATTAATCTCTCTAGTTTTTGTTTTGATCAACCTGTCTTCAGTTTGTTAGAGAAGGGTCTAAATTTTGCTCTTGCTCCTAAAAAATCCCTATTCATGAAATAATTTGTGATATTGAATATGGAATTAGGGAATTACCTGGTACTACTAAAGACATTATTAGGCAGGATTGTGCCATGATCCTCAGAAAAGCTAAGCCCCCTAAGAGCAACATCTGCAAACTTGAGTTTGAGGCTCTTAAATCCTTAAACCATAACCCTGACATTGTTGTTCTTAAGGAAGATAAGGGAGGTGCTACAGTTATTTTAAACAAAGAGGATTATCGTAATAGGATGTTGGATCACCTGCTTAACAGTGGGAGCTACAAGAAGTTGGACAAACATCCCCTCAAAAGTGGTTGCTTTGGCTATAAAATCGAGTAGCACAGTCGGATCCTTGAGGCAAAAGCTTATTGAAACTAACCCCCTCACTCTGAGGATTTATGGGCTTCCTAAGGTTCATAAGGATGGAGTTCCCCTTCGCCCTATTGTCAACACCATTGGTGGTCCGGCTTATCTGCTTGCTAAATTTCTAGCCACTAAGCTTAAACCGCTTGTAGGTCAGACCTCCTCCTTTGTTAAGGACTCTTGCTCTTTTATTAATGAATTGAAAGACTTGGAGTTGGATCGTGATGATAGGTTTTTTAGTTTTGATGTTCTTTCCTTATACACTTGGGAGAAACTCTCTATGGTATAATAGCCATAAGCGGTTCTATTACGGGACAATTAATAGTCTTTTTGTCCATGTATTATTCGCCCATCTATGCAGCGTTGTGGAAACCTCATGCAATAACTCATTAGTCATACCATATACATTCTGTTGTGTTTTTCGAAGTCTTGAAAAACCTTCAAGTCCTGAATCTACGCACCCCATGAATTCGATCAAAAATCCAAAAATTCTAAGTCTATTTATGGGTGGTCTAATTCTTCAATTGTTGAATCCCATTCTTTTAGCAAATCCCGTATTAAAAAGACCCTTAAAAAGGACCGTTCTGTGGCAGAGGACGAGGACCGCTCTGTGGATATGGCTAAAAAGGTTCGTTTTGTGGCAGAGGACGAGGACCGCTCTGAGCCTTTGGCTATGGTTATGGTTCAAGAGGCCCGCTTTGTGTCTTTTATAGCTAAAAAGGCCCGCTCTGTGTCTTTTATAGCTAAAAAGGACCGCTCTGTGGCAGAGGACAAGGACCGTTCTGTGGCAGAGGACGAGCATCGTTCTGTGGCAGAGGACGAGGACCGCTCTATGGCTATGGCTAAAAAGGACCGTTTTGTGGAAGAGGATGAGGACCGCTTTGTGGCTATGGCTAAAAAGGACCGTTCTATGGTAGAGGATGAGGACTGCTATGTGGCAGAGGAAGAGGACCATTCTGTGGCAGAGGATGAGGACCGCTCTGTTGCAGAGGACAAGGACCGTTCTGTGGCAGAAGACGAGGACCACTCTGTGGCAGAGGACGAGGCCTGTTCTGTGGCAGAGGATGAGGACCGCTCTGTGGCAGAGGACGAGGACCGCTCTGTGCCTAGAGAGAAAAAAAAACTTAAAGGACTTCCGATATCATGGTTCAAGCAACCATGTCCCATTAATTTCTTTGATCCTGATAGAATTTATAAGCCAATACGATATATCGGGAATAGCCCATTTCATCGCCTAATGCCTGTTGTGAGGACCAAAGTCTCTCAATATTTTTTTGGTGCATACTCGAGTGATGGAAAAAAAAAATCTCTTTTACGCTTTTACCTAGTGTATTGGCCCTTGGGGAAAAGCTTGGGAAATATAGATATATTTTAGATACTTCTTGCTTATCTTAGGATCCTTATCATAGATGGAACCATACCATGAAAAGAAGAAGAGATTCCTTAGAGAATGAATTTTCGGATCGAGTGAAATCTCTAAGCCATGGATCTCCTGCTGAAAATGTTATAGAAAGGAGAGTGAAATTCTCCAATTCTCAGGGGGATTCTTTTACTAAAATGTATGATCCATTTCTTAATGGGGCATTGTGTGGAACAATAGACCAATTCGAGTCCCTCAAAATGCTGAACGATTTGATCATTTCGATCATTTCGAATCTTTAGGATTTTACAGAGATACCTATAAAAGACTGTAAAGAGGGATTTATGAATGATCAATTTGGGTATGGGTACCATATCTCTGAGCATTGGCAGGAATTGGAACACAAAAGATTTCGACTACCCTGGGAACCCTTACCTACAGATACTTTTCGTTCGTTTGTTCCGAGCACTAAATCATCGAAAAGAGGAAAAGTTGAACCTATTTCGAAACGGCTTTATCCATTAGCAGAACGAATAATTCCAAATCAAGCAAAGAAGATATTTGAAGAGTATTTGTCAAATATAGATTCTTCTTTTGGTAAACTGATCTATCCAAAATATTTGTTGGAAATGCAGATCCAAGAAATCTATACAAAAGATGATGATTCGTTGATACATTTCATGTGGTTGGAAATAGCCTTTCGAGTGGCCTATATGGATCTCGCACCGAAAATAGATTCATGTAATGAACGGATCTACACAAACTCTTTAGTGAATATTTACAACCGAATTGATGGTAGAAACGTTGCGCCCACAGGTACCATAAAATGGGAATTGATTCTTTCTCTTTTTACTATGGAATAGATTTTCCTTTTCAAGTCTTTGGCACAACATGAGTGGACAACACTAAGAAATTGTCGCGGGAATGTATCTAAGGATGATTCAACGCAAACAAAATATTCTATTGACCTTTACGGGAAAATACTATTAAATGAACCTCTCCAATTTAGAGAAATTAAAAAACATTTGCCTCGATGGCCATCTGATTTGATGATGGTTGAACGTGATGGTGATGGTGATGATAGAGGCACAATTCAAATATCAACGAGTAGGATTCGTACAAGAAAGGTAAAAAGTAAACTGAACCTTGTTTTTGGGAAAGAAAGAATAGTTTTAAAACGTTATCATGCTGAGTCAGATTATCGTCGGAGCTTAATTAGAGGATCCATACGCGCTAAAAGATGGAAAATTATGATATGGAAGAGGGTACAACCGAATGTACATTCCCTTTTCTTTTTGAGAAGAATGGAAATACCCACTTATCCTAAAGATTATTATGACACGTTCGATTTTGGTAGAGTGAATCAGGAACAAATCCAGAAAGAAGTTAGGGAGAAAATCCATAGAGGAAAATACTTGGATCCAGTCCTCCACAATACGACACTTGCTGAGCAAGTATGTTTAGCGTGGCTAGAAGTGCACTATTTCAGAGGTCTCATATTAGTGGCTCAATCAAATATTAGAAAAAATATAATATTACCATCACTTATAATAGCCAAAAATATTGGTCGTATATTATTATTTAAAGCCCCCGAATTTACCCAAGATTGGGAAGAAATGAAGGAAGAATTGCATATCAAATGCGGTTCTGATGGTACCGAATTTTCTAAAAAAGGATTCCCAGAAAAATGGTACAAATATGGTATGCAGATAAAGCTTATATTTCCTTTTCGTTTGAAGACTTGGCATAGCCAATCTAAAAAAAGACTGTGTTTGCGTTGGAGTTATTTAACGACCCTTGGATTCGAAACTGACATACCTTTCGGTGATCCAAACCCAAAGCTAGGAATTTTTTCCAATTTTTTTAAACCTATCTTCAAAAAAGTGAAGAAAGGATTGAAGAGAGAATTGATTCTCTTCAAAAAAATGAAGAGACGATTGATGGGATCTATAGGAATAAGACGCGTTCCACGAGTTAGATATATAGAAAAAAGTGAACTTAATGACCGGATACAAAATAAATTACTAAGTGAGACTGAGACTACCCCTATGGGTAGTGCAAATGATTCATCTGAAGTTAATGATCAATTTGGATATGAAACCCAAACAATTAATGTGAAAGATCCAGATGACTGGACGACCACAATGAAAGAGCGGATCGAATCTATCGCGATCATAAATAGCTCTCCTATAACTGGAATGTCTCTGATGGATTCGGAGATTCATACCGGATCGAAGGGAAGTTTTAACATATTGGGATCAACATTAAAAAAACGATTGGTTCAGATTCGGCGAATACCTGGTCGATTTCGAAATAAAAGTGTCCAATTAATCCGAAAAAGGTTCTATTCAATTAAATTAATGAAACTTTTTCTCAAAAGAATGGACCGATATCTCTTACTAAGTGTTATTCATTTCATTGGGTCAAATATAAAATTTTGGATTCGATGCGCTTGGATTCGATCCACGGGGAATATAGCAACAATTTACGGACGAATATTCATTATCAATAATGATATTTCAAAAATAAATAGAGGTAAAATTACCAACTACTATTCGATCAACGAAAAAAGAAAAGATTTTGAAATTCGTCCTGATCGAAACATGTTATCGATGTCCCAAGCATATGTATTTCACAAGATATGGCAGATAGGGGCAATCGACAGGTCCTATTCAAAGTATTTTTTGAAATATCGAGCCCAAACATCATATCCCTTGATCAAGAAGAAGATCAAAGAATTATTAGATATACAAAGAATATTGGATCATGAAAAACCACAAGATCTGAAAGAGAATGACTGGAAATAATGGTTGAGATGTTTTGACCGGTACAAATTATCCCCACAGATATGGTCCAAGATAAACCCACAGAAATGGAGAAATAGAGTCAATAAGAAATGTACATGCTATGAAGAACGATTCATTCCCTATGAACAAAAAAAATATTATATATTTGCGACTGTGATAGAACCTTCTTTGGGACTACTTCGAAAAGTGAACAAACATTACAGATACGATCTCTTATCATATAGTTATCTCAATTCTACAAAAGAATTGGATATTCTCAATTTGAAAAAAGATTCAGATATTCTCAATTTGACAAAATATTCGGATATTCTCAATTTGACAAAAGATTTGGATACTCTCAAAATCGAGAAGAGAAGATCCGGATTAGATTTAAAATTCTGGTTATTCCCAGAACTTTCGGGAAAAGAGAACATATATGATAACTCGAAGTTCATACTAGGATATTCGATTTTAAGCGAAGCACAAGAGCGGAAAAAGATAGAGGAAAAAGAACAGGAGGAAAGAATCAAAGTTATAGAGGAAAGAATAGGTATTATTAGATCAGATGTTTAGAACAAAAAAGTAGAAGAGAAACAAACTGGTACTGGTGAAGTAGAAGAGAAACAAATTGGTATTGGCGAAGTAGAAGAGAAACAAATTGGTACTGGTGAAGTAGAAGAGAAACAAACTGGTAAGGTAAAACAGAAACAATTTGGTTTGAAAGTAGAAGATCAAAAAACTGATGGAAAGAAAAAAACTAATCGAAATAGAAAAACTAATCAAGTTCTTGTTCAACACAAAATACTAAAAGCTATAGGGGAAGAAAATATATCCGATCTGGCGAGGATGTGCAGAATTCTTATTGAAATCGAGGATCCAACAAAATTTATGCGGACCTATGAGGAAAATATAAACCTGAATCTAATGTTCCTTATTATTTATGAGGATCTAAAAGGCTATGAAAAATATATCAATGCAAGGGATAATCCCCATTAAGGAAGCTATTGATGTCATTTCTTGGGTCACGGATCCGGATACTTCTCGTCTTGTTGAAATTTGTCTTACCTTGACTTTCCTTACTTTCGAGGGTGAATTCTTTGAACAGACATGTGGTGTCGCCATGGGTTCCCCTCTTTCCCCTGTGGTAGCTAATCTGTTCATGGAAGACTAAGAATCTAGGGCCCTCTCCTCTTCTCTTTTTCAACCCAAGCTTTGGAAAAGGTTTTTTGATGACACCTGTGTTGTGTGGCCTCATGGTAAGGAGAAATTGGACATTTTCTTCCAACATCTTAATAATCAATCTGACTTCATTAAGTTCACCATGGATTTTGAAGATAATGGTAGCTTGCCTTTTCTCGATGTCCTCATTTCTAGGAATGGAGATGGTTCTTTCTCTCATCAAGTCTTCAGAAAGAAGATGCACACTGAGCAATATTTACATGCTAGTTCTCACCATTTCCCTGCTCAGAAGCTTGGGGTTCTTAGCGCCCTAGCCACTAGAGCCTTTAGAATCTCCGATGAACAACACTTTAAAGATGAAAAGGCTCATCTCCTTAAAGTTTTTAACAAAAATGGTTATAGCATGAGTCAATGTCTAAAAGCTTTTCAAAAAGCTGAAAAAGGTCCTAAGGGTAAAAAACATCCCTGTGATCGATTATCTGGAGTTCACCTTCCATTTATCCAAGGTACTACGGATAAAATTGCCAGGATTCTAAAAAAACATAATGTGTCCTCAACCTTTAAGCCCTCCTACACCATTCAGAGTTCGCTTAGATCAGTTAAGGACCCAATTTTCCCAAAGGATGGTAAGGGTGTTTACTTGATTCCGTGCTCTTGTGGGACCCCTTATATTGGTGAAATTGGTCGATCAGTTAGTCAAATAATTTAGGAACATGTCGCTGACCTTAAGCATAATAGATCATGCTCCTCTGCCCTAGCAGAGCATGCGGAGAAGACAAATCATCACATTTGCATTGAAGATGCTAAGGTTATTGCGAAGATTGACCATTTCTACCACTGCAAGTTGAGAGAAGCCTTGGAAATCGAAAAGAGGCCTGTTAACCTCAACAGAGATGATGGACAGATTATCAGCAGATGTTGGATTCCCGCCCTTCATTCCCAATAATTTTATAATTAATTTTTTTTTTTTAATTAATTTTCTCAGTATTATTATTATTATTATTATTTGTTTATTTATTATAATTTTATTTATTTATTTGATTTTTATTTTTATTTTTATTTTTATTCGTTGTTTTTTATATTTTTCATTTTATTCGTTTTTATTTTTATTTTTATCTATTTATTTATTTTATCTTTACTTATTTTATTTATATTTTTATATTTTTATTTTATATGTTTTATATTTTTATTTCTATTTATTAAATATTTATTTTTTTATTTTTATTTTTATTTTTCTTATTTATTTATTTTTATTTTTTATTTTTTTAAATGTTAAATAAAATTATTTATAATATAAGGTAACTGATGTTATGGGTCTTGAATCAACTAACATATAATTATTAAAAATAAAATATTTTTTTTTATATATTTAAACTATAAATAGTATTTAATTATTTTTAACATTTAATTTATTCGATATAAAAAACTAATAATAATAAAAACAAATATATATATATATATATATATATATATATATATATATATATATATATATATATATATATATATATATATATATATATATATATATAATAGTTATTTTATTCTTCAAAATTATATTAGATTAATAATTATTATTTTTATTAAAAATAAATATAAATATATAAAATTCAGATTGTAAACATTAATCATGGGATTTATTCTTTATTAATAAATAAACTAATATATATTTTTTGATTTGAGTCAAACTAGCCGTTATTTTACAAACGGCTAGTTGGAGCTTTAAGATCTATTTGAAGGGGTTTATTGATCAGATTTTCCATCTTGTCCTGATGATGAACCACACTGGCTGGTTCGAAACGCGTCGACCAAATCTATTCTGATGTGATTTTCACCGAAAGATTTTAATCATAAAATATAAATATAAATTCTTAATTATAGAATATATTATTAATTAAAATTTATATTATTTAAATTATATAATAACATGTAATTAATATACTACATAAAAATAATATAATATAATTTAATATTTATTGAAAAGTGTGTAAATACATGAAGATTGTGTAGGGATATGCATTGAATCTTTCAAAAAATATGAATTGACAATAATAATAATATTTTATTCAAAAAATGTGAAATGACATTTATTATGAGTACTTTACTTTATGACTTTAAAAGTGCTTAGAGCACTACCATGGTTAACCATGAGTTTTTATCCACCATTGAGAATGTGACAAGTAAGTACCTTTAACTCAAGCAATGCCACCTCAACCATTAGGGATGATGGCATCCCCTAAAATGTGATTGGTTCTCATAAAGTGAATTTTGATTGTACATTTTCCTTAGGAGGCCCATTTTAGACCTCAAAATTCCCCTAATTGATTATATTGAAGTTTTATTACTTATTTAAATATATATGTTTGAGTTTGTAAATATATCATAATATATAATACGTTTTTTTCTTTTTTCTTTATATTTTTTTCACTGATTAAGAACAAAGTTGCATAGTTCTATGATGGGTGTTTAGGATTGGTTTTACACATGGGTAATTGGAACAATGACTTAAAAAATCCAAATCTATTAGTGTGATTGAAATAAAATGTGCCAATGCATAATTTTTACATCATAGCCATTTCCTATTTAGACTAGTATGTATCCAAAATTTTACATATAAATTACGTCAAGACAAGATAAAAGAAAGTAAATTCAACTTAAATATGGAATTTTAAGAAAAATATGAGATCTCCACATTAGTTAGTGTCACCACATCTTTGATGTTAGTTTCATGAGTTTAACGAAGAGTATAAACAAATTCTATGTGATAATTTTGTCCTCTGGTATGTTTGAAATATCACTAGATTTCATCAAGGACCTCTAAAATATCATCCTTTGAAATGTTTCACTTGAACAAGACATTTCCTAAGATAAACTTTATTTTCTAATATAAGTTGATTATATGGATCTACTAATTGTTATAGCTACACATATCCCTAGTATCTGACATTTAGATGAAAATATCCTCCGTCACCTCCAAGTCTGAGTGACAAGGTCGGTCTTATTAAAGATCCTCTTCAATTTTGTTGACTTATTGTTGCATTGTTGATGGAGTTTGGCTATGAAAAAAATGTTTAGCACTAAGATTGTAATAAATATCATGATCCTCCTAGAGATTTATGGCCACGAGGATCCTCCCCTAGACTTGTTACATTGTTATCCCATGGTAGCATTGGGAAGAAAGAAATGTGAAGGTGGAGAATACCATGATGACTAAGAGTGAAGGAAGTATAACCAAGAGAGTAATTATGTAACACTCTTCTCCCACATTTATCCAAGTTGACCGATCTACCAGGGTAAACATGTGATGAAGATTTACTATGATATGACTCGACCTCCTAGATACAATTAAGAAAGTGGTTTCGACAACGAAACCCAACAACCACAAACTAACATACTACAGGACTTACAAGGCACTCAAAGGCTAAAAAACCACTCCCAGTACCCAAATCATGAGTTAAATAGTTATTTCACTGACCTGGACTCCTAGTCGCATGCACAAGCGCAAATTCATGCAACTATAGGCCTCCAGTTGCATGCATAATCCTGCAATGTAACGACTACAATCCCAATTTCCTAGTTTTGAACCTGCAACCAAGGCATCAGTGCCACATTTTTAGGACTACGCTCCAGATCACTCGCCAGAACTTCATGAGAATTTCCAAGACAATGAATTGCAAAAATATAAAGCGCCTAATAAAAAGCTTGATAAAAGACTTGACATAATCAATCCTAACCATGACATACATTTCGCCAAACATATGGAATATATGTAATCTACAGGTCATGAATGCATATCTGAACATAGGGGTTTGAAAATTATTTGAGATTCATCAAGAAGGTATAATACCCTCTCATAATAGCCGCAATAACATTTTTTAATTCATGCATTCATTAACCATTCATCAACACTTCAAAATACACCAAGATCCATAGCCAATACACATCATATAACCAAAATATAACGAATAAATGAAAAACATATACACCATGATAAAACAACCATCAAAACCACTTAATAACAAGTACAATTACTCATGGAAATACAAGAGGAAAAGAGACCTTATTAACATAGGAAAATCTAACCAAGTTAGGGACTTCCACTTACCACTCGACCATATATTGTGCTGAAAAAAATATCTCTTTCAGCCAATCATCACTATGTCATATTCCAAGCATGAATGTGGGATCTCATGGAATACACCAACCAAAACCAGACCATGGCTTCCAAAGGCCAAACCACCTCAACCCTCAAGCAGTGATTCCACCTCATGGTTGGAAATAACAACAACCATATCAGTCTCTACCAGATTTGTCCAAGGTTACTGAGCGTTTGTTCCAACCCAGATCCAAGACTAGTAACTCATCCCATAGTTTCCGCAAGGATCCATAGCATTTGTCCAACCAATGATCCATGACTAGTAACTCAACCCACCAAGGGCTCTAGAGAATTTTTCCAAAAAAGGCTCCAATAATAGTAACTCAACCCAAGTTGTTCCAGGGCCTCCAGAGAGTTTGTCCAACCAAGGCTCCAGGAACTAGTAACTCAATTGACAACCATGAGTAACATGAGCACCAATAAAAAAAAATGGGAAAACCCACAACACCATAACCATCCAGGATATGGAAAGGTTAGGGAAAACCATTGTCAATCCAGAAAATCCTCCATGCCAATGGTAGATCATAACCAAGAAACCACATGCATATACCATGCATGCAAAAAGTAGTAAGGAAACCATACATGCAACTGGATACCTACAAAAAAATCTAGTTTTAGTTGTTGATCTTGTTGTTCCCTTGCGCTTTCCTACTTTCCTTTGCCTTCTTTTTCCAAATCCAATTAAAACTAGAGTTCTCCAAGCATGCTCCAACAATGGTTGAATATTTCTCTATGTGTGCAAGAATATGAGAGAGAGAGAGAGAGAGAGAGAGAGAATATAAGATATCTCCAAGATAAAATTAACAAAAGCCATGAACTCATCCTCAAATTGTTTTTATCATTGAGGCCTCTAATTTCTTCATTTCCCTTCATTTTCCCTTCAATTTCCTTCTTATGAAAATTTGTAACCTTTCACCTTCCTTTTCTCTTATTTACCATTAGTTTCATAAATAAAATGTAAATTAATGTCTCTTTGCCTTTTCCAATGTCTTTGCCAAATTCCATAGACACTAATAAACTGAAAATGATAACCACTAGGATGTTTTTCCTACCATTCAACTTGGAATACGTGTTCCACGACCTTGGTCATATATATTATTTACATGGAAAATCAAATAGGGGTTCTTACAGAACCCTCCCCCTTGGGGGAACACTTTCATCGACGTTCCATGACACCTATGACGGATAAACCACTAAAAACAAAACATATTTCCTATGGAGTTATATAACACAGTTTTTTGCAGTATTTACAATAACCAAATGCTGAAAAAATAACAATCATACCATTTGCTGGAGTTTTATAACACAACTCATTATAGTATTTACAATAAAAACCACATATAGTCATGCACATTTGTTTCAACCGGAAAATAATCATACTTTCTATGGAGCTTTATAACCACAACTTGATACAATATTTACAATAACATACACATATACCTGTGCACATTTTCTCAACCAAAAAATAAAAGGATATGATGCCCACATCAACAACAAGGGAATCCAAAGGCCCACACCTTCACTATAAAAACTAGTACCAGGATTCACCTCCTTCTTAGGAAGTCTAGAATCCAATGCCAAAATCAAAGTTGCATTGAATGTCCAACACTACAATATGACTGCTCATTTTTTCTATCAGTGAACCATTACGATATCATTGTTCTAGTGAACACTCCCAATGTGCATCTGATTCCATATAGAAATATTAATGAACAAAAACAATGTATTCCCTGACCTTACCTTTTTTGTTACACAGTCCCTTGGGAAATCTGGTCACCCCCTTTCATTCAGTCACACAGCTTCCAAGTTCCACAGGTATCCCCTTCTCTTCTACACAATCCCTCAATTCCTCTTCCTTGGCAAGGTTTCCTCGCATCGGAAGGTCCAAAAACCAATGGATATAATTGCCTTAAAACCATTATACTGGTCATAGAATGCTCAAGGAAATCAATGGAAAATATTGGGTACTAGTGTTCCACAATGGCCCTACTCCTCAAGTGATTTACCAACATACCATTTCCTTTTCTAATTCCTTTCGTTATTGTTGCTAATTCTTTGACATCAAATTACAACCACCAAAACCAGGAATTTCCATTCTTTCCTATACCAAGCACATAATTTTAATTAATTTAAAAACAAATTGAAATAAATTCAAATCATACCTCATTGGTAGCTCTTCAATAAGTATACCTACAATTATGTTTACTTCCTATCACAACAAGTCAAACTAGTTATTTGATAAATAATCATATATAAACATATCACATTCGGTTAGGTCAAGGCTCAACCACCATAAATCCAAACAATAGATCACATGCATAATAAGATTGAAATAAAATATTGAAACTTATCCAGTCCAATTGCTTCAACCTTTTTTCTTGTCCTTGTTGGCAATATGATGCAATGTGTTGTCCTTGATGGAAACCCACTTGATGAAGATGATGGCAACCTAATTGATGAAGTTGTTCTTGACTTGATGAACTTGTTAATGATGTAAATCTGATGTTCTACAAGTAGTACAGAAGTTGTAGAAGAAAGGAATATTAGTATGTGCAAGAGTAATGATGAAAAGTGTATGTCATAAGGCATACATGGGTTTGCTTAATAGAAGGCGTGTATGCACGCGGAAAAGTACGTGCCAAGTCGCGTATGGTCATTTGCGCTCTAATTGTGTAAAACCAGGGGTTACTACCATGGTATTGACCCATTGTATTGAGCGCTGAGTTGTATATTTGAACCTGTCCAGAAATACCATCGGAAGTGATGTGGTTTTGGCTCATGGTATTGAAAAAGGCTAAATCTATATAAGGAGGAGAAAATCATTGTGCAATGTGTGTGCATGAGTCTGGGTTTGAATGTATACTTTTCTCTGAAGTATGTCTGAATGGAAAGGGTAACAATTTGATGATAGATCTGAATCTGTGATGCACCTATGAAGAAAATGATGAAGAAGGTTATCTAGATCTGAAATGTATTTGTATCTTCTAGATATGTTTATGGAATGCTTAGATCTGAGATGAGGCGAACATCTGTCTGAAGGAAAGGGTTAAATCTGAACTGAATATCTGATCTGAATAAGTATGCTGCTCTATAATGTCTAAAGATCTATACGCTAGTTTATCGCAGTGGAAGCGTGTATATATGCGGGTTTGATGAAGAGAAAGCACGTATGGGGTGTTCTGTAATGTGCAGATGCATACGCGGGTTGATTTGAATGGAAGTGCGTATATACGCGGTATCAGTGAAAGGAAAGCGCGTATTAAATCTAGGGTTTGCTGAAGAATGAAGCATGAAAGGTCTGATCTGTTCTGCTGTGTTACTGTTATCTGTTAATGATGTATTCTACAGATCTTGGTTGTCTAAATTGATAAGTATTAGTTTTGATGTATGATTGAGCTTAAATGTGTGGAGTCAGTCTAGTCTGAAAATATGATGAAAAGTGGCCTGCAAGTTGTGTTCTATTGAAGATATTGGATCCAGTGTGAAAATTGTTGAAACGTGGTCCATGGTGGTGCTGAGGGTTGTAGCCTTCAGTCAGGGGGTTGTAGCTCCCTTCCAGGAGAAGCTGGTAAACGAGAGCAGGGGGTCGTGGCTCCCTTCCAGGAGAGGCTGGTAAACGAGCGCAGGTGGGTGCCTGCGTACTGGTATGAGTCTGCGCTAGTACATGGTTGTAAGATGTTTTCTTTATAATAAAATATTGAAGGCTGAGACAACGACAGTGGTGGTTTTCTCTCGACTTGGGTTTCCACCTAAAATCCTGGTGTTCATGTGTGATGCTTATGTGTGATGGTTTATTCTGTTGTTACTGCACATGCTTACTGTTATCTAATCATTAGAAGAAAGAATGTTGCATAGAACTAAGTAAAAAATTAATGGCATAATAATATCTTTGTGTATACGCGAGTTTTATGAAGGATATCCGTGTATATACACGAGTCTGTTTCAGCAAAGTAGCGTATGGGTTTTGAAGTAAGAAAAAGTAAAAATATTTGAGTAAGTCCTAAATACTGATTCACCCCCCCCCCCCTCTCAATATTTTTCCCAACAGTCCTTTCCATACACACACTAGATTTTCTGCGACACCCAACAAGAACCTAGTAACCTTCTCTCCTCTTCAATAACGTACACATACACACAATGTACATCATAAGACATACATCCATACACATCGTATCACACAACACAATACATACACATACACCTAGTGTACCACATAGTACATAGACCTACACCCAATGTAAAACACAATACAATACATACACCTACACCTACTGTACAACAGAATAAAATGCATACACCTACACCTGGTGTAGAGAACAACACATACACATCATGATACCACGACTACACCATCCACATATACAATACCACATGTACACAACACAACATGTAAAACATGCACAAAATACAACATATACACAACACAACATGTATAACATGCACACAATACCACATGCACACAACACAACATGTACGACATGCACACAATACCACATGTACAACAATACCACATCTACAACATGTACACAGTACCACCTGTACACAACAACACTTGCACAACTTGCATAAACACCACCTGCACAATGTGTATATAAAACCAAATGTACACGACACCACCTGCAAAACGTGTAAATAGAACCACATGTACATAACATCACTTGCATAATGTGTACGCAAAAACACATGTACACAACACCACCTGCACAACGTGTACACAACACGACCTACACAATGTGGACAAAACAACATGTGCACAAAGCACCACATGTATAAAATGTACACAACACCACATGTACAACATGTACATATCATGACATGTACACAACATCGCATGTACAACATGTCCCCAACACCATATATACACAACACTGTATGTACAATGTGTACACCGCACCACATGTACACAAAACCACACATACAACATGTACACAACACCATTTGTACAAAGTAATACATAAAAAACATGTACACAACACCATTGTTCAGAACACTGCATATAAAACATGTAAGTACCACCATATATATATAACACCGCATACACAAGATGCACACAACACCATATGTACACAACACTGCATATACAACATGTACATAACACCATATGCAAAGCGCTACATGTAGAACATGCAAAACATATACACAACAGTAGTATTGCACATCACGAGACCACATTATTTATACCAGGAAACCTTATCTTTAGTGTCTTTCTACTTCCATGCTTGTCTTAGCATGCCACAGATCGCACTTCTTTCATTCATGTGATGTATCCCTCAGCATATTCTACCCATAACATAAACATAGACATAATATAAACACATAATATTAATTCATATCCACATAATACTGACCTCATAGATATGTCAAGGCTACTCTACCCACTTGATTCCTCATAAGACCAAGAATATCTTCATTCCATTCACTTACATATGCAATCATTCCTCCACAATAATTATCTTTGATGACCCTATCAAACAATGATATACATACATGCATATATGCATATAAAAATTAGCATAAAAATATCATGATCCTTGAAGACCCTATCAAATAACAACATACACACACACACACACACACACATATATATAGAGAGAGACATCAACATAATCATGATCACAACATAATTATGAGTTATCATAAGGTCAAGGTTAAGATAACTTCCGCTATCCATCCACAATGTGCACAATATTGAGAACAAAAGTTCCCAACATAGCCAAGGCATCTGACCCCTCAGATCCATTTAATTTATCTCTCTTGTTACCTTTCTCATGATTGTCCTGCCATTGTCCATTTATCCCAATTGACCCAACCATTCTAAATGGTCGTTATATTCTTACCTACTTGCCCTTATACATGCACCACTCTTCATTTGAGTCTTACATTACATGCTCGGTTTCATTCGGCTCTCCCTAAGCTCCATTGACCTTCCTCTTTCTAAAACAATTCCCAAGACCCTCAAACATAAAAGGAAAGAACAAGAAACCGAAAAGAAGAAAACCATGAAAAACAAATAACAATGCGACACCATAAACAAAGTGGCATGGCCATGCACCATACATAAAAAAACTTTAAATCAAGTGCAAACAAATCACAAGGCACAGAAATAACAAAATTAGCAATAAAAAACATGACTCAACCCCATGGGTTCCCAATGCTTTTAAGGGAAATCTCAACCTGATCCTTCTTCAATATTTCATGGTAGTTTCTTTTTCCATATAATACCTGCATCATACTACCATAAACACATAAATATCAGTGTATAAATAAATATAATGATATACCAGTTACCTTACCTTATTGTGCCAAGAATGCTTCCTTGTAACTTAACACATCCATTCCATCTCTCAAGGGACTCCAATTCCCTTGATGGATCCATCTATAACCTAAAATTAGCTAATATAATTTCCAAATACATGTCATGAATATAGCACATATCCACATAATGTCAGACGAAATCAAGGTTAAGCAGACTTCTTGTATTCATGTAAAGCACCCATTCATTTGGAATTGAAGTTTCCAAACATAGCCAAAGGAATTCTCGCCCAATTCCTTTATTTTACCTTTTTCCTTGCTACAATTGAGTCTTATCGTGTGCTATCACATCACCTAACTATTAGTTATATAAACAATTCAAGTGTTACCTTGTCACACTAATACCAAGCATGTTGCCCTACAATTGTTTACACATGTCAGCCACACATTCCTAAGAACAATACATCATATCTATTAATTTGAAATCATCCTTTACCAAAAATAACAACCATGTCATAATATGAAATCAACTCACAATCTTAAGTCACAATACGACAACTAGAACCCACTTACACTCAAGTACATATCAACTGTCTCAACACATATTGAGTTAATATAACCATATTAAAACAAGATCATTCCTTCATGCAATATTATAGACACATACTCATATCATGCCACTAATAAAACATTCAAAAAAATTATAAACATGACCTATTATATAAACCCAATACATGACATAATAAAATGAATGCCTCAATGTATCTTAGGAGAGTCTATCACATTTACACAAGTCATTCCATATTAGTACGACATAATATCACATAAATATCAACTCATACTTTAATATCATAACCATAACCATCTTCGTATGCCAATATAGATTAGCACGATACATAATAACATCAAGATATTAAATTCAATAACCATAATCATCATGCATATGACCGTAATTCATATAACGAAAATTTACTATCATTCAAAACTATCTAACACGCGTACAGATGACTGCATTAAACAACTAACATATATCATGCATGTAACCACAACAACAATAGGATGAAAATAATTATATATAACCATAATATATACAAAAAACATTAACCAACATACCTTCATGCCCAACATATAAACATGTATGACGATCTACTCTTATCCCGAGGTCCAGTGTTGCAACCTCGCTTTGATGATTTGTATCTCCTGCTCTATCTTAGCCAATACAGTAGCATCATAACATACCGACACCATCATAATGACAGAAGTTGCAAAATTGACTATCCCAATGCAAGCATAACAATCACATAGACAACTAACTTTCATGCATGAAAAACACATTATGCCCATCAAGTCCAAGTGTTGAACCTAGGAGCTCTGATACCACTATGTAACACACTCTTCCCAAATTTATCCAAGTTCACCAGTCTACTGGGGTAAAAATGTGATGATGACTTACTATGATATGACCAGACCTCCTAGATACAATTAACAAATTAGGGCTCACAACAAAACCCATAACCACAAACCAATATCCTACAGGACTTATAGGACTCTCAGAGGATAAACAACCACTCGCAGTGCCCAAATCCTAAGATGAATTGTTATTTCACTGACCTGGACTCTGAGTCGCATGCACAAGCATGCTTCCATGCAACTGTAGGCCTCTAGTCACATGCATAATCCTGCAAGGTAGTGACTATAGTGTCCCAATTTCCTATTTATGAGCCTACAACCATGATGTCAGAACCACCTTTTAAGGGCTAGACTCCATATCAATGCACACAACTTGATGAGACTTTCCAAAACAATGATTGACACAAAGATAAATCCTCTAACAAATTTTTTTATCAAAGAATTAACCTAACAAAACCTAAGCATGACAGACATTTCGTCAAACATATGGCAAACATGTAATCTACATGTGATGAATGCATATCTGATCATAAGGGTCTGAAACTTATATGATATTCACCAAGTAGGTATAATACTCCCTCATAATAGTTGCAATAAAAAAATTTAGCTCATGAATTCATTAACCATTCATCAACAATTCAAAACACATCAAGATTCATAGCCATTATACATCATACAACCAACATATAACCAGTAAATGAACAACATATACACCATAATAAAAAAAACTATCAAAAACATATAATAACAAGTGCAATTACTCATGTAAATACAAGAGGAAACGAGCTAATATTAACATAGGTAAATACAACCAAGTCAAGGACTTCCACGTATCTCCCAACTATAGATTGGGTTGAACCAAATATCTCTTCCATCCAAACACCCTATTCTGTATCCTAAGCATGAATGTGGGATCTCATGGAGTAGACCAAAAAAATCCAAACCAGGGCTTTCAGAGGCCAAACCACCTCAACTCTCAACAAGTGATTCCACCTAACGGTCATACATCACTAACACCAACCACATCAGTCTCTACCCAAGTTGTCTAAGGCTCTAGAGCATTTGTTCTAACCCAGCTCTAGGACTAGTAACTCAACTCATAACTGTTGCAGGGCTCTAGAGCTTATCTGAAAGGACTATATTAGTTTTCTGTGCTAAGTGTCCTTTCAATAATAAAAATATGTACAATTTGTATCCATTTGTTTGGTTAAGGAATGAGTATTTTAACCTTGAAACATAAATGAATTTGTGCATTTTAAGCATGAAAATAAGCCTAAATAACACTAAACAAAAGTGTATAGCAGAGAAATAACATCACACATAAGTTTTACACAGTAGGCATGATGAAGAAGTTCACCCATCCTGGGCTACATCTGCTAGTCCAACTCCCAATGGCATGTCCCTCTTTGTCAGTATGCTCAAAATTTCAAATACATGTGTTTACAAGCCTCCAATGGTTGTTTTCTCTATACCAGTGGCTCCAGAATGCTCAAATTAGTCTAGGTAGACTCTTGTTTTACCCAAATTGGTCGAAAATTGACCTCCCTAGCCTTTTTCCAAATCTCAGCTACAAAACCTCCACTAACTGTGGAGAACTGCAGTTTAACTATAGTTAAAATGGAAAAACCTGCCAAATTTTAATGCAACACTAAAATTACACCACATTAACCATTTTCATTAAATGCTAATGGTTAGGGATGGGGTGGTCACAAGCCGACCCCCCCATAAACCCTGCAGTTTTACATTTAAAAATCTGCAATTTCTTTGGAGCAGAACCCTGTAATGCGGAGTTCCATTTAACTGTCGCATTAACAACCATCGTAACTACACCTTGTGAATAGGTTATGCCATCGGGGCCAAGTTTTATGGACCGTCAGAGTTTAAATACATAACTGCTGGGGTATATTAATGTGAATGCAAACTTTGGAACCGTTTGTAGTTGCCGCCAGATTGAACGGTTTCGGGAAACATCAGTCATAATTTTTTTGCAGTTTAAGATCCATAACATGTGACCAACAACCATGGGGCCGCCATGGGTTGGGACTGCAGGCAGTCCCCCCCCCTCCGACTTGCAACTTAATCAAACTTGAATATTACCGGCAAGCATATATGGTTAAGTCCTTCGATAGCGGAGTTGGTTGAAGTCTATGAGGGCGCGTATGGAGGTCATGGGGTCAAACCCCCCAAACCCAACAATGGTCTAGGGGACACATGGCAGCCTTTGGGCTAGCCACGTGTCACCCATCCAATGGTCCTCATAAAAATTCATACAAACCCATCAACGGCCCAGAAACTGCCACTTGGTTAAACCTGATTAGTTTAGGAAAATGGAATATTCTGAGAATATGCTACCTTTGCTGACTATACCTGTATGCTAACTGGGCGTCCCAGTCACTCTTGTCGCAAAAATTTAGTTGTTTAGGTAAAACGATCAGAACACGATATCTCCCTCATACGACATCGGTTTTTCGAACCGTTTTCGGTGCCGGAATTGTAATGATGAGATATACTTGGTCGCTCAGGGTCAATACAGTTTTGAAAAATTTCAATTTTTTATAAAAATACATGATCTCTTGATCACATCTCCCCATTGGGAAGCTTTTGGACCCCAAAACACTTTAATTACTTGTTCATAAGATGAAGGTACAACTCCCTCACCTTTCCAACTTCCATCCACCTTGCCTTGCTTGGCTTACTGCCTTTGAGCCCAACTCGAAGGTAGTTGCCACTTCCCCTCTTAGATGTTCTTGTCCTCCTGTCAAGGATAGCATCCTCCTCGAGCTCATCTAGAAATTCTGGCGAGAAATCTTCTATAGCTGGAAGCTAAACATCACTCCCTTGATCATTAATCAAAGGAGGCTCATACAAATGTAAATTTTCAACATTGACAACTTAATACATTTGCATATATGAAGGAAAGTCAAGTTGAAATGCATTATTACCAAATTTCTTAATGATCTTGAATGGACCATAGTGAATGGGCTTGAGATTTTTACCTTCTCCTTGCATCCTTTCTTTTCTTATGTGCAACCATACCTCATCTCCTTCTTAAAACCTGTGATCAACTCTATGTTTGTCATGCCTCTCCTTTTATTTTCTTTGACTCTTTTGAAGTTGTGCTTGAACATGTTGATGAATAATATGAATTTTCTCAATGAACTTTCAAGCCTTGTCAATATCACTATGCCCATCAATTTCAACATCCTTCTCAAAGATGAAGTCTAATGGCGATTTCAGCAAATACCCAAAGAAGGCTTCAAAAGGTGAAGTATTTGTAGAAGAGTGCTTGGCCCGGTTGTAAGTGTGCTCAATATACTACAGTTTATCATACCACAACTTGGGATGTTTGCTACAATATCCTCTCAATAGATGCACAATGGTTCTGTTCACCACCTTGGTTTGGCCATCAGTTTGCGAATGAAAAGAAGTACTCTTTTTCAACTTTGTGTCCATCATCTTCAAAATATTGGACCAAAAAATCCCAATGAACCTAGAATCCCTGTCACTAAAAATAGAAGTTGGCAATCCATAATGAACCCTTACATGTTGAAAATAAAGTTCAGAGTTATAGTTTTCTTACATGGCATAATTATACACATTTTACTGAATCTATCCACAACTACATAAAGATAATCATGTTGTTTTCTTGACATAGGTAGACCTCCAACAAAGTCCATGGAGACACTCTCCCATGCCCTTGATGGTACCAGTAGTGGCGTGTACAACCCATGCTTCCTATTTCTAGGATTTCTTGTTGCACACATAGAACAACCTCTTAATAAAATGTGACACACTATCTATCATGCGAGGCCAATAACAATACCTCTGTAGATGCACCACTATTTTTCGTACCCCAAAGTGTTCAGAAATACGAGAGGGATGAGCCTCTCTCATGACACTAAGCTTCTCTCTTTGTGGTATACACATATTAACCAAATGAAACAACAAATTTTTATGCATGTGATAATCATTTTCCTCAACTTGATTCCATTCACTCAAACTAGCATACACATCTTGAAAATCAACATCATGTGCATATTGTTCTATGTAACTCTCATGTACAATAGAATCATTTTAAAGTAAATTAGAAGCACTTATAATCGGCCTTGAAAGCATATCAGAAAATTTATTAAAAATACCTTTCTTGTACCTTATAACCAAGTGAAACTGTTGAATAAATCCCATCCACCTGAAATGTCGTGATAGTTGAAATTTTGTTTGCGACTACAAGTACTGTAATGGTTGGTGATCGGTATGTATAATCGTCTTTGTACCCATCAAGTAGTGTTTCCACTTCTTGACACTTTGTACCAATGCATACATATATTTTCCATATGTATGATAATTAGCTACAGGACCATTGAATGTTTCAGAATGAAAAGCAATATGCTTACCATGCTGCAAAAGTACTGTGCCCATGGCATAATCACTAGCATCGGTTTTTATCTCGAATGGTTGTCTCAAATTCGGTAATGCAAGGACCAGAGCTAAACTGATCTTGTCTTTTAAAGCTTCAAAAGCTTGTTTCTATTTTCCTCCCCATTGAAATCCTTTCTTCACACTTTTCACTGCATGCATAGGAGCTACTATGGCAGAAAAGTTACCAATAAACTTTCTCCAATATTGAGTTGCGTCTAAGAAACTTCTTACCTCAGTTACTATTTTGGGAGTGCGCCAATTCACAATGGCTTCCACTTTATAAGGATCAATTCTCAACTTGCCTCCTCCTACAATGTGTCCCAAATAAACCATATAATTCTTTCCGAACTCACACTTTGACATCTTAAGAAATATTTTCTCTTTCTTCAAAAAATCAAGCACCCTTTTCACATGAAAGACATGTTCTTTCTTGTTTTTCTGAAAATGAGTATATCATCTAAATACACAATCACAAATTCATCAAGAAATGGATGCAAAACATTATCCATAACACGCATGAAAGTTTCCAGTGCATTACACAAACCAAATGGCATAACCAACCACTCAAAGAGTCCTTGTTTGGTTTTGAATGAAGTCTTCCATATATCACTTTCTGCAATTCTTACTTGATGATATCCACTTTGTAAATCTAACTTAGTGAGAAACTTTTTGTCTTTCAGCTGATCAAGCAAATCATCTATCCTTGGTAGTGGGTACCGATTCTTTACTGTTATCTTGTTCAAAGCTCTGAAGTCTACACACATGCGCCAAGTCCCATCTTTATTTGGAATCAATACTAAAGGTGAACTGCATGGTGAAGTGCTTGGACTTATGAGTCCCTTGTCCAACATGTCCTTGATTTTCATCTTAATTTCAACATTCTCTATTATCGACATGCGATACATGCCGATATTTGGAAGAGGACAATATTTTTGCAACTGAATCTCATGTTGGATCTCCCTTTTTGGAGGCAATCCAGTTAGCTCCTGAAACATCTCATGATGTGCATCAACTACATCATATAAATTTGATTTCAACTTAGGATCACAATCCTCAAATGATTCATGATTAACATCATCTTTAGGCTTAATCATTAGAAGAAGAAAATTTGTACTTGAATTCACCAGCCTATTTACCTGTCCAGCATTTACCATTGTAATATTTGTCTTCATGCGATGTGCTCTAACAATGTACTCCTTGCCATATTTGAATAAATGGTATTAGTTCACATGGAAATGGAAGATCGATTTCTTGTCATACAAGTAAGGAATTCCCAACAAAATACTTGTAATATCAAGCAGAACCATATCTAATTCAACTGTGTCAACAAAATGTGTAGTTATTGCAAACCACAATATGCATTTCTTTGAATCCTGTAAATTTACATGCTTACAAATCCACCCAAGTGGATATGGTTTTGGATGTGGAATGGTCTCAAGATTAAGTTTCTTGAAAAAGTCTTCAAAGATTAATTTTTCTTGTGACCCACTGTCAAACAATGTGTTAATCATGGTATTTTTGGATATGACCCTCACCTGAAACAGTTCAATTATCTCTTCTTCATTTGGAGCTTGTATGTGACAGTTTGATGTACTAGTACCGGGTTTTGTTTCAATTTCTTTCCCCTTCATGTTCTTCAATCCCATGGCTGTAATTTTAGATTCATCACCTGAATCCTCTCCTAAATCATGTTGAGTTGTAGTTGCAGTTTTCTGCTTCCCTTTTTTGTTGTTATACTTGGGTCTCTTTTCAGGATGTAATTTCCAACAATTTTTCTCTTCATGGCCTTCTCTTGAAAAATGTTTACAAACTACTTTTTTTCCCTCTTTCTTGACAAATGCATTTTTTTTCCCTTACCTTTTGAGGTCTTCTCTTTGTTTTTCCCCTTAAAAGGTTTCTTCCTACCCTCATCAGTAATGTTTTTCCCTCTAGCTTCTAAATGTGTGGCCTGAACACAAACTTCATCTAAGCTTGTAGCGTTAAACATGAGAATAGTATGTTTTAGGTAGCTATGTAAGCCTCCTATGTAATTTATCAAAGTATCTTGGCTCTGCAAATATACCCCTAATAAGAGAGATTTTCTCCTAAATTCTTGGGTGTATTCTTGCACATTCTATCCTTTCAATTGTCTAAATTGTTTCCAGTTCATTATGGCTTCCTGCATATGAGCTAATGGATAAAACTATTGTTTTATTGCAGTAATGAAATAAGTCCATGATAGGATAATCTTACCATGCTTCTTGATCTCCTCCTTTGTCTTGGCTTCCCACCAAACAAGTGTTTCACCTTCCATTCTCAATGAAGCTAGTTGGATTTTGGTATCATCATCATGAAGGTTCTAAATTCTTGAATAGACCTCCAATTGCCTAATCCAATTATCAAGATTTTATGCATTGACTTCACCATTAAACATTGGCAATTCAAACTTAACATCAAGTTTTAGAAAAGGAATTTTACCAGTGTTCTTTGATTTGTGTGATTGGTGTACTGAAGATGAAGTAGAGGATGATGATGATGAGGGTGAGGATGATGACTTTCCACTGCCTCCATTTCCTCCATTGCCTTTATTTGATTTATCTTCATAATTTTGACCTCCTGATGATCCCTAACCTTCCTTGTGAAGTTTGGATCCTTCTCCTTCTAGTATCTCATTCTTTTCTTGATAAAGGACTCTCACCATCTCAATCATGTCAAGGAATGATTTCCTGAACACCCTTTCTTCTTCTTCTTTTGGATCCACCCCTTCATGGATTTATTCTTCCTTTTCAGGAATGCTTAATGTTACTTCTACTTCTTTTGTAGGTGAACTAGGTGGTGGAGAATGTGGAAATATTTCCCTCCTTTGTTGTGGCTCACTTTGAGAACCTCTTTCTTCCACCAATTTGCCTTCTCTTCTCTTAAGCTTGAGCCTAGTAAGCACGTGCACACTTGCAAACAGTTAAACAATCTTTGCACACAAAAATTCTAGAGAATAAACACTAGCTCTGATACCAACCTAATTTGAAAGGACTGTATTAGTTTGTTATGCTAAGTGTCCTTTCAATAATAAAAACATGTACAATTTGTCTCCATTTGTTTGCTTAAGGAATGAGTATTTTAACCATGAAACATAGATGAATTTGTGAGTTTTGAGCATGAAATAAGCCTAAGTAACACTACACAATAGTGTATAACAGATAAATAACATCACACATAAGTTTTACACAGTAGGCATGATGAAGCAGCTCACCCCTCTTGGGCTACATCTGTTGGTCCAACTCCCAATGGCATGTCCCTCTTTGTCATTATGCTCAAAATTGCAAATACATGTGTTTAAAAGCCTCTAATGGTTGTTATCTCTGCAGCAGTGGGTCCAGAATACTCAAATTAGTCTAGGTAGACTCTTGTATGACCCAAATTGGTCGAAAATTGACCTCCCTAGACTTTTTCCCAATCTCAGCTATAAAACCTACACTAATTGTGGAAAACTCCAGTTTAACTGTAGTTTAAAATGTAAAACCCCATGACCTTGGTCTTATATGTTTTACATGGGAAATCAATGAGGTGTTGTTAAAACTTCCAAGTCATGAGTCTATAACTTGACATTTATTATGGCACACCATATCCTATGCTCAACCCACTATGCAATAGAGAGAAGGGAGAGAAAGAAATAAGGCTTATGATAGGGAGGGTCATGAAGAGAGGTCTCTTATAGAGGTAACCAAGGGTCAAATTAGGAAAAATACATACCAAGAACATCAAAATCATGAGAATAATTCCACATATGAGAATAATAGAGTTCATTAATTTTAATTTAACACCCATTGTTATAGGTCAATTTGGCATCATCCCCCATGACCTGGTCAAACTAGACATCATCCCCAGGACCAATGAAATAGGGTCTATCATCCTCTTAAATTTCAGTTGCTATATTCCCTAAGAGAATAGAAAATCATTCATGGCTTCTATTGTGAGATTTCCTAGGTTTGAAGTATATGTTATATCACTTATGAGCTCACCAACGTTGCCTCTCAAGGGACTAACTTTGTTGCATATGTAGCTAACTCCATTCAAGGATGCAATGCAGTGCACTTCCCGACATTCAAGGGTGTGTTGGTAAAATGGGAGTGAGATTTTCATTGTTTTGGAATCTCCACATGGCTAGTGCCTTCTAGAAGAGTCCATATGTGTCAAACTTTGAATCCAAGTTTCCATCTAACACATCTGAGCTTGGAAACATGTCTTGCCTATTATTAGAAATTCATTCATTGAGAAACTACCATCAGTTTCCCTATAAATTGAGCACATGTCCTAGTGCTAGGGAAGGAAGAATTTTGATAAATAAATGTTGTTGGATTCTCAAATGAGAGAGTGAAAGAAGTGATATGTTGCTGGTGAGATGTTGAATTTGATGAGGCTGGGATGAAGCTAGAGCTGGTGACATCAAATCGATCATTGGTTGTTAGCTCCCCCATCTACTCTTTATTAAAGATTGTTGTTCATTTTCCCATATATGTATCAATTTATGTTTCTATTTCTCATGCAATGGACTCTTGAATGATATATATGTTTCATGTTTAATCGATTTAAGTGATTAAGATAAATATGAATCTGTATATTGCAATCTCTTTGCTATTCTCTGTTTATACTTGCAGGAATCAATCTGGCGATCTAAGTTGGATTCGAAGCTACATAAAAAGTGACAGAAGGAGAATAGGAAGCGCTTGGATCACAAGTATGTTCTTCTATCATTCTTTGTGTCTATTTAATCTTAGAGAAAGTGATAGCAAAGTATTTAATCTATTGTTATAAGTGCCTAGCACGACACTTAGGGAAATTGATTTATCCGTAGATCATAATTCTGCATAACAAATTGGTGAACATACAGGGGAATTTCCTATAATTCCTAGTGTTTTCTCCTCTCATTATCCACCTAGTAGCATCTACTTTTAGTTATTAGGCTTTTGAATCAAATAATTTCATTAAAAGTGTGTTCAGTAGTTTGCATTTTCAATCTTTGTTGCACTCAACGCACTGCTGGTCAAGACACAGTGCACTGCAATGCACTCTCTCCCGCTCGAGGGTGCATCGCAACACACTGTCTCCCCTTAGAGACTGCATTCCCCCCTTAGCCAACCAAATTCCATTTGAATTTTTCATTTCCATCATTCTCAGCCATTTGTTTGCTACGTTTTCAATTGTCTGATACCTCCTAGAGACTAATGAATTTGCCTGATTCTTCCTCTAAAAAGTAAGTTTGTTCAATGTATCTTTAAGTGTTTTTCTTTATCATTGACAAAGAAAATTCAAAGTATTTTATTTCATCATTATACCCATTTGTTTTAGTAAAGTAAATTGTCATTAAATTCTTCGTTTCCTGTAGGAAAAATTGTACTTCCATTCTTCGTTTTTCATAAAAGAGAAATTGTTGTTAAATCCTTTGTTTCTCAAAGAAGAAAGCATTTGTTTTTGTTGATTTGATGCATATAGTTTCCTTTTTTGCATTCACATTAAGGGACTGAAAATAAAAACCTGCATATGCATATAGTGAATTGTGTGTTTTACATAGGAACAAGTTAGGAAAACTACATATTAGTGTATGCTCTTCGTTTTTTTCTCTCAAAACTGATTTCTCTTTCCCTTAGTAGTTAGGATTTTCGTTGAAAATGATAAAATTGAAAATTTTTCTTATCATTTTAGTTTGCATTTTTAGGAATTTCCATCACATCACAGGGTGAACCTCAAAAGTAAAATTGATAAACAAGAACAACTTAAAATCTACATCTATTTACCTAAAAAATCATTGGAACCATAACGATAACGTTTAGAAGGTCTAGGCTAGAGACGTGTTTCGGCGTCGTTAAACATAGTAGTTGTCATTAATTTTCTGTGATACATTCTGAGTGTGATACCTCACTCCATGTATGTAAGTATATCAGAACTTGTCCACATACCTTCAGGTATATCAGGCGGTGTTCTAGTACAAAAAGTATAAGAGGGTGCTCTCATTGTGCGGTTTCGCATTAGACAACGCTAATATAGACTTGGGCCTCCATGTACCTTTGGGTGTATTTGGGAGGAGAAATATAGTTTTCTATCCATCCATAGTGAACTGAGTCGACCGCCTTGTAAATTTTGATACACCGAACACAACATTCGGAGAGATTGCCTGCTCATACTTCTTGGTTCGCCGGGAGGTATTCTACAGTTCACAATTACTTGGTAAACCTTTTGCCTCGAATTACCCTTTTATTTTGTTTATTTTTTTTGGTCATAAAATAAATCAGTCATCGTGGAAGAAGAACATCCCTTTCCCCATCGTTCGCGTAGAATAGCACTGAAATCACCTTTAGTTCCAAAAGCCACTTTTGGTCGTCGAAGGCGACATCGCTCTACCAAAACTAGTTCTATCAATACCTTTGGTGCGACATCATCCTCACATCTACCAGAGTTGGCACAAGTTGTTTCTACAAATCCTAGTTCATCCACTATTGTCAATACAGATTCCTCACAGCTACCTGTGGTCACGATCCATCCAATCAGTGAGACCATACCTCCCAAACCCGACGTTGTTCAACTGGAAGTTGATCTGGATCCTGTCACTTTTTTGCCAGAACATTTTAATCTCAAAGTCGAACGACTGAAAGTTGTTTCTTTATCGGTCACTCCACAATCTATTTTAGCCATTGAGTCTCCCATATCACGCAGTCAACCTCCTGAAATATACTTTGGTCCTAATGACAAAATCCTTCCACTTGGTTTAATTTCGATTGAAGAAATAACACAAGACAAAACACCTTTAACTCCAACTCATTTTGGGGCAGAGCTTTACTTGTACGAGTCTTTTCCTCAATCACCTGCCTCTTCTTTTGTTGATCCTGTATCTATTATAGTTCCTATAGATCCAATAGGGTATACATTTGGTCGAATAATCATGCCAGAGCCAACATCTTCAGGTGGACCATCTATTCCAATTATGACAACACCTACTCTCACCACCCCATTGATGTTCACAAGTTCACCAGAGTCACATTTATATTGTGGTCCTTCTGTACCACCTGGTTACCAATATTTATCTGGAACCTTCTCTGGTGCATCCTCAAACCCATGGAATTCACCAATGTCATCGTCCGGTATTCTAACTGGTAAATATATAGTGATTATTGAAAAAATTGATCCTTTATATACATCATCAAGGCAATATCAAGTTGGTCCATCTAGGTATATTCCATCCAGTACAATTTCAATTAGACTCCTTGCATTTGGAGAACAATATTTTCCCTCTTATTATACTCCTTATGCTGGGGGGGAACCTATGGTTAGCCACTTCGATAGTACTATGTTGTTATTTGGTCATCCTAATGTGGGAATGAATGTTTTTCAATGGCATCCCACTCTGCCTATCCAGCCACAAACGGTTGTACACTCCTATCAACTGGTTCAACTTGTTGCACCCACATCAATTCCACTTGTTAATACATATTTACCCCTGTTACAGACTCAAACTATTGTACCTCAACCGTATTAGGTGGGTCCTTCAACCCAATACCCTCAATTATTGGGCCCTCAGACTCCAACTCCTTCGGCTGGTTTACAACAACCACCTATATCTAGAATCATTTATTCACAATCTAGATTACCATATGATGGGATGTCGCAACTACAACTAGGTTATACCTATCCACAACCAAATCCAAGCTATCCTAGTTTGGGTTATAATGTTGTTGGACATACACCTTGGCAGCCACAAGTGCAAATTCCACATCCTTAATTTCAACAAGTAACATACCCAAGTTTTGGTCAACAGAATCCTCAAGTATTTTCTTATCAAAACAACCCCTATATGAGTTACCAGCAACAGATTCCTTATGCTGGTGATTAAAGGGATGTTTCCCAAGAAATTCTATCATACCCTGGCTATTCTCAACCCCACCTTAATTGACAGTTTCCCTTTGTTGCAACTTTAGAGTTACCGGATTTAAACCGGTTCCCTAATGACCCAATCAACTATGCTCCTTGATGGTCAGTGATACCTCATAAATTACCCTTGGATATTCCTAAGTTCAATGGAAACCCTAGGGAAGACCTTTTGACTGATGTTATGACTTATCATTTGTTTTTTTCATCTAACTCCCTAAATGATGAGTCTGTTCGACTACGTCTTTTCTAGTGTACGCTCATTGGTTGGACTGTAAAATGGTACATTGAGTTACTAAGAGCTTCTTTTGATAATTTCACTGCCCTAGCTACTGTCTTTTTGAACCACTTCCAATTACCCATATGATATGAAACTAGAACGGAACTCTTGACTAATTTTAAACAAACTAATGCTACTCACATCTCTGATCATATTCATGAGTGACATCATCGTCGTAGAATGGTTAAGACATTTGTTCCTGATCAGATCCATGTTGAGTGGTTCATTAAGTCCCTGTTACCATCTATAACTTAGGATGTGGCTAAGGGTGGCATCATCACTGAAGAGTAGGTCATTTATCATGCCTAGTATTTAGACTTGATTTACACTTAGTCTGGCATGCTCTATGAGAAAATTCCTAATGCACCGCGATCTACTTTTACTATTCCTCCTCCATATAATGACAGTCATGCCAGTGATGATATGATTGGTATTGCAAGAACACATCATTCTACTGCATCTGATCCTACGTCTTCTTCCGAAATCCATGCCATGTCATCTGACAAGGGAAAAATTGAAAAGCAACCCGAAAGTAAGAAAAATGGGAAATCAAAGAAAAATAAAACTTCTACCCCGCAGGAAAAATCATCTGATCAATCGACTCGAAATCAAAAACCTTGTTACCCTTGCATAATATGTAATGAGGAAAAGTTTTTTCAATACTATCCTCACTGTGCTTAAGTCTAAAAAATGGTTAAGACCTCTCATGCATCATTTGTGTTGACAGATCCATTTCAAAATCCGAACACACATTTGGTTGCTATGGATCTAGATTTTAGTTCCCATGTGACAAAGCCATCAACTGATGTTTTGGTGTCAACACGTAATAAATATTACAGTAGTCAGGATACTTATCAACCTAATACCTCGACCATGAATCCTTCTACGGAATCAATACCACCCACTGTTATTCCTGAATTGACAGCTAAGCCACCAAATAGAGTTGTTCATAAATTGACATTTAATCCTGGAGCCAAAGCTGCTCAAAATTATAATATAGTTGGAGATTTGGCACAATCCCCTTCAGCTATGTCAATGCTTGAGGTGATTCAAAATTTTCCCTCCCATAAGCAGGCTTTGTTGTCGGCAATTGGTGGAATTGATCTGATGGATTCTAATCTCATAGTCTTTAATCATACGGGCTATGTGCCATGATTACCAGCAAAATTGGCATTCTCCATCCAAGTAAATGTTCTCAATAACTTTTTTCATCGTACTATTATTGATGAGGGAGCATCTATGTGCATTATGTATCTAAATTTTTGGAAGTCCCTTGGCTCACCACACCTATCTCAATCTCTTACGACGTTGAAAGCTTTTGACGGACGTACATATAAGTCTTGCAGTATTATCAATAACCTGCATGTTGAACTAGGGGGAAAAACGGTGAATGTTGAAGTTGAGGTTTTTGACGGAACCCTTGACTACAATATTTTACTTGAAAGGCCATGGGTATATGCTATGACTACGATCATTTCTACATATTTTAGAATGATCACCTTTCCACATAAAGGTGTCATCGCAGTCATCAATCAGCTATCCTTATTTGCCTCCAGTTCCTAGGTAATTGGAAGTGTTCTGTTAGTTCACCTACCTCAACTCACACTTCATAACATTGGTGTAGGACTCTTTAAGGATTCCACCCTCATGGGAACCGTTGTATTATCACCGCCTGCGATGTTGGCAGAAATTGCAAGCATAGAGACCTGCTACATGATATCTTCCACTCCATTTGGCTTAAGGAAGATTACAGTTTATTCTAAAGTTGTTACGTTGTATGAGTTTCTGCCACCCAACCTAATTGAGTTGGCATAGCAATCAATCTACATGGCTTGGGTAGCGAATCTGAAATCATCGTCGCCGGTCGTTTGGGTTGATCATTCATTAGATTATGGTACTCCATCTGATCCTTTTTCCTCAACTTTCTTGACAAATGAGAATATTCTGGAAACCATGATGTCAGAAGGAGAACCATGGGAAGATCATCATCATCATTCCCATCTTCAAGATTATGAAGAAAATAATCTTAGTGAACTATATCACCCATCGATCAAAACATTATTTTCGAATTATTTTCCTATTAATGCAATCGATTCCGAGCAAAATTTGTCAAATATTGAAGAAACCATTTCTATCAATATTTTGACTAAACCCGATGTTGTAGAAGACATTCATGTCGACATGTCTTGTTCTCCATCAGAACTCGAAACACATTTCTCTCTCTTTCATGAATTTCGTGATTTATTTGCTTGGTCTTACGAGGAAATTCCAGGTGTAGATACTAGTGTCATTGAACACACTATTAATATGTACCTTGATGTCAAGCTGGTGCGTCAATGCCTTCGTCTTGTTCATCTGAAGGAGGCAGTTGCCATTAAAGCTGAAGTTGAAAAAATTTTGTGTGCTAGTTTTATTTACCCTGTTCTGCTAACTGAGTGGGTTTCCAATATCCTTCTTGTTATGAAAAAACAAGGAACCATTAGAGTGTGTGTCGATTATCAGGATGTAAATATAGCTTGTCCAAAAGACAACTATCCTACTCCCTTTATCGACCAGATTATTGACGATTGTGCTGGATGTGAAATCTTTTTGTTCATGGATGGATTTTCTAGCTACAATCAAATCAATATCTGCCGAGAGGACCAATATAAGACAATAGTCATCTGTACCTAGAGCACATTCGGTTATCGGAAAATCTCGTTTCGTTTAAAGAACATTGGGGAAAATTTTCAAAGAGCAATGGATTATGCTTTCAATGACATCAAGCACATTGTTCAACCCTATCTAGACGGTTTACCCGCGCATTCACAAAACCACACTGAACACCCGATGCATTTGAGAGCTAAATTTTTACACTGCCGACACTAAAAAAATGCCTCAATACACATAAATGTGTGTTTTGTGTTGGTTCTGGTCATTTTCTAGGATTCGTCATCTCAAAAGAAGGAATTCTAATAGACCCACTGAAGGTCTAGGCCATTCTTGATTTTCTTGCGCCATCAAATTTTCTTCAGTTACAGAAACTTCAGGGAAAGGCTAACTTCCTAAGGAGGTTCATACCCAACTATGCCAAAATGGATAAAGGATTTACTCAGCTCTTGAAAAAGGGGATTCCCTTACATTGGGACCAAGTTGCGCAAGCTTCTTTTGATATTGTCAAGGATACAATTTTCTGGACGTCATTAATGTATCCCCCGAATTATCAGAGTGATTATTTCTTGTATATCTTCATGGTTGATATTAAATTTGCTATGGTATTCGTCCAAGTAGAAAATGGGATAGAACATCTGATCTATTATTTGAGTCGTAACCTCAATGATACGAAAGTGAAGTATTCGTACGTAGAAAAGATTTCCTTGGCGGTCGTTCAAGCTGTCCAAATATTTCGACACTATATCCTGTTCTGGAAGACCATTGTCACTTCAGATTGCAACCCCATGACTTACATCTTATCATGTCAATTGTTGGGGGGAAATTATTCAAAATGGATTTTCATTTTGGAGGAATTTGGTTTGGAATTTATCAAATCCAAGTCAAATAAGTCCTTAGTTTTGGCTGAGCTTCTCTGTGACCTTCCCTCTAATAGTAATGCTACCACGGAACCATCTATTTCTGACGAGTATCTATTTCTGATCGGATCATCTGATCCTTGGTATGGGGATTTTATCATTTATCTCCAGAACCAGACTTTTTGTCCTGATACCTCTCGCTCTGATGAATGACGTATTTGATACCAAGCCAAAGATTATCGAATCGTCGGTGATACACTTTATCATCGTGGTGTTGATACAATTTTAAGAAGGTGCCTCACTCATGAGGAGGCTGAAAAGGCTTTAAATTATTGTCATGCTGGGGCTTGTGGCAGAAATTTGTCTAGATATGGTATCGCGCAAAATATACTCCATGTCGGTTACTTTTGGCCTACTATATTTCGCAATTGCATCCTCACGGTCAAAATTTTTCATGCATGCCAGATATTTGATCATAAAAACTACAAACCATGAGAACTAATGCATCCTATTGTCTCTGTGGGACCATTTTCTAAATGGGGCATTGACTTCATGACCTATAACCCTTGTTCGTCTGGGGGGAATGGTTATATTATTGTCGCACTAGACTACTTTACCAAGTGGGCCGAGGCAATGCCTACATTCAACAACATAGGATAAATAGGTGCATTGTTTTTCTTTAATCATGTCATTTCATGGTTTGGGGTCCTACAGGCTATAGTCACAGATCATGGTTCGCATTTTCACAACCATATGATGAATAAATTGACTGCCAAATTAGGACTATCACATGATATTTCTACTCCTTATTATCCACAATCAAATGGACAAGTTGAGGCTATTAAAAATATTATTAAACAAATGCTTCAATGAATGATATGATTTCATAAACGAAAATTTCATTTAATCTTGTACTCGACCTTGTGGGTGTACCGAACCTCGGTGATAAACGTAACCAGATTTACCCCATTTCAATTGGTGTATATTTGGAAGCTATCTTGCAAATCCAATGTGAAATGACGTCATTAAAACTCGCAATCGACTTGTTACCTGACACCTATGCTGAATAAGTGTGTCTTTTTAACCTCATGCATCTTGATGAAACATATTGTGAAGCCCAATTGGCCAACGAAGCGCATAAGAGACGTATAAAGGCGCAATACGACAAGCATGTCCAGCCTCGAATTTTCTTGGAGGGTGACCTAGTCCTTCTTTATGATCATGAAGCTAATGTAATAGGTACAAGAAAATTTGAGCCATTATGGCATGGCCCCTATATTTTCAAAATATTTCTTGCTAAGGGTGCCTACAAGGCCATAGATTACAATGGAATTCCATTGGCGTAGCCCCGAAATGGGTTGTATCTGAAGCGTTACTATGCTTAATCATGAGCGTCATAATTTTATGTATTATATTGTATATATGTTGATTTGAATTTACTGTCTTAGTTTGTTTTTTAGAGTATAATTGAAGTTATTAATATACTTTATATTTCATCACAGATGTCTGAATATTTGGAACCATTTGTTGGGTATGCTGATGGTGCTAGTTGTAGTATGCAGAACATATCCTCTGCAACGTCGGCCATTTTCACTCTGAAGGATGAGTTAGTGAGTTCTCAAGGGATTTGTATTAGTTGATCTAAAAACAATATCGATGAGTATAGTGCATTGATCGAACTTCTCTCTGATGCCATTTCATTTGGTATTAACCACATCATCATAAGGTTAGATTTACAACTTGTGGTATTACAACTTACTAGTGTTTATACTATTAGAAATCCAACACTCCATCGTATGTTCCTAATACTTTGAATTTTGGAAAGACATTTTGATTTCATTCAATATCAACACATTTCTAGAAACTTGAACACATTAACTGATTCTTTATTGAATTATGTTATAAACACACATTTTCAACACATGTAAATATACCTTCACATAATTGAATAGGATTGTGCAATAAACATAGGAAAACACTAAAATAAAATAGATAGATAGTTATAGGTGTTTACCTCAAAATGCATGCAATATGTCAAAACTAAACTAGTGGTACTCATGATAACATGCTACTGATCTAGCTATCCTATGCAGTAACCGTATCCAGTAGTTAGGAATGCCAATAGTGTGGTGCTGCAATAGCATGGGTAACTCTTTGATCTGACAATCTGGAATCCCAAAGTTCAACCCCTGTATGTGCTGCTGAAGCTTAGCAAGATTTTTAGCCATTTTGAAATACTTAAGGACTTCTCTCCCGACATCCCTCTCTACTGGCTCATCTTCTCCATGCTCTGGCTCTCCCTCTGGTTGAACTCGACCCACATCTGCATTACATCAAAACTTTAGTTTAGTCTTGGGAAAACATTGAAATACAAAAACATGTATAAAACTTACAAAAATAAAAAAACATGGTCAAAACATACCAATTGCACCCCACTGAGCACCTTATGGTAAAGCTAAATTTGGATCTCCTTGGAAGTCAACGCTTGCATATGCATAGTCGTCGATGGTGATAATCTGTCACCTGAACCAGGTGAAGAATGTAGTCAAGAACATAATGGATGATAGACCAGCATGTCTAGCCATCAGTTCTACCCATCTCTGCATCCTTGGATCTCTAGGGTTAGATATAACCAGCGTCACATGTTGAGGCTGCATCAGTGGAATCTGATCTAAGGAAAAATAATAGAGGATCAAACCATGGTTGAAATTTTTCTTCCTTCCTCCCTTTTCCTTTCTTAGTTTTTCTTTCATTAAAGAAAGTACGACTTCAGCCCAGTTGAAAAATTTTGGTTCCATGCCCTCTAGTGCATACTGCATATAAGATATGTTTGCTACATGGAGTGTAGCGGTACCAACAAGCTTTGCAATTGTGAATAAGATGTTTCTCAATGGAAAATCATGAACAATGTGGATTTTTATTTTCCCATCCTTGCTAGGATCCGCCCCTAAATTGCAATACTGCAATATATAGTCTCTCACCATCTCTCCTCCAAGAGCAGACCCTGAGAGGGAGATGGGTAGCCCTCTCCTCGACAAGCCTGTCAGAAAATAGATATCCTCCACTAAGATTTGGAATAATTTGTTCCCAATATAAAATGCCTCAATTGCTAGATCCCATGCAAGAACAAGGAACTCCAATAGTTCCATCTGTTTCCTCATACCGGATAGATAGAATTACTTCAATAACCCATAGTCTCTGAGGCCTCTTACAGTACCCAAATCATTAAGGGCCATCATTTTTTGTTCTTCATGCTCTCTTTCCCTCGAACTATTTCATTTTGGTCCGTTGAATCCATGAAATACAACCATAAGACTCATTAGGACCCTTTTCATGCAAAAAAAAAAAAACTAGGTAAAATTTGGGCACACTACAAGAATAAAAAATGTGAATTGCACCCAACGTGGCCTTGGACAAGAGACAGTGCATTTGATATGCACCTAGCCTTCATTTTAGGTGCATTTCAATGGAGGTTTTGATATCCAAGGGTGCATTGCCCTCTTTTAAAAATATATTTAACCTAAGGGGAAAAAATCCCTAAAAAGTTGTAATGAAATGAAAAAAAAGGACTATTGAAGGAAAGAGAAGGTTTATGCCACCAACCTAGATCAAACGGAAAGGAAAACTGTCCACAGAATCGATCGCAATCAATAGTTGAAGTTCGGGGGAAAAAACAGGTTCAGAGCTCCAAAATGCAAATGGTAACTTTCAAATGGTAAAAATGAATAGTAAAACTCTTTTAATTAGTCATTTAATTATTTTCAAATCATATTTTTTGCTATGAGTATGGTTTTATTCAATTTTTATCATGAAACAGGTATTTTTAATCCATTTGATGTTTTTCTGAACAAGTTTGCAATTGATATAGCAGATTAGTCATGCACATTATTTCGAGAATGATTTGACCACAAAGAATACTTTTATCCTTATTTTTCGAGCTTTGATAAAAAAGAAAAAGGACTTGAAGCACACTTTTATCTCTTTTTTGAGCTTCGATAACAATGAAAAAGGAACCCCTGGAGTCTTATTTTAGCTCTTTTCAGACACCGATAATGTGAAAATATTGTCGATCACCTGCCTTTTCGAGCTCGTAAAAGTAAATGAATTGACATCTACTCAATATAATTTTAACTCTTTTTCTGGACTGAGATAGATTATTTATGAAAAAGGAAAACCTTAGTCGAACATTGCTAGGAGGTTTTCTCAGATATCATTTTACACTTTTTCGGATCTGAACGACAACTTTACGAAAAAGTAATTATGGAGTTTTCTTTTGTCCTCTTTTTCAAAATCTCTAAATATGAAAAAGGACTGGGTTGTCACTATCGTTAGGCTCGTTAAAACATGAAGTAGTGATGGGCTTGTCGATCATGGAAAGAATCAGGTTTCATTTATCGCTAGACTCGTTAAATTATTAAAGAGCAATGTATATTCACCCGAAGGGTTGAATTATAGATCAATCATATGATATCCTCCTAAATTTTGTTAAAAAATAAAGAGGTACTGGTTGACAAATGACCGGGGAAAATTTGGGAAAGTGAACAGAACTTTTATGGTAGTAGGTCACTCTTGAACATGACACTTCACTCCATCATCATGATTGTTTGGGTTGGGTAATATTCTTGATGGTTAATTCATACCTATGGTTCATCATAGCTTCACTTCGGTTTTGGGTCAATGCTACCAACTCATCTCAGTGTCACCGATATGTTCAAGAGAAGTCATCCAGTGAATAATCATCCTTCTGCAATACTCATAAACCTTCATTTTCATGACAGTCATCCCTAAACATTGCTATTTCAAGTCACATTTTGTCTCTGAAATTAGCAACTCCCATTATATGATAAAGTGTCTTCCTGTCGACATCAAATCATCATCCAGGAAGTTTACTTAGAAACATCATCTTCCAGTACCATGAGGCTTGTTACAACATCGAAAATATCCTCACTTCTAGACCTTTGACCAAAATATTGTGTTTAGTGTTCGACATCAAATAATCTATTCATGCCTTATGAAATGTACTGCAATACCTTGAGAGCCATTAACATTAATGGTGGTTCTCTCGAGTTTGTTAACAACTCACATAATTGGTTGGTAATAGAGTGATGTCGTACCATGTTCAACTACAAATCATATATTCACATGGCTAGACTTGTACCCAAACAATCGAGAGAACGAGATAATAAGACCCTAGATCTAGTTTCAACCATCTGGGTTGCGATTTTAGGATTGTTGTAGACATCGTCTATACGGTGACCTTTCATATAGATTGTCATCTAAACATGGGCCTATATTTGTAGGCATGTTTTTATTGGGCAACATTCTAATGTAGACGGCTTTCTGCACTATGTGCATGTTATTAGATAGTTTATGTGGTGAGCATGGGAATGCCTCCCTCAACAATTTGTGAACAAGATGAAAATATCATGATGTAATATATTGTAATATTGATGCAGGTCACCACTCTGCTTTAGTTCCAGCTCATCACATCGTAAAGAATCTCATTCAAAATGTTGTTATTATTCTGACTTCATGCTTTAGGGGGCATCTGTTATAGGTCAATTTGGCATCATCACCCATGACCTGGTCAAACTAGACATCATCCCCAGGACCAATGAAATAGGGTCTATCACCCCCTTACATTTCAGACGCTATATTCCCTGAGAGAATAACAAATCATTCATGGCTTCTACTATGATATTTCCTAGGTTTGAAGTATATGTTATATCACTTATGAGCTCACCAACGCTGCCTCTCAAGGGACTAACTGCGTTGCATATGTAGCTAACTCCATTCAAGGATGAAATGCAGTGCACTGCAGTGCACTTCTCGACATTCAAGGGTGTGTTGGTCAAATGGGAGTGAAATTCTCATTTTTCTGGAATCTCCACATGGCTAGTGCCTTCTAGAAGAGTCCATATGTGTCAAAATTTGAATCCAAGTTTCCATCTAACACCTCTGAGCTTGGAAACATGTCTTGCCTATTATTATAAATTCATTCATTGAGAAACTACCATTAGTTTCCCTATAAATTGAGCACATATCCTAGTGCTAGGGAAGGAAGAATTTTGGTAAATAAACATTGTTGGATTCTCAATTGAGAGAGTGAAAGAAGTGATATGTTGCTGGTGATATGCTGAATGTGATGACGCTGGGATGAAGCTAGAGCCAGTGACATCAAATCGATCATTGGCTGTAACCTCCCCCTTATACTCTTTAATAAAGATTGTTGTGCATTTTCCCATATATGTATCTGTTTATGTTTCTATTTCTCATGCAATGGACTCTTGAATGGTATATATGTTTCATGTTTAATCGAATTAAGTGATTAAGATAAATAGGAATCTGTATATTTCAATCTCTTTGTTGTTCTTTTTTATACTTGCAGGAATCAATCTAGCGATCTAAGTTGGATTGGAAGCTACAGAAAAAGTGACAGAAGGAGAATAGGAAGCGCTTGGATCACAAGTATGTTCTTCTATCATTTTGTGTGTCTATTTACTCTTAGAGAAAGTGATAAAAAAGTCTTTAATCTGTTGTTCTAAGTTCCTAGCACCACACTTAGGGAATTTGATTTATCCATAGATCATAATTCTGCATAACACCCATTTTATGTATTGATAGTACATAGTAAATAAGTTGAGTGGTATGGAAGGCTATGCCCACATCAATAATTTCTTGTGGCAATGGTGGTCATGCCTCCCACCACTTCCATTACATTTCTTAACACCCCCATCAAGGAGGAAGAGTCTACATTGGCTAGGTATAAGAAATCATCCTTCCATTATGAACGGTGTCCCATCTACTATTGATGAGCATGAGGGAACTTGAACACCCTTAATTTACCAATTGGCCCACTAGTTGATTTCCTTTACTCCTTACATGGGAATTTAATATTAATACAACTCTTGGGCACATGATTATAATCCAAGAAAGATATATTTCTAAATTCCATTGATGGGAGAGATTTCAAGGAAATGATTCATGATTTAGTTTTACTAAGGAGAAATATAATGAGTTGAGAGTTTCCTTCTATGTATAATTTGGAGGTTCCATCCTTGACTACTTTCATCAAATCGAATTCTAGCACAGATAACCCCCTGACATTGTTGATAATGAATCCCATAGAGAAAAACAATATTTCAATGATCGCTACATATTCATCCCTAAAAACTCCCATAAATCTAGAAATTCCAAGGTCATATAAAAGTTAAGCTATGTAAAATTTGTCGAAGGACATGACTGAAATTTAGGAGGGGAGGAGATAAGGGTGTAAATATTTTCATTGCATAAGTGTTATATTATTTTCATGTGTTGGAGCGGGGCCCCCTGGGGTGTACTTTTTTGGGATAAATTTTGTCTAAGTTTTTGGTATACAGGCTTGCACGCAAATAGTCAAAGGGGCTTTCAGGAGGTTCAAAGTCCCTTAATCATTGTAATGGGTTTAAAGGGAAAAACCATGAGTCTCAAACCATGGTTTGAGACCATGGTATGTGTAAGAGTCAAGCGATGAATAAATTAATCAATGATGTATGTTTTTTTATTAATGTTTTGATCTAAGTCTGGCTTTGTCTGTGTAGAAAGGCTCCTGCTGGCCGTGTGCGCAGAGACCTAAGTCCTAAGCTATGTGTGGAATCTGTTGTTGTGTGCATATAAATATTAGATGTATTGAATTGCATATCTCTTAATAAAGAAGACATTTTGGCAAACCTAGATTCTTATGTGGTTGTATTTCTTGGTTATCTATTACTTTTTGTAGATCTAAATCTATTCAGTGTTGCGTATTTAATTCTCTGATTGAGTAATTTCACGTCTCCCTTCATGCACCAAATGACTATATGGCCACAAATATGGACCTGTGCAGCAAGGATGGTGGATGCATAGACATGTGCGATGCGCACACAGTTAGTGTGAAAAAAGGTTGATTGGATTGTAGAGGTGCTAGAATATAGCCGTTGGAAAAGTAATTATGGACAAGACAGTGTTCTTACCATTTGGAGGAGTAGCTCAACTACATTTAATGAGGATATTATGCCAAATTTGGAGTTGTTTTAGCATTTATGGAGTTACATTAATGAACATAAGATTGTTTAATATGCGCCTACACTATAAATATGACCAAAGGGGTCGTATTAGTTCCATTTTATTTATATGCTATTTCTAAGAGTTGTGCTGTCTACTCTCCAAAGATTTTCTAAATATTATGTCTGGCCTTGATTCGATATTTGAGGAGGAGTTGCGCCACCAAGGTTTGGGTCACTTGATTATGCCAAGCATGACTGCCACTAAGCCCACCCCTTCTGCGACACCAACTGAAGAGAGCCCTGCGTAGGATTTTGTGACCCATGCACCAGTCCAAACTAAGAAGGGGCAGTCCTCGGGGTCCTAGAAGTTGCCCTGCCAAAAGACCCTAAAGTCACGCTCCACTGCTGCAGAGCGCCAGAAGAAACCTATGTCAGACTTGCCTAAAAGCATTAGGGAGGAGGATGTTGTAGAATTAGTTGACCCCATCTCATGGTTTCTCGCATATGTAGGGCTATGTAAATCCTCAGTCAAGGTCCTGAAGGATTTATATAAGGTGCGATCATACATCAATATGTCACTGCTCCTAGAAAATGTGCCTCTTGAAGGCAATATGTTCTCAAAATTCCCGCTGCTATAGATGGAGGACTGGGACCTGGAAGAAGAGGAGAAATTCCCAGATCTCATGCCCACCATGTACTTGGAGAAGATCCCCTATGATGGTGACATAGTCGGAGTTGAGCCGAAGGATTGGCCCCAGGGCGATGGGCCTACAGAAATCGGGGTTGCTCAACCTCTTACACATTCCACACTTTGGGTGTGCCCCATCAATGATATATGTGTGTGCCAGCTGCTCGCCCTCATCCACGATGACTACCTATGGCTAGGATGACCTATGTTGATTGATGTTGCGCTGATCCATCAGATCACCAACTTTCTCGACCAAGGGGAGGATCCTACGACGACTTTTGGAGGGAAAAGCTAAGAGTGAAAATTGGCTAAGGATGTCAATGAAAAGTATAATGTCTCACGAAATACTCGCATTTTCTTGGTGAATCCTGCAGTCCAGATGGGCACACTGATTCTCGCGTGCAAGGTGATGCATAAGTGTTGGTCAATTTCATTGCACTAGCAGGGCTATGCGAGAAGGGCATATAATTCAATTGGTCCCAATACCTCTACACCGAGTACTTGGCTAATGTGTACGAAGTCCAAGAGGAAGGGAAACACATCTACTATGCATGGTTGTTTCTCCTTATTTCACTCATCAGGTGGAAGATGTCGTAGGATACACAGTTCCCCGACATTGATGCAGACTTGTGCGAAGCCATGCGCTACACAACTTTATGGAACTTGAAGATCCCTATCAGATTCATCAAAAAAAATATCTTTTGGGTGTTGTTCGAATATGCAATTTTCCAGGAGATTCGTTCGAAGCTGAGGTTGTACCCAGCCCTATATAAACAGTACAAATGGATTGCAAATTTTAAAGCCACATTTCACAACATGGACATTTACGCAAAGGGTGTTATGGAAGGCGTTTGGTATGAAATGTCATACCTGATCACGGGGGGATGACCTGGTGTGTGTCACAACAAAATGGTCACCTCCCCAGTTAGAGGTGCACTCCTCTAGGGGTGACCCTTTATTAGTGATGAAGACTCCAACTAAACCACACACAACCAAGGATACATATTAGAAATGAAAGGATGCTGAAGTAGAACCTAAGCCTACTACGATGGGGGAAAATTTTGATTTAGAGAAGGATATAGAAGAAAAAGTTGGTGATGGAGATGAGGCAACTACAACACCGATATTTAAAGGCACTAAGCGAGGTTCTCAGGCCACTGTGGGTCCGCACAAGAAGAGGAAGGGTTCCAAGTTGGCAGGAACAGAGGACCTCACCCTCACCAAGGATGACTTCATAGAAATTGAAAACACGGTAAAGTCGGACATAGAGTATGTTTGGAATGACATGGAAGCCTAGTACAAGTCCATTCTTGAGGGAGTACAGTCTGACATCTAGGAGCTCAAAATGCAAGGGAGCACGATACAAGAGAGCATGAAGAAAGCGAGTGTATCGGTTTCCAGCATTAGTCAAACGAGAGTGTAGCTAATCAGCATGGTATTTCCATCCCACTTGGCTAACTGCATGATTCATATTTTAGGGCTACCCATTATAGTTGAGCCACCTACCTTGCGCGCTACTCTGCAAGCATGCGGAGAGGATAGCATCGACCTGGTGATGCTACCAGGAGGAAATCCCCATGTTATCCACACCATGATCATGGATGAGTTGTAGCACTAGGAGGCTCGTTCCTTCCACACTGTTTTTGATTCTCAGTAGCATGTAGCTGTGTTGCAGCAGAAGCAACAAACTGTAGAGGAGGCACGCCGCACAGGTGAGGATGGTCACGCCGCATTAGAAGAAATGATTGATCAAGTGTGCGGTGACTTGCCAAAGGTCACTATCCCTGCATCAGTCATGCCAACAACGAAGTTAAAGAGCTTAGTCATTGCGCTAAAATTATCGCACACATAGATCTAGATCGTGTGGGTAGATTTGGAGAGACAGATCGTCGAGTTGCAGATGAAGCTCCAACCTGAGACACCACCAAAGGTCCAAGAAGAGCGTACAACAGAGGTAAAGGCAACCACTAACAGTGTAGTAGTATTAGTGGCAGAATGTGGTACCCTTCTAGATGAAGCCATGGGAATTTGGACTTCTGTTCAGAACGACCCAATGGTCCAACAATTGAGAAATGAGCTTATAGTTAAGGAACAATATTTTACAAAGATCATGATGGTGGCGCCAACATTAGTAACAGTGCAGAGGCTTTTGAGACCTCATGAATGCAAGGTAATTCAGACAGAGATTGAGGAACTATGTCACTGTGAGAAGCTACTGGAAATAAGGATGCAACCTTGGGCTGAGGAAGCCCTACAGCTGTCGCAAAACCTTGACAATACCCTCAAAATCCTGCAGAAAACACAACGTAGCATCAATTTGGCAGCTGAAGGGACAACAACAAAAAAATTGGTTGATGAAGAGCAAAGTGTCACAGCGCAGAGCATTGAAGTCATTATGCCACTCCAGAGCTCTGTTGAATCATTGAAGACGAAGATGCAGGAAACCACCCCATAGTGACTCGGGACGAGTCACGAGATTGTGTTAGGGGCTTGTTGGAGTGGGGCCCCCTGGGGTATAATTTTTTGGGACAAATTTTGTCTAAGTTTTTTTTATACGTGATGCGCTCAAATAGTCAAAGGGGATTTGGGGCGAGTCAAATTCCCTTAATCATTGTAATGGTTTTAAAGGGAAAAACCATGAGTCCCAAACCATGGTTTGAGACCATGGTATGTGTGCGTCTATGATAGTATAAATATGTAAGATTCAAGTGATAAAGAAATAAATTGTTGATGTATGGTTTTTTATTAATGTTTAGATATAATTCTGGGTTTGTCTAGGTAGAAGGGCTCTTGTTGGTAATGTGTGCGGAGACCTAAGTCCTGAGCTATGTGTAGCCTTTGCTACTATGAGCACATAAATAATGGATGTATACTGAATTGCATATCTCTTAATAAAGAAGGCATTTTGGAGAACCTGGATTCTTAAGTGGTTGACTGTCTTGGTTATCTGTTATTTGTTGTAGATTAAAATATGTTTTGTGTTGTGTATTTACTTCTGTCATTGAATAATTTCACCTATGTGAGAATATTAGTTGATGTTAGATGAATATATTTGAATAAAGTATACTTAATTACTGTGTGCAAATATATTGAGGTATCCTATGAAAAGTTGTGAAAGGATTAGATCTGTTGATTGTGCATGTGCAAATTTGTTATATTATGTGAACTAAGTTTGATTAGGACCACCACATCAACAAATTCCTCAGGGTGTGGAAACCTAGTTCCAACACCCCTTCATACTGCAATGGGTGGGACTTTTATCTGTGCAATCAGATCACTGCACAAAGGGCCAGTAGTTGGAGGGATTTTTTGGTTGCACAATAACTCTAAACCTGGGTCAAGATCCCTCAAGCCAACAACATGAATACCTATACATGCCATATGTTTCATTGGGCATATCAGGGGGGTGGAAGGCCCCCTATGTGTGGTTTCAGAGCAGTGCCCCCATATATAGTTTTTGGGTTGTTTTTATCTGTTTTTGGTAGTTTCTAGCACATGGATTGTGTTTTTATAAAATTTGTGGTGAATGGGGGTTCAATCCATGATTTATATGGTTTGGATCACTACCAATAAGGATAATATCATCAACATAAAGAACAAGGATGGTGAAGGACAAGAAACTAAACCTTTCGTCGATGATGATAAAGTCAATAAATGGGAAAATAAAAAATATCAAGCACAAGGGTTGATAGGAATGTCCATTGCTCAAGATCTTCGATTTCATATCCTTGACATTGACACCCTTCATGAAGCCCTAGAAAAGCTAAATAATGTCCTTGGAATTCAAAATCAAATTAGGGCCCACCATCTTGAAAATGAGTTGCTTACTTTGGACCCCAATAATTTCTCCTCTATTGAAGATTTTTTGTCCAAATTCAAGACCCTTAGACTTCTTTTAGAAGGTTGTAAGTTCAAAAAGGAAGATGGTAGCCTCATCTATTTCATTCTTGCTAAGCTTGGCTCTGCATACTCTGTATTTGTTTCCACCTTCGATTCCACTAGAGAAGCCATCATTTCTTCAGGAACCACCTACAGGAACCCCTCTTTTGATGCCTTTTGCGATTCTTTGATAAGAGAACAAGAAAAACTCTTACACCTTGGTCTTATCACTTCTGGAAATGCTTCTAAGAAAGCCTTAGCAGCCCAACAACAATCATATCAAAAGAATCCCAAGAAGCAGTATCCTAAAAAGTATGGTCTGAAACTAAACAAGGGTCCTAATAAATTTCAGCCGCAAACTGAAAAAGCAACTCACCAAAATGATAAGGAAAATAAAAAAAAAGGGAAGAAGACAGATAGACATTTCAACTTTTGTAATCATGATGGCCATATAGAGTCCAAATTTTTTAAGAATATGGAAGCCTTAGAAGTAGCAATGAAGAAGCATAACATCAATTTGGAGCACTCTTCACCTTCATCTTCAGGAATGGAACTTTCTACTTGTGGTTGTCAAGAATCAAGATCTGGTTATGCATTAAATGTATCTTCTTCTTCTCATTCTCATGAGTGACTCATTGATTTAGGAGCTTCTTACCACATGGCAAAAAATGAAGCCATTTTCTCTTCTTCAAATGATTGTAACACCAAACATATTTATGTTGGTGATGATATATCTCTTAGTTTTGTAGGATCTGGAACCATTCATTTAGATAATGGTCAGTTTAATGATGTACTATTTGTTCCTACCTTGTCATGCAACCTTCTCTCTGTTTATCAGATAACTCATTCAAGTGAAGGGAAAATAGTATAATTCTCACCTCATGATGTTGTAATCAAGTACCTCAAATATCGTAGAAATATTTTAGCTACTGGCATTGTTGATGATTCCACAAGGTTGTATAAGTTTGACAACTTTGGGTCATCCCGTCTTCCCTCCATTTTTGTCACGCATAATGATGAAGTGAGCAAACTTTGGCATGAGAAATTTGGTCACTTAAACTATCGCTCTCTTCAAACTCCATGTAAGGAAAATATGGTGACGGGTCTTCCTATGGTATCTTGCCAAGATGGTGTCTGTCTCAGATGTGTACTTCATAACTTTCATTGATGTTTTTTCTAGACGCACTTAGGTATACTTCTTAAAACTCAAGAGTGAATTTTTTAACATGTTCTTGGCCTTTAAGGCCTTTGTTGAGAAACAATCTGGACATCAAATTCTTAAGTTAAGATCAAACAATGGAGGAGAATATGTTAACAACAAATTTATAAACTTCTGCACTGAGCATTGTTGAGATTGCAACAAGATGATGAGCTTAGTGGAAAGAAGTCACCTTCACTAAGTGGGCCCATAGGCTATTTTTGGCGCAAGTCTATTTTTAGACATGTCGATCATATTCTGTGAGTTGCAGGATGCTATTTGTGGATGGTTGGTCAAGTCGGAAAAAATAGATGGACTTCTATTTTTAGACATATTGGGCGAAATCTATTTTTAGATTTCCAGTCTAAAAATAGATATGTTGAATATTATTAGCTCTTAATAATATTTGGACTATAAACATTATCTTATTCTCTTGGAGCACTTGATTAAGTGCACGGATGGCAGCACAAAGATATGACGGAAAGGAATTACGCTATTCCTAAGGGTTAAGTGGAGCTATTGCATGGATACTTCAGTTAGAACTCATGTGACAAAGTTTGGTGGAGTTATTGAGGTAGTTGATGGAGTTGTGTTCAGTTTAATTGAGTTAAACATAGTTGAGCTAGTTGTATCTAGTCTAACTTATTGATACACTAGTGAGAGTGGTGTGAATTAATTATTAATTAATTCACTAATTATAAACTCATTAATCAACTAAAGAATACATCAGTTAACTACATTGCATGGACAGTTTCAGTGGAGACTAGTGAAGAGGTAGGTGAAAGAGCAGTGTGACTATCAGTTGTGACTATATTGTTGCATGATTTGCAACAACCAATGATTGGAGATGCCAATGAGGATTGCGTGAGAAAGGATGGACCAATTAGAGTTCATTCAGAGCCATTATTCAGCAGTGATTGCGCAGTAGAGGCAGGTTATCAAGTGGCAGAGATTGGAGCATGTGATTTGCTAGATCGGTCTTGATTAGTGTGTAGCAATTGGAGATTATACTGAGAGCTTGTGAGGAGATTTGTATAATGATTGTTACATGATCTCTATGAAATATAATATATAGATAGTTGGGGGTTTTCAGCTTTAAGCTTTCCCATAAAATATTGTGTTCATATGTGTGATTGTTTATGGTTTTAATGTGCGCATGCGATTGTTTTTATTTCCACAATTAATGATCAATGGTAGAAGAGATTATGTATTGTGCATGAAGTTAAAAAGTGTGTGATCAGGAGAATCTCGGTGAATAATATATCAATTATTCAAATTTCTACATGGTATCGAAGTGATATTGATCATTGGAGCAATTGCAAAACATTGAAGTGGTTGAGTTTTGTGCTGGTGGAATTTGAATTTGTAGCAGTGTTTTCTTGGTGTCGAAGTTGAGATGTCTTTCAACGAATTGCGATTGGAGTATTCCCTTGAGGGAAACTCGAATTATATTGCATGGAAGGACAAGATGGAGGTAGTGTTGGATGACAATGGGTTGAAGGAGTTCATAGATGCATAAATTCCAAAACCTGCTTCTAGCGATGCTGCCACACTTGACGCATGGCAAAAGAAGACAGAAAAGTGTCGAAGAATTCTGTTGGAAGGTCTAAAGGATCACATATTGTCCAACCTTCATGGTAAGGCTTCTCCATTCTTGATGTGAAAAGTGTTGACAGACTTATTCCAAAGCAAGAGCGACCAGAGGAAGTTGACGCTCAAGGATAAACTCAGGAACATAAAAATGGAGAAAGGCGACAGTATGCCCAAGTACCTCACGAAGTTCATCCAATGCAGGGATGAGCTAGCAAGTGTGGGGGTGACTGTAGATGACGAGGACTTGGTGAGATTGGCTCTCCTTGGGCTTCCGAAGAGTTGGCATTCCTATCAGGACTATGTCAATGGTCAGGAGAAATTGCCAGGATGGGAGCGACTTTGGTCGGATCTTGTGCAAGAGGAGATAAGGCGAAGTACCAGGGACAGATCTTCATCAAAGAACTCAGATGAAGAAAATTGCGCTTTGGCTACCAAAGCAAGGAAGGGGAACAGAAAGAAGAATGCTTCTCAATCCGGTGCGAAAGGAAAGAAGCAGGACATGTCTAAGGTGAAGTGCTTTCACTGTCACCAACATGGACATTACACCACTAATTGTCCACAGAAGAAGAAAAATAAGCAGGCTACTGGATCTGCAGCTGGAGAGGCCTTAGCCTCGTAGTGTGAGCTAGATTTTTAGCTGATCGCATGCTTAGTCTCAAGTATGATGGGTTCAGTGTGGTTTCTTGATAGTGGTGCGTCTTTTCATATGACCGAAGACAAATATTTGTTTACTGATCTGGATGAGAAAGGTCTTGGAGTGCACATCGAGATGGGAGATGATTGTAGATATAGTGCGATCAGTATCGGTACCATTTCCTTTGAGAGGGAGTCTGGTAAACCCTTCGTATTGAAGGAAGTGATGCATGTTCCAGGATTGAAGAAAAATCTTATCTCTGTGGCGATGTTGGAAGACAAGGGATATGATGTTGTCTTTAGCGAGGGAAAGGCTTTCCTACCCAGTAAGGCAACTAGTGAAACCTGAAGGATAGGGGTTAAAGTTAAGAACCTTTATCAATTGCAGGTATATGGATGCGCAACAATGGCAGGTAAGGCAGAAGGAGTGGTGAGCCGAGATGAGGGTGAGCTGTGGCACAGGAGATTGGGCCACCTTCACCATGGAGCTTTGAAGATACTGCAGCAGATTTCTACTGGGCTTCCTAAGGGTACTCTTGTGCAGTTAGATCAGTGCAAGGGATTTACCTTAGGAAAATTTGTGAAAGCCACCTTTCACGAGAAGGATAGTCATGCCATGACAATCCTTGAGAGAATTCACACAGACGTGTGTGGACCTTTCTCAGTAGCTTCGAAAGCAAAGCACAGGTACTATGTGATCTTTGCTGATGATTTTTATCGAAAGTGATGGATCTTCTTCATGCAGAAGAAGAGTGATACATACTCAAATTTCGGTGAGTTCAAGGCACTGGTTGAGAAAGAATTGGGGAAGCAGGTGAAGGCTCTTAGGAGCGACAATGGTGGTGAATTCATATCTAGCGAATTCAAGGACTTTTGTAGCGCAGAAGGAATTCGAAGAGAGCTCATAGAAACTCATAACCCACAGCAGAATGGGGTCACTGAGTGGAAGAATAGAACGATCGTGGGTACTACATGGGCGATGTTGCATGATCAGGGCCTTCCCATACACTTGTGGGTTGAGGCATGCAATACTGCAGTATATGTGCAGAACCATTGTCCTCACAGGATACTTGGCATGAGTACACCCGAGGAGGCGTTTTCTAGTAAGAAGCCTGATATTTCCCATTTGAGGATTTTTGGTTCACCTGTTCACATTCATGTGATGAAGGATGCCAGGAAGAAGCTGGAGCTGACTGCAGAGGTTGGGATATTTGTGGGGAACACTGATACACCCCACAACTATCGTGTGTATTTTCCAGATAGTTGCAAGACTGTTGTGCGACATGATATCAAATTTCATGAGGAGAAAGCCATGAAGTGTTCGCTTGAGAGGGAGCCACACTTGCATGCAGATGAGGAGCTATTAGTTCCTAAGGATGAGCCTCAGGATGTGGATCAGCCACAAGAGGAGGTTCATGGAGTGGAAGAGACCACTCATGCAGCGCCAACCATCAGAGGGCGGAAGCGCACTACAAAAGCTGAGCGACTGGCTCAAGATGCAGAGAAGGTTGTAGGACCACCTACAACACAACACGAATAGAGACAGTCTGACGTTACACTATACACATGGCTCTTATGAGCAAGTGTAGCATTAATGAAACATCAGTATAGGAGGATCCCGCATGGGTAGATTCCATGGTGGAAGAGTATGATTCGATTGTCAGAAATAGTGCATGGGAGATTTTCCCAAGGCCGGAAGGGAAATCAGTGGTGGGTTCAAGATGAATCTACAAAGTGAAGCAAGCAGCTGACGGGAGTGTGGAGAATTACAAGGCAAGATTTGTTGCTTGAGGCTTCTCACAGATTGAGGGGATCGATTATGAGGAAACCTTTGCACCTGTCGCAAGGTATTCTTCCATACAGATGATTCTTGCTCTCTCAGTGCAGATGGGGTGGCACATTCATTAGATGGATGTGAAGACTGCATTCTTCAACGGAGTGATTGAGGAGGAGGTGTACATTGAGAAACCTGAAGGTTTTGAGATCTTCAACAGCAAGTCGCATGTGTGCAGGCTCAAGAGAGCGTTGTATGGGTTGAAACAAGCACCTTGTGCTTGGTACACACGGATAGACAGTTATTTCACCGAACTTGGATTCTCCAAGAGTGAGGTGGATCCGAACCTATACCAGATTGTGGTGGAGGGTAGGTTGTTGATCATTGTACTTTATGTAAATGATTTGATTTTGACGGGTGATGAACTGTTGATACTCTCATGCAAGGCTGATCTTGCAAAAGAGTTTGAGATGAAGGACTTGGGCCTCCTTCACTATTTCCCAGGATTGAAAATTTGGCAGCGCAGTGATGGACTATTTGTGTCTCAAGGCAAGTATGCCCGGGAGATACTAGAGAAGTTCAACATGCATGGCTGCAAGCCTATCAACACTCCTCTTCCTGGTGGTTGGAAAAAAGAGGATGCTACATCGGCAGAGGTAGTGGATGCCACTGTTTATCGACAGTTGGTGGGGTTGCTTATGTATCTGGTCAATACACGACCCGACATATGCTATGATGTTAACCAGCTTTCACAAGCTATGGTTAAGCCTACCAAGCTCTTTTGGAAGGCAGGCAAGCATTTATTGAGATATCTCAGAGGCACATCGGGATATGGATTATGGTATAGACAGTCGGATGAGGTGGAGCTGTGTGGCTTCACGGATGCAGATTGGGCAAGGAGCCCAATGGATAGAAAGAGCACATCTGGAGGGATTTTCAGTATCAGGTCGACAGCATTTTCTTGGTACAGCAGGAAGCAGAGATCCGTGGCACTCAGTTCAGCAGAGGCCGAGTATATGGCAACGATTTTGGCTGCATGTGAGGCTATATGGATGAGGAAGATCCTAGTCGGGTTGTTTGGTTCACACTTAGATCCTACTGTGATATATTGTGATAATTAGAGTTGCTTCAAAATCTCGGTTAATCCAGTATTTCATGATAGATATAAAAACATTGACATTTGGTATCATCATATCAGAGATTGTGTGCAGCGAAACATCATGTTACTTTCATACATTCCCACGGAGGATCAGGATGTTGATATCTTGACGAAGGCGCTCACCAGGAGAAAATTCAAATACCACAGGGGCAGGATAGGGGTGGCAGATAATCCTTTTCTTGTTGAGAGGGAGTGTTGAGATTGCAGCAAGATCATGAGATTAGTGGAAAGAAGTCGCCTTCACTAAGTGGGCCCGTAGGATATTTTTGGCGCAAGTCTATTTTTAGACATGTCGATCATATTCTATGAGTTGCAGGATGCTATTTGTGGCTGGTTGGTCAAGTCGGAAAAAATAAATGGAATTCTATTTTTAGACATATTGGGCGGAATCTATTTTTAGATTTCCAGTCTAAAAATAGATATGTCGAATATTATTAGCTCTTAATAATATTTGGACTATAAACATTATCTTATTCTCTTGGAGCACTTCAATTAAGTGCACAGATGTGGCACAGGAGTTGACAGAAGGAATTACACTATTCCTGAGGGTTAGGTGGAGCTATTTCATGGATACTTCAGTTAGAACTCATGTGACAGATTTTGGTGGAGTTATTGAGGCAGTTGATGGAGTTGTGTTTAGTTTAACTGAGTTAAACATAGTTGAGCTAGTTGTATCTAGTCTAACTGATTGATACACTAGTGAGAGTGGTATGAATTAATTATTAACTAATTCACTAATTATTAACTCATTAATCAACTAAATAATACATCAGTTTACTACAGTGTATGGACAGTTTCAATGGAGACCAGTGAAGAGGTAGGTGAAAGAGCAGTGTGACTATTAGTTGTGACTATACTGTTGCATGATTTGCAACAACCAGTGATTGGAGACGCCAATGAGGATTGCGTGAGCAAGGCTGGACCAATTCGATTTCATTCAGAGCCATTCTTTAGTAGTGATTGCGCAGTATAGGCAGGCTATCAGGTGGCAGAGATTGGAGCATGTGATTTGCTAGATCGGGCTTGATTAGTGTGTAGCAATTGGAGATTATACTGAGAGCTTGTGAGGAGATTTGTATAATGATTGCTACATGATCTCTATGACATATAATATACAGATAGTTGGGGGTTTTCAACTTTAAGATTTCCCATAAAATACTATGTTCATATGTGTGATTTTTTATGGTTTTAATGTGCGCATGCGATTGTTTTTATTTCCGTAATTAATGATCAATGGTAGAAGAGATTTTGTATTGTGCATGAAGTTAAAATAGTGTGTGATCAGGAGAATCTCGGTGAATAATATATCAGTTATTCAAATTTCTACAAGCATGGAATTCAATGGAAACATGATTTTCCATATACTCCACAACAAAATGGTGTTGCTAAAAGGAAGAATCACACCTTAAAAGAAATGGCTAATTGTATGCTTCAATCTAAAGGACTTAGTCTCAATTTTTGGGCAGAAGAAATTAATTGTGAAAATTACATAGTAAATCGCACTCCTACTAAGGTTTTAAAGAATATAACTCCAGAAGAAGCTTGGAGCTCAATCAAACCAGATGTAAGTCACTTTTGTGTTTACAAAGGACAAGAAGATCATGGATCGCTAAATGGGAAAATAAACCTTCTGATGATGATAAAGTTGCTAAATGGGAAAATAAACAAGATCAAGAATGAGGGTTGATAGGAATGTCCATTGCTCAAGATCTTCGATTTCATATCCTTGACCTTGACACCCCTCATGAAGCCCTAGAAAAGATAAATATTGTCTTTGGCATTCAAAATCAAATCAGGGCCCACCATCTTGAAAATGAGTTGCTTACTTTGGACCCCAATAATTTCTCCTCTATTGAAGATTTTTTGTCCAAATTCAAGACCCTTAGACTTCTTTTAGAAGGTTGTAAGGTCAAAAAGGAATATGGTAGCCTCATCTATTGCATTCTTGCTAAGCTTGGCCCTGCATATTCTGTATTTGTTTCCACCTTCCATTCCACTAGAGAAGCCATCATTTCTTTAGGAACCACCTACAAGAACCCCTCTTTTGATGCCTTTTGTGATTATTTGATAATAGAACAAGAAAAAATCTTACACCTTTGTCTTATTACTTCTAGAAATGCTTCTAAGAAAGCCTTAGCATCCCAACAACAATCATATCAAAAGAATCCCAAGAAGAAGTATCCTAAAAAGCATGGTCGAAACCAAAGAAGGGTCCTAAGAATTTTCAGAACTGAAAAAGCAACTCACCAAAATGATAAAACAAATAAAAAAAAAGGGAAGAAGACAGATACACATTGCAACTTTTGTAATCGTGATGGCCATATAGAGTCCAAATGTTTTAAGAAGATGGAAGCCTTAGAAGCAACAATGAAGAAGCACAACATCAATTTGGAGCACTCTTCACCTTCATCTTCAGGAATGGAATTCTCTGCTTGTGGTTGTCAAGCATCAAGATCTGGTTATGCATTAAATGTATCTTCTTCTTCTCATTCTCATGAGTGGCTCATTGATTTAGGAGCTTCTTACCACATGGCCAAAAATCAAGCCATGTTTTCTTGCTTAAACAAACATATTTATGTTGGTGATGATAGATCTCTTAGTGTTGTAGGATCTGGAACCATTCATATAAATAATGGTCAGTTTAATCATGTACTATGTGTTCCTACCTTTTCATGCAACCTTCTCTCTGTTTATCAGATAACTCATTCAGTTGAAGGGAAAATAGTAGAATTCTCATCTCATCCGAAAATAAATCTTTCGATGATGATAAAGTCGCTAGAGTGAGCAAACTTTGGCATGAGCAATTTGGTCACTTAAACTATCGCTCTCTTCAAACTCTATGTAAGGAAAATATGGTGACAGGTCTTCCTATGGTATCTTGCCGAGATGGTGTTTGCTTTGGATGTGTACTTGAAAAACATCATTGGGATAGTTTTGACAAACGTGCCTCTTGGCACGCTTCCGCCCCTTTGCAACTTGTGCACAGTGACTTATGTGGTCCACTTCCTGTTGTTTCTTTCTATGGTTGCAATTACTTCTTAACTTTCATTGATGATTTTTCCAGATGCACTTGGGTATACTTCTTAAAACTCAAGAGTGAAGTTTTTAACATGTTCTTTGCCTTTAAGGCCTTTGTTGAGAAACAATCTGGACATCAAATTCTTAAGTTAAGATCAAACAATGGAGGAGAATATGTTAACAAAAAATTTATCAACTTCTTCACTGAGCATGGCATTCAATTGCAACATACTGTTCCATATGCTCCACAAAAAAATGGTGTTGCTGAAAGGAAGAATCACACCTTAAAAGAAATGGCTAAGTGTATGCTTCAATCTAAAGGACTTAGTCTCAATTTTTGGGCAGAAGCAATTAACTATGAAAATTACATAGTAAATCGCACTCCTACTAAGGTTTTAAAGAATATAGCTCCAGAAGAAGCTTGGAGCTTAATCAAACTAGATGTAAGTCACTTTCGTGTTTGTGGAAGTGATGCTTGGGCCCATATTCCAGATGTGAAACATAAAGCCTTAGAACCTAAGAGTGAAAAATGCATTTTTGTTGGATATTCTGAAGATGTCAAAGGATATAGACTTCTTCAACCAAAATCCAAAAATATAATCATTATAAGAGATGTAAAATTTGATGAAAATATATTGGCCTATGAGCCTAGTTCGGCGGGTGTGCCACCTTTATCCTATGAGCCTGATTCAACATATGTGCCACCTCTCTCTCTCTCTTCTATTTTTAATAGAATTCCTTCTATTTCAGATGATGACAACAAGGATGAAAATAATCCTCCACCTCCTGAAATTATTCCTTTTACTTCACATCTTCGAAGATGGGTCTGCTCTACTCGGGATGCAATAGGTTCTCTTGCAGGTGACCCTGCAGATCGACGACGTACACGTTCTCAGTTTGAAATAGCCTCTTCCTTATTGGCTCAAGTTCCAGAAAATCTTGATCCAGAAACCTTTGAACAAGTCACCAATAATCCAGATTGGGATGAATCTATGAATGAAGAATATCATTCCTTATTGGCATATGATACTTGGGATCTTGTTCCTCTTCCAAAAGGAACAAAACTTGTCAAATGCAGATGGGTTTACAAAACCAAATTTGGACAAGATGGAAAAGTGGATAGACATAAAGCTCGTCTTTTCACTAAAGGATTTTCACAAGTTGAAGGCATTGAATATACTAAAACCTTATCCCCTATTGCCAAAATGAATTATATCCACCTTGTTCTTTCCCTTGCTGCCTCCTTTAAATGGGAAGTCCATCAGATGGATGTTAAATCCCCCTTCTTACATGGAGATTTGAATGAAGAAATCTACATGGAACAACCCCCTAGCTTTATCCAAAACAACTCTAGCCTTGTTTGTCACCTTAGGAAGTCTCTCTATGATCTCAAACAAGCTCATCGGTCTTGGTATGCCAAAATGGATAGATTTCTATTAGATAATGGCTTTTCTAGGTGTCATTCTGACAACACTGTCTACACCAAGAAAGTGGGTAAGTCCTTCACCATCCTTTTTCTTTATGTTGATGATCTTATCCTTACTGGTAGTTATCCAAACCATATAAACCATGTGAATTATAGCCTCAAAAAGAAGTTTGAAATGACAGACTTAGGACACTTGCATTATTTCCTTGGTCTTCAAGTTTTGTAATCAAAGGAAGGCTTTACCCTCTTTTAGTCCAAGTATGCCTATAATATTCTACACAAATTTCACATGGAATACTGTAAGCCAACCTCTTCTCCCTTTCAGTTTGGAATCAAGCTTTCAGTCACTTGTACTACCGCTGAAGTTGATGCTACCTTATACTATCAACTTGTTGGTAAACTTCTGTATCTAACCCATACCCGTCCTGACCTTTCCTTTGCCATTGGTCTTGTTTCTCGGTTTACACACCAACCTCATGAAAGTCACTGGAAAGAAAATAAAAGAATACTTTGATATATTCAAGGTACAGTTCAGTTCGGGATTCATTATAGTGCAGGAGCATCTCCATTGTTGATTGGTTTCACTGATTCTGATTGGGTTGGTGACCCTGATGATCGCAAGTCTACTGCAGGATACATATTCACTCTTGGTTCAAGACATATTACTTGGTCTTGTAAGGAAAAAAGTGCCATCTCTCTTTCTTCAGCAGAAGCAGAGTATCGTGTGCAGTTGAAGCCAGTAAAGAAGCCATGTGACTTCGTCAGATCCTGTCTGAATTTGGTCTTCATCAGTAGCATCCAAATACAATTTGGTGTGATAATCAGAGTGCCATTCAGTTATGCAAAGATCGAGTTCAACATCATCGTATGAAACACATTGAGCTCCACATACACTTCATCAAAAAGCTCATTCATGATCATGTTATTGAAGTGCAGTATTATCCAACCAATGATCAAGTAGCCGATATATTTACAAAGGCTCTCACAAAAGCAAAGTTTACCAAAATTCAATCCATGCTTGGAGTTCAAGAAAGTCATCATTAAGGGGGGATAGGATCTAATGGCTCCTTCCTTCTCCTATTGTGTCACCTTTATAAATCCTTCAATCCTATCCCAAGTTGTTCTTAAGGGGGGATGTTAGGATATTTTGACACATAGGAAATAGGCTCCTTTTGTGTCACCTTTGTAAATCCTTCAATCCTATCCCAAGTTGTTCTTAAGGGGGGATGTTAGGATATTCCGACACATAGGAAAAAGTTAAGAATAACTTAGTCTAGTGTAGAGTTAGGTAAAGTGTGTTTCTTTACTATGTACATTTGTAACTTATAATCTGACGGTCACGATTTGTAGTGATCCGATGGTTGTCTCTCTCCTCGGTATTAATGAAAATTGATCCGTGGCTTAAAACCCAATTGGTCCATGATCTCTATTTAAAGAGCATGGAGGGTCATTTTTCTGGTAACCATTTATGAGAGAAAAATATGTAATTTTATTTTTATATTAATAAATTTCCTGAAGTGGCCGCATTGGCTCAGGTCGTGGATTGTTTCCCTCTTCAAGAGTTTTAACCACATGATACTACTAGTGTATTGATTTGTCATCTATTTGTGAGTGGCGACCTTTAGTTTTTTATCTAAGGAACTTACCCTGTAATTCCTATAGGTTAAGGATATATTGTTGTATTCTAATCTAGGGTAAATGCGTTGGCTATTTATGTATGTCGTGGGATATACATATTTTATTGTATTAGTAGAAATAAAAATTTATATTGAAAAATATTTTTGGTTTTCTAGGTTTGGGTTTTCAAGCTAAAATATCTATGTCAATGTGTGTGTGTGTGTGTGTGTGCATGTGAGCACAAATGAATCTTCTATATATTATTAATAATATATTTGCAACAATTTTGTATTGGTGCAATTTTAGCTAAGGGGATGCTTTTGTGGCTAAGGGTTTTGGCTCGAGCCTATGGTAGAATTTGTTACAATGGGATACCGACATAATCAATTCTTATAGTGAAGTAAATTATGATTAGTTCAAAAATAAGATCAAGAAATTCAATGGGCGAAGTTTTGAGATGTTGAATCTCAAAATGGAATATTTTTTGATGAACAAAGATCAATGGATCAATTTGGATTTTAGTACTACACCAACAAGGATGTAGATAAAAGACTAGAATATGTTGGATTGAATGAAAAAGAGAAAAATATAATTATTTCTTAGATTCATTATTGAATTTTTTTAGAGAAGCTACATTGAAGGCATTGTGGAGCAAGTTAGGGACTTTGTATCAGTCTAAGTCCCTGGTGATAAAATTATTTTAACTTAAGAATGAAGGATAGATACTTGGTGGAAGAGCATTTAATCACCCTTAACGTTGTCGTAGGTCAACTATTATATATGGATATTAATATTTCAAGTGAAGATAAGTGTATTAATATTTTTTTTCTTTACCAGGCTCATTCGATAATCTAGTTGTTACCATAGATAATAATGCAACTACTTTAAGTTTTAAGGAAATAGTCTCATCCTTGTTGTGAGAGGGGATGAAATGGAAAAGAACATGGAATTGAAAAACATAGATGCCTTTTATATAAGTGGATGATCCTAGAATAGAACTAAAAATAAGTCCTCAAGTGGGAGATCTAAATCTATAAGAATATATAAATTTCTAGGAAAATTTTCAAAGGGATGTTGGATATGTGGAAAAGAAGGGTATTACAAGAATTATCGTAGATCTAAAATTGTTGAGAAAGGGAAGGGATCTAATGATGCTCCCTCTATAATAGTAAAAACCTCCTCATATGAAGGAGGATATATGTAATTGGATTCTTCAAGTACACATGTATATCATGATGCATGTTTGGTCAACTCAAGGGAATCCTTTCATATGAATCCTCAATAGAATTTTTGCGAGTATGAAAGATATGATGTGAGTGATATTTTCCTATGAGATGAATTAATAGTTAGAATCATAGAAAATGGAAGATTTAAGTTGAATCTCATGGGTGGAAGGAATAGAACACCCCCTTGTGCTTTTCACATCCCAAAATTGGCTGGAAAATTTATTTTTGTAATAAATATGACTTAGAAATTGGGATGATACTAAGAGGGGGGCGAATCAATATTGTAGGAATTTTAAAAAATTGTTTTACTTGTAATGATATTGGAACACTATGAAATACGTCAAAAATTAATTTATATGAGAATGACAAGAAATAACAGAAGTAATCACAAAGGAAACACAAATAATTCAAACTTATATGAAATTTATTCACAAGGAAAGATATAACTTGTTGTTACAAAATTCTCTGGCTACAACCAGTGGGAAGAAGCTACTCCTTGCTTTATCAGCTATGACTAAAAGGAGCCCTGACCCCTAAATATTTACCAGCAACTACTAAAAGGAGATACAACCCGTGATCTAAAATATGCAACTTTCTTGGCCTCAATCATTCATCTTTCATCCATTTTCAAACTAGAACCATGAATCCAAAATCCTTACATAAAAAATTAAATTTTCCTCTTCAAACACTCGCCAAAACACCTTCAACAATATTTGATTATTGAGAAATCCACCATCCACACTAGCAACCTCAATTCAACCCAACTCGCACACTTCTACAATTCATATTGATTCCCTCAATCGAATCTACTTATAAAGAATTTTGATTGATAGTTTTATCTTCTTTTCTTTTTAGTTAACTTACGCTTTAATCCTTGCATGAATCTCTTATTTTTTATTTATCTATATTTTTTCAAATTATCTTAATGTTTTCTCCAAGTTTTAATTTTTCGACTTGATGTTTTGAGCTCAATCTTTGAGTTTGTTTGTCAATTCTACTTATTTTTTCCTTTTACGGGCTTTAGTTGTAGTTTAATAAATATGGCGCATCTCCAAGTTTGGCTTAATTGTCCTTAAAGCCCTAAGCACTTGACTATAAGCTTTATGGGTCCTTTGCACCTTAAGCCCTAAGGGCTTCTATTCCTCAGCTCCCTCAATCTTTTTGCCACACCAAAACCAAGTCCTAGCGCTAAAACTTGGCCCTTGACTCCTTTATCCTGACATTATTTTATTACACATTCAATTTTCTTCCAGTGTATTACTTGCTAGATTACATGTACCATGGACTCGCCTTTATTCATTCTCCATTGGTTTTCACCACCCAATTGGATTTTCACTATGTCCTGGAGCCTATCGACCTATAGTTTTTCCCTGTGCACTTTAATTTACTTTTGGGGTCAAGGGATTAGGATGAGTTATCCTAGTGGGTCCACTCGTTGCACCTGGGAGCAAATAAAATACTAGCAGAGCTAAGTTGTCTCTTACAACTTCCACATGTGCTCGACGCCTAATCATCCCAAAAATATTCATATACAACTTCAATTTCCTTTTGAGTTTGTCCTTCAGGGATGACATCATGCTCACATCATCAATGCCACTTGGTTCCACATGATTCGTGACATTCTTCACTCATATTTGGCACACTAGGGCACCCAAAATTCCCAAAAATGTTTGCCACATGTCCATCTCTCATTTTCCCACGTCATGATAACATCATCACCCATTTGTTGTTGTCACCCATTTTCTCGAGCCAATCAAATTATGCCACCTAGGCATGCATCTGTGGACTTGGTCCATTATTTATTCACCATGTTGTTGATGGGCCCATTCCTTGTCCACCTTCATGAAAACAAATAGTAGTTTTAACCCCCCCACCCCTTGCAATCCTTTTGGTTTGGAGGGTTTTTAAATTAAGCTAATTCATTGATCTGGCAATCAGAGTTCTAAGAAAACCGCTTTGCAGCACCCCCTATGCATTATCGGTCGAGCGACAAGGCCCCTTGAAATGTCTTTGATGCCTTGGTGTGGACACGTGGCGGTAGATTTTCCCACATACTTACACATCATTTAAAATTTTTCCTCTGCCATCCTTTCTTCCAGTTGTTCTTCCAGCTTTGGAAATGAACCAAAATAGACCTTCTCCAAAGCCCCTTAGCCAATAATAGCTCTACAAACTTTTACTTTTTGGGTCTTTAATTTGATTGGCCGTAAATTTAAATCGATGAGGCCATTTATGATCTTCAACATACCATTAGAAATCTCTTTAAGAAATTTTTTCATCTAAGTGGGTTCCAACTATAGTGTAGATGATCTACTATCCAAGAATTAACTTCAAAGTCTATGCACCATCTCACCTTTGTTGATCTTCATTCTTCTTCTCGTGCCTATATCCTAATCACTTGTTTTATCATCATTAACACCTTTGATACCCTTTGTCATCCTTTTCCATTAATGACAACACAATTCTAAGAGGAATCTCTTTTTAAATAAGATGAAATATGTCAAGACAATTTTGTAAAGGAATAATATGCGAGAAAAAACTAGTAAAGATCCCTATTATTGTACATGTAAATTTAACTATAGATCAATCTCCCAAGACATAGGAAGATGAAGATGACATGTCCTATTTTCCATATGCCAATGTGGTTGGAATTTTGATGTATGCCATGGCCTATACTAGAGTGAACATTACATGTCTTGGGAGTATTGAATATGTATATTTCAAAACCTAGGAGTATTAGACAATATTAAATAAGGTTTTCATATATTTTTATGGATTGTGCTATCAAGGAATATAAATGTTAGAAAAAGTGCTATACGTACATGGATTTTTTGATGAAGACTAGGCTAGAGATATGGATTGTATAAGATTGGAAAGTGGTTATATGTTTAACCTATTTATAGGATATTTAAATTAGATGAGAAAGAGATATTCTCTAGTGGCACTCTCAGCTACAAAATTTGAATACATGGTAGCCACTCATGCAAGAAAGGAAGTCATTTGATTACAAATATAGTGTTCAACTATTGGATGAAACAATAAGATGCAAGGATATATTTCGATAGTTAGAGTGTAATTTTTTCGGTGAAGAACCCAAGTTATTATTATAAAGTATATTGATGTTCATTATCAATTTATGAGAGATATGATTGAAGACATGAAGGTGCTACTAGAAATGGTGGACACTTTGAATGATGTTGCAATTCATTAAAAAAAAGTGTGAGCATTGAGAAGTACTCTTGGTGCAGTGAAACAATGGGCACTACAACCCTAGATTATTGATCATGTACTCTTGCCACCCCCTCTATGAAAATAAAACAAGTGGGAGAAGGTTTGGGCATGTGTTTTATTCTTTGCATGACTATTTGCATGCATTATAAATTTAACTTTGTAAATCCCCCCTTACTCAGGAGATTCATGGGATGAAAGAAGCCCCTCCTATATGCGGGTTTAGGGGAAAAACAACTAAAATAAATTGGGATTTTTTTTGCATCAATTTTTCATGGTTTCTGGAAAACAATTTTCACTTTTTGCAGTCTTTTGGTGAATGGTTATTATAGGCCATTTTGTCACATCTGATCAATAAGCCTCCTAATGATATCAATTAACATCATTTTCTCCCTTATCATCATTATTTCACAAATCCATAAGCATGTCTCTTTCATTCCCAGGTGTTTCCACCTGAAACTGCATCATCTCAACTAGTTTAAGGACCAACACTCTCTGGCCTCTTGTTGGACAACGTTCACCTATAGGTTTCTACATTGTGGCCTGCCTTGGTCACCTACATGTTTCTCCCCTTTGCACCTACGTTGGTTCTAGAAATTAGGGAAGAAGAAAGAGAATCCAAAAGCCTCTATTTCTTGAATCTTCTATGATCTATTGTAGCCATTTACCTCAGATAAAACATTAGGATCCTATCCTGCCCTACATTGGAGTTTCCATCCATTATTCTTTGATCCCGTCTTCCCATCCAAGGTGGATCTAAATCCCTAGATTGAAAATTGGATAAGAAAACCCAAATTACCCCACTCCTATATATATTTACAACCTTCCATATGCAAGGGGTTGATTTTTGGAGAATTATTCTACCCTTATGATTTTGTTGTGAGAGACATAATTTCATGCATTTAGGGTGATTGGAGGTTCACGTTGTGACAAAAAAAGGACAAGTTGGCCTGGAGAATCTCTTCTACAATATCAACACCTATTTATGGTTATAAATCCTTCCATTTATGTTAATGCAAAGAGTTCTATGTTTTCCTATATATGATGTTGTTATTTCATGTATTTCAATACCATTTTGACCTATTGAATAAATTACTTAGATGATACTCAATCGATATTGTAGTTTCTTAGCTTGTGTTTTCTGATTGTGTAGGTTCTAATTGTCGCAATCAGAGCTAATATTGCACCATTCAAGATAAACAAGGAGTGAAGCATGCAACGGATTCCAAGTAGGTTTCATCATGTCATTTATTTACTTTAAGGAAAAAATTGGGTTCCTTGCCTCTCTGTTGTTCTAGGTTAGCCACTAGACCTAGGGGAGATAATTTTGTCTACAATCGTAAATATCACATAACAAATTGGAGAGTCCAGTGGGGAATCATGTATTCCCTTGGTTTTTTCTTTGTCCATTTAATTTTCTTACATATTTGATAGAGCTTTGATTCTTTAACCAACTAAGAACATACCTAGGAAGTGATTTAATTGAGTCTCATTTGCAATTTTTGTGTCAGCATACTCTATCCCGAGACCGACGCCCCCTGTGTTCCTCTAATAGAGTGTTGCACCCCACCTGGCCCCTCTATGTACCAAAATTTGCAAAGAACTGGTGCCTCTTCTACACTAGTGTTGGCCCCTGTTTTTACACAAAATATTCTCTTATTTTTTATTTCCTCTTTGATCAACCTACTTCCAAATGACCTTCCTTGAGTCTTGAGTGTCTTATTGTCTCTCCAAAGACTCTATTTGGTTTGTATTTGTGTTTGATTCACTTTGGTAAGAATTGGTTTTGATTTTTCTTTGTTCTTGTCATTAGGTCACTTGCAAACTGATTTTTTTTGTTATTGATCGCTTTAATGAATTGTTATTCTAGTCCTCATTTTGAAAAATGTATTTAAATCAGTGATTAATATTTTTCATCTTAGTTTTCTTTGTTTCAAAAATCAAGTGTGTTGAAAAGAATTTTTTTTTATTTTCCATTTAGGATTTTGTATGTGCATTGATATAGGAGAAGTTAAATTGAAATGGAAATCTCATATTGCATCTTGTTTAATGCATGTTGTATGTTGTATATTAATTGTTTCTTCCCTTCCTTTGGCAAATTTTCATTGAAAGAGAAATATTTCCATTTTCTCATGCTATATTTTCATTTTAGGATATTCATGTGACATTAGTGGTGAGCCAAAAATTGAAACTTAATGAAAGATAAATAGAAAAATTTGTTGAATCAAACTAAGGAAAATTTGTAACATTAACAAAAACACTAAGAGATCTAAGCTAGATACGCATTTTGACATAATTAAACATAGGAGTTGTCGTTGTTTTCCAATGTTGTATCTTGAGGGTGATATCTCATTCCACATACATAAGTGTGTAGGATCGTTCTCCATGTACCTTCAGGTATATCATATGGTGCTCCATGCATGAAAAATATATGGGAATGATCTCATAGAAAAATTACTCATTAGACAACAGTACTAGAGACTACACTCCCACGTATCGTCGAGTATATTTTGGGACTACCCTATAGGTTATTATCCGTCCATAGGTAATTGAGTCTGCCACTTTGTATACCGTGATACATTGAACACAAAATTTAGGGAGATTGGATGTTGTATGTTAAGTCCTTGGTTCACCAAGGTGTACATTGCAGTTCACAGTTGCTTAGTAATCCTTTATGCATAGATTATCGTGTCTTTGATTTATTTATTTTTGTGTTAATAAAGTTTATCATCCAATGTGGAAGAACAAAATCCTCCACCCCGTCATTTGTGTAGAATGAAAAATAATCCTCATCTTCCACCAGAGGCTACTCCTAGTCGTCGTCAGAAGCATAAGAATATGAAAAATACCGAATATGGAACTTTAGGAACTAATTTTGGCCCTCCTATTGATATGGATCCACCATAATCATCTATCCCTTTTAGTTTTGAGCCTCATATTACGTCTATTATTGATGGTGAAATCAACATAATCGAAACAGAAGTCCCTAAAAACTTGTTTCTTGAGGTTATTGAACCTAACTTTCCTAATTCATACACTTTGATTCCTGAGTTTGTTAAACTTGAGGAGCCTCCACCATCTTCACCTATTACTCCAAGACTTTCCTCTTCTTTTCCTTTGTCTCAAATATAACATATATATCTTGGACCTGACACTAAGCCTCTTCCATACGAACTTGTGATTATTGAATATATCCTGCAATAAGAGCCTCATTCCTATACTCCTGTTAATTTGGAGGGACTCCATTTTTATCAGACCGATCCTCTTCCTCCTCTTCAGACTACAAAAAAAACTCCTTTGCCTGATTCTTTGGACTTACCCATGGTTCTCTCATGTAAAACTTCATTGGGATTGTCAACCATGACTATAACTGATCCGACCTCTCAACTCGTGTCCTCCACTATGGTCGAGACAAAAAAATTTTGCTTCCTTATCTATGTTTGCAACGTTACCAGAAACACATATGTATAGCGACCCTTCCATCCCACCTGGTTATTAGTCTTTATCTGGTACCCTTTCTGGTGTGACTTCTAGTCCTTGGACCTCTCACATGAAATCTAATTCGGGAATAAAATCTGGTACTTCACTTATGAATGCCATATAGTCTGATCCTCCTCCCCCACCTACACCCATGATTGAGCAACAGGTTGGCCCTTATGTTAGTGGGAAAGGTTACCCTCAACAACCTAACTCTCTTTATGTTGGGTACCGTCCATCTTGATCATAGTGGCCTTTGGCATGCCCTCCTCCTCTGGTAGGTGGGAAACATGTTGTTGGTATGCCTAAAATTGGTAATCAACCATATTATAGTACTCCTTATCTTGGAATATTGGTCGTGAATGTATGGAAACCTACTTTTCCCATTCAACCTGGTTCATTTTGGGACTGATTTTTGAATCCTCAACCTGCACCATCTTTGTCTCAAATTTCTATCCATCCATTTGTATCCCAACAAGCTCAAATACATGTGATCCAAACTTCATAGGTTTCATTGCATCAAAACCTTTTCCATTGGTATCTGGTACTTCCCCGGTCCCACTTACCCAGTTGGTACAAGGTACCTTACATTATCAACCACTTGGATAGGGTACTCCTGAAGTTTTGATAGGATATAATTTTCATGGTATGGCACAATCCCAATCGAACCCACCTTACCATGGGAAAAATAAAAATCCCATCAGGCCACAATATATACCATATCAAGGTATTCCTAAAGTGCCTTTACAATGCCAACAAATCAAAACTCATCCATTCCAATATTTTTTTGGTCATCCCGAGGCTGGACAACATGGTCACTTGTATAATGGTTATCATAATCCACCTTATGTTGGTACCCTGGTTCCTTATTATCATAACCCTCCTTATCCGGGAATGAAAGTGCATGTTGCTCAATTTATTCCTTCATATCCATGCCACCCTCCTCCATAATTTAAGTGGGAGTTACCTTTTGTGGCTACTTTCAAATTTCCAGACTTAATTCGTCTCACTAATGAACCCATTGCTCAGTTTCCTTGGTGGCTGATCATTCTTACTAAATTTCCCTCTAGTATCCCAAAATTCAATGGGAATATAAGAGAAGACCTGTCGACGCATGTTATGACATATCATCTATGGTGTTATTTGAAATCCCTTAATGATGGTTCCATTTGAATTCGTCTTTTCCAACGAGCTCTTACATGTATCACAACTAAATGGTATATTGAGTTACCTAGATCTCTGTTTCATGATTTCATATCTTTAGCTACCACCTTCCTTACACATTTCTAGTTGCCCATCAGATATGAAATCGGAATGGAACTATTGACCAACTTCAAACAATAATATTCCACTCACATTGCAGATCACATTCATGAGTGGAGGCTAAGGGTTCACCAAATATCTATTTTCACTTATAATAGAAGATGTGGCTAAGGGTGGAGTTGTGTCCAAACAGAAATTTATTGCTCGTGTAGAATATTTGGACCTTGTTTGTACCCAATCAAGCACACTCTATGATAGCATATTGAATGCTCTGAAACCTTCGAATATTGTTCCTCCTCCACCTGGAAAAGAATCTCATGTTGTAGATGGCATGATTGGTTCTACCATTTTGCAGTCAGCGTGTAAACCATATAATTTTTCTCCTACCAAATCTCCTCAAAATTGTCAATCCCATCATCCCGCGAATTCTAATTCCGAGATAAATACTATTTCATTTGATAAAGGAAATTCTCAACAACAAGCTGGAAGAAAGAAGAAATACCCCTCACAGCAGGATAAACAAACAAATCAATCATATGATGAGAAATGAAAGCCTCTCTTGATTTGCAATGAGGATCACTTTACACGTACCACGTTGAAGTGAATGAGTTTCTTAAATCTTCCACTTCTCTCGCTATGTTGACCAACCCCTTTCCTAATCAGGAGACTCACATGGTTTCCTGGGACCATTCTTCCTCTAACATGGTTTCGATTCTTTCCTCCTCAAAGTTGAAATCCAATGTTATGGTGGCAACTCAGAACAAATACTAGGGTAATGTGAATCCACTAAATGGTCAGGCTACTGATCAACTTGCCATTTCGACATCATCTTCATCAAATCCTACTCCACCTCTTATTCTTGCAGAATCGACTATCAAATCTCTGTAGTGCATTATTCGTAAGTATTTTTTAAACCCTCACTTAAGATATTCTTAAAAATATAACGTATTTGAAGACTTTTCTTAGTCTCCATCTGCTATGTCGATTCTTGAGGTGTTTCATAATTGACCCACCCAAAATAAGGCCTTGTTGTCATTTATCGGATGTGTGGATCCATTAGATTCCAACCTAGTGGGTTTCTCTCATCAAAAGTATATCCCTCGACTTCTGACTCAATCAAGTTTTATAAACCAGGTCATCATCCATGGTACGAAAAATCATTTCTCTATTGTGGACGAGGGAGCCTCATTGTGCATTATGTCCATGTCTTGTTGGAAGGGGAATGGTTCACCTCAACTGAGTCAATCAACCACCACATTGAAAACCTTTGATGGAACAACGTACAAACCTTGCAGTATTTTGAATTCCCTTCAAGTAGAATTAGGGAAAAATTTTTTCCATAGAAGTTGAATTTATTGACATACCTCTCTATTATAATATTCTACTAGTACGTATGTGGGTTTATGCGATGGCTGCCATCATTTAACTTACTTCTGTATGATATCCTTTCCCCATAAAGTCGAAATTGTAGCCATAGAACAACTCACCTTTTTCGCCTCTTATTCTCACGTTACTTGAAGTGTTCCTCTTGTAGGGGAAACTCTACATTCCTATTAGCATGTCAAAGGCGTATTGTAGATTTATTCTTGGCTTATGGGAACCTTTTTTCTCCCTCTTCTTCTCCTTCGTGACCGCTCATCTTAAGTTTCTTATATCAATATGATATCATCCTCTAATATCCTGGTTGATCCATGTATTATACCTAATGAAAATAACATCCAAAGTTTTTGTGATCGAATGTTGCTTAGCCCCATTGAGTTATATTACGAATCCATCTATTCGGCTTGTCCGACTTATACCTTCCCTTCGATTAATTAGGTAGATTGATCACTGGATTATAGCACGTATTCTGATCCTTTTTCTTGCATATTATCTACTGATGAGAGCATCATGGAGATCATGATGATGGATGACGAGCCATGGGACAAACATCACCATCGTTCCTCGTTACCAGATTCCATTGAGAATAATATCAGTGATGAATACTTACCTATTTTTTGGAGCCTTTTATGATTTTTTTTCAATTCACGAGGCCGATTCTGAAAATAACCGTTCGAAAATAAATGATACCTCTTGATATCTCTATTAAAACAGGTATTGTAAAAAATATATACATCAGAGCATATTGTTCTCCATTTGATATTGAGATCTATAAATCCCTATTTCACGAGTTTCGAGATGTATTTTCCTAGAAATATGAAGAAATACCAGGTATCAAACCCAATAGAATAGTGCACGAAATTAATATGTATCCTGATCCCAAACCTATCCAGAAGCACCTTCATCTGGTCCATCCCAAGAAGGATGTCGAGATTAATGTTGAAGTTGAAAAGATTCTTCAGGCTAGTTTCATATACCCCGTTCCTTTAACTGATTATGTATCATACGTTGTCTATGTCACGAAGAAACAAGAAACGATCCGAGTATGTGTCAATTATCGGGATGTAAATCATGCTTAAACAAAGGAAAACTACCCGAAGACATTTATTGACCATATTATTGAGGACTGCACTATCTATGAGATTTATTTTTTTATGGATGTGTTATCACTCAGAAAAAGTGAAACATCATTTCACATAGTCTTATAGGTTCATTTATCAAAGGTATGGTCATAGAGTTCATTAGGAAAATTTAAATTTTTCATATTAGCCTATCCTAAGGTCCAAACCCACCCCCATTCAAGTCATATCATGTCCCATCAGTCATCATTTGCTGACATATTCCATTTTCCAAGTTTTTGAATTTGAAAAGGTCTCTTTAGCTAAGATTTCTTGTTTTCATAGAGAATTACACAGTAAAAAGGCAGTTTTCGCTACGAAACTGCTAATACTTTCGTAGCGAAACTTCTAGGAATTTAAATAAATACACTACGAAAAGAGGTATTTTTGTCTGTCTTTTCAAATCAGGTGCTAGGTGTCAGTCATTGATTAGAAGTGTTAGGGTGAATGTCATTCAAGTGAGTTAGGCTTAAATCAAGGTACAATGATCATGACTGAGGTCATTATTACTGTTTTTAGCATGTATGAGTCATGATTAAGCCATGGATTGTCATCAAAACTTTAAAACATTACCCAATCGAGTCATTTTTTATTATGCACTCCATATTTGCATGCTACTGAGTTCTGGAAAGCTATTTCACCAAACCAAGCTAGTTGCTGGAATTTTCAAAAGTTGCAGGTGTCACTGATCAAGCGAGGTAGAGAAGGTATAAAAGCACCATGGTTGCAAAGAGGAAGACCAAAAAAGAAGGCCACTGCCTTAGATATGAGCCATCAGACATGAATTTGATTAATGAATACCCAAATTCCTTAGAAGTTTTTAGAAGAACAGGGTGTTTGCAGTTTTTCCAAAGATTGCAAGGATGTCATGTGCAAGTTTCTAAGGAGTTTTCCATCAATTTTAATGGGAAAACTTCAAAGTTGGTAATGTTGAACCTCACTGTAACACTAGAGACTATTTCAGCAGCAACAAGCATTCTTAGAGGAGGAGAAAAATGGTTCAAATGTTTCAAGTTCACCATGCAGGAATGAAAAGGAATTTATCAAGCCAGAGCATAGTGAGATTGATCTCACAAATTCTGTCTCAAGGAGCTACATGAAAGACAACTTCTCAAAGCTACTACTAATCATTCATAAGTACTTCACCTATGAAGGGAGGTACCATATGGTTTATTCCTACCACTTCAGGCTTCTGCTACATTTTGTTGGTAAGAGGTCTCTTGATGTACCCTTTTACTTATAGAAAAGCTTAGCTAAAATGTCAGGCAAAGTTCAAGCTAAATCTGAAGGAAATGAAACCTCACTCTTTCATCATGGTTTAATAAAGATGTTGGTTTTATAGGAGTTAAAGATATTAGGCATATATTGGTCATATTTTCTATTTTTCAGTGGTTTTGAAGTAGATTCCATCACTCCTAAAAGGACTCCCAAACCTAGAGATATCCCCTCACCTTTAGTGGCAGAGCAAAGTGAGGCAGTGATCATGGAGACAGAGCCATTAGAGAAATTTGATAAACCTACAGTTACACTTGCAAAAAAAAAGCCAAAAATAAGAAAACATGACAGCAAGAGGGTTAAAAGAAGCAAAATAGTGGCTAAGGGTAATTTATAAGAAATTTTGCATGCTATCGATATTGAAGAAACTCCCATAGTCCAAGCTAAAGATATATATGAGGGAGGAAAGAAGATCAAGAAAGCCAAAAAAGCTAAGAAGTTAGAGCTTGAAGGTAAGGATGCAAGATTCATGTTTCAAGCTAGGAAACCAATGACAAGACATGCTAGAAAGCTCTTGGAAAGTAGTAAATAAGCTCAGAAGGTCACTGAAACTGTCCAACCACCACCAAGTATCATTGACCTTTCATCACCTGCAAAAGAAGAATCAACCATTAAACAAAGGAAAGGAAAAGAGAAAAGCATTGAAAAAATAGGGATTGAGGTCTTTATGGAGCAATTGAAGCTATCAAATAATGAAATATCAGTCTTGAAGAAAGAGGCAAAGAAGCACAAGATTCAGAAACTACAGTTTAAGAAAATGAAAGAAATTTGGGAAGAATAGGTTAATAGTGTGTCAAAGACCTTGGAGAGGTGAAGCATATCAGAAAAAATAACCTGCACTTGAAATATAAGAATAGGACACTAAAGGACCAAGTCAAAGATCTTCAAGAGCAATTATAATTGATTCATGAAGAGCTAGAGAAAAAAGACTTAAATATGACTGTGGTTGAGGAGCCCATAGCTCAACTGATCATTAATGAAGAGGAAACACCGCAGGGGTCCTAAGTTGAGTTTGGATGTGTTTCAGAAGGTTCATGGCATGTTGAAGACCAAGTTTGCTGGAGGTCATATTTTTGAGACAAAGTTGAAATATCGAAATTCTGCAGTTTTTCACAGTTTTGTAGAGTTTCATAGGCTTAAATCCAAGAAAACACTATGAAAATTTCTGCAGTAGCTTATTTGTTTCCAAAATAATTTTTTGTAGTTTTCAAGGAAGGATTTTAATGGTGGTGAGGTGTCATGTCTTGGTGGACACCATAGAACAAAAAAGGAGAAAAAATTTTGGGTGCAAAAGCTATTTTTTGAACGCTATGAAACCTCGCTACGAAACTGTCTTGTTTTCATAGCGAGCTATTTTTGAAGGTTAAGCAGTTTAAAGGTATTTTTGGACAACTGTACTCCTCTAACAGGTCAAGGGACCTTACCATGAAACATTTATGACATGAAGAAAGTGTTTTGGAGACAACTCATCAACTAAAGCTTTTGTTGAAGATAAAGGTCTTGTATTCCTGAAAAATAGGGTTTTGTTCCACATGTTTAGGAGGATTTTTAATATGAAAAGTGGTGATGAACTTTGTCATAGCATATTCGAGCATGTGAGGCATTTTGTAACTGACATGTAACTGTTTCAAATATAAGGTAGACTGATGTAATAAATAGGAGTTTGATTCCTATTAGAAAAAGTCATATTTAGGGTGTAGCTATCATTTTCTTGTTAAAAGATATGTTGTTATGTTATATGATGTGTCATAAGAAGAATCTGATGAATCTAGCCAAGAGGCAGATCATCTCTGTTGTAAGAATGTCTATTTAAAGGCAAATAATTGAAGTAGTAAAGGTTGGAGATTTTTTGCACCACGCTGCTACTTTATGTAATTTGACTTATATTAGTAATACAAAGGGTTTTCTTTTTGACAGACCTAAGATTCTCTTGGGGTTTCTAATTTTTTTATGTTACATATCTTTATGTTAACCACTTGCAGTATATTCCATCTATATTACTCAGAATTCATATGTTTATTCTTTGAATTCCTTTATTGATGAAATGACTGTGTTGACCTATGTTCTATGTGTGATTTTCCTTTGTTAAAGACCCCTGTCTGCCTCAGCTTCCATGTCAAGAAACCTTGCCACTGAATCTACTGATTTGTTGATTGCATAAGCCCAATGGTAGCAAGCTTGCATTCTTCCAACCTGTAATCATAAAAAACAAATTACTTTTCAAACAAAGTTAGCCATCTAGTACTATCATTATCAAATATCATATACCCATTTGAGAGAGCCCTCTCAGACTGAAGAGGCTAAGCTTCGGTCAAAAGCTGGTTTGAAATAGTTACATATATTTGTCTGATCCACAGCCAATCAAGTACAATTTTGTGATAACAGGATGTATTCTCGGGCTATAATCAAATCAACATTCTCCCGTAGACCAACCTACGATCACATTTATTTGTCCCTGGGTACTTTTTCCTATCAAAAACTCCCATTCAGCTAAAATAACATTGGCACCATGTTTAAATGTGTTATGGATTACACTTTTCATGAAATTAAACACATATTGCAACCCTATTTGGATGATATCCTTGCTTATTCTAAATATCGATTTGATCAGCTGATGCATCTTAGGGCCATTTTCATTCGTTGTAGACATTATAATATTTGACTTAATCCACACAAATGTGTGCTCTTATTTGGTTCCGGTTGACTTCTAGGTTTTGACATTTCAAAACAAGAAATTATTATTTATACTCTGAAAGTGCAGGGGATCGTCAATTTACCTTCACCTTCTTCTCTCATTCAGCTACAATGAATCTAAGGGAAAGTTAAATTCCTGAAAAGGTTCATCCCTAATTACGCTGATTTGACCAAAGGATTCACTCACTTGATAAAAAAATGGGTCCCCTTCCTTTGGGACAACACTACTCAGAAAGCATTTGACGCCTTGAAATATGTATTGGTTTAGACATCTTTTGTTATGAAACCAGCTCACAAAATAGAAGAAAAGAGAGATCAATGACTTAGAAATCAACCTCCTCGAGAGGGAAACCTCCTTTACATTACATAAATGGACAATTATTGGATGATACAAATGAAAAAACCTCCTTTCTATATATAGGAGTTCGTGTGGTCACAATATAATCCTAGCCAACCTAACAAAAACATTGTAAGGGCACAATAATAACGATAGTGGGCTTCTATGGGGCACAATAATAACAATATGGGGACTACATGGGAAAAACAATAACAATAAGGGGGCTATAATACCAATAAAAATAAGTGGATACACTAGTATTATATTGACCTAACATGCCCCTCTCCTTTAAAAAAGTGTTGTCCTCAACACTTGATTACTTTTGGATGCTTCTATATAAAATTCATGTCGTCCCATTTGGAATCTTCAATGGGTAAATTCTTCCACTTGCTGAGATACTCTCAAATTAATCGATTTCGTAGTTGTCAATTTCTTGTTTCTGTGACTTCTTCAGAACTTCTTTCGCTGCATTGTTGACCTTCTGGTTGTTTCATTCGATTCTGCACCAAAGTTAGGTTATCCTTTAAGAGTTGGAGAACTTCTTGTTGATGCTCGATGTGACATTCCACTGCTTTATCATCCATATTAGCTTTCATTTGATCCTTCAAACCATCAAACTTAGCCTACATGTCTTATTTTAAACCATCTATGTCATATTTCATTTCTCTTTGTGAGATTGAAATTTTTTTCACTTGGTACCGTAATTTTTATATATCATACTGCAATTCTTCCTCTTAATGTGTCATAGTAGAGATTTATTTTTTCTTGGTTTTGAGGAGCTCGATATTGAATCTGATGTATCTCGGTGATTTAAAATCCCTAAGATTTTATCTTTAGTTCTTTATTATCCCTCTAAATCTCCTTTCCAATGACACTGGCCTGACCTGATTTGGATTCTCCAAGCCAAAGTTATACCCAATCTCCTACAATGACCTAATTATGATCTAGTTCAGTAGAGAAAAATTGTATGGCATGCCACGTGTCATTGTTTCCTCCTTTGGCTCTGAAATTGATATACAATAAACCATCGTTTGTCTACTTTCAGCCACCTTTTACAGAATTCCAATCCGATGCTTAGAGAGAGAGTTATGATGATTTTCCCAAGGTCACCTCTTTGAGATGAAATTTGAGAGCCTGCAAAAACCCTAACTTCCACAAATCATATCTCCGAAAATATTTCGAACCAAGATCTGAAATTTTTACACGACATTCATTAGGATTTATTCGAAAATCGTTTTTTTAGCTTCTGAACCTTCGTAGAAAAAAGGTTATAGCAAACATTCCATGATGCCCTGTTTGAAGCAGAAAAACCCTAGAATCCAAAGCTTTGATACCAAATGTTATGAAACCAACACACAAAATTGAAAAAAAGAGAGATCAACAACTTATAAATAAACCTATTTTAGGGGGAAACCTCCTTTATATTAAATAAATGAAAAATTCTTGGATGATACGAATGACAAAACCTCCTTTCTATATATAGAAGTGCATGGGGTCACAATATAATCCTATCCGACCTAACAATAACATTTTAAGGGCACAACAATAACAATAATGGGATTCTATGGGGCATAATAATAACAATATGGGGACTAAATGGGAATAAAAAAGAACAATAAGGGGATACACTAGTATTATAGGTACCTAACATGCTCTTCTCCTTCAAACAAGTGTTGTCCTCAATGCTTGATTATTTCTGATGCTCCTATATAAAATTCCTATCCTCCCATTTGGAATCTTCAGTGGGTAAGTTATTCCACTTGCTGAGATACTTTGAAATTGATAGATTTAGTAGTTGTCAAGTTCTTGTTTCTGTGACTGGTTTAGAACTTAATTCATTGCGATGTTGATCTTCCTGTTGTTTCATTCGATTTTGTGCGAAAGTTAGGTTATCCTTTAAGAGTTGAAGAACTTGGTTTTGATGCTCGATGTGATCTTCCACTGCTTTATCATCCAAATTAGCTTTCATTTGATCCTTCAAACCATCAAACTTAGCCTCCATGTCTTCTTTTAAACCATTTATGTCATATTTTTTTTCTCTTTGTGAGTTCGAATTTCAGGGAAAATTTTAGGGACTAATATTCGCAGGTGGGCTAATTTTCAATGCTTTTTCCAAAAAAAATAATATCCAATTTCCATTTTTTTCTAAAATGATTTGCCCAAATTTTATAATACACCATTATTTTAACTTAAAAATCGCCAAAATCATATATTGAATAATATAATATCATTGGAAATCTAAATATTTCTACAAAAATATAGACAAAAATTTTACAATTTTCATATTAGGGACTAGTAAGATTCGCTAAGGTTCATAAACTTTAAGATAAACTTCCATTCTTAAAATTATCCCTGTCGAATTTGTTGCACTTGGTACCATAATTTTGATATATCATACTACAATTCTTCCTCTTCATGCATCATAGTAGAGATTTATTTTTCTTGATTTTGAGGAGCTCGATATTGAATCTAATGTATCTCTATGATTTCAGATCCCCAATATTTTATCTTCAGTTATTTTTTATCCCTCTGAATTTTCTTTCCAATGCCACTGGTCTGACCTGATTTTGATTCTACGAGGAAAATTTATTCCCAATCTCCCAGAATGACCTAATTATGGATTAGTTCAGTAGAGAAAAATTGTACAACATGCCACGTCTCACTGTTAACTAATTTGGCTCTGAATTTGATACACAATAAGCTACTTTCTGTGTACTTTTGGCCATTTTTTGCAGAATTCCAATCCAATGCTTAGAGAAAGAGTTATGAAAATTTTCCCAAGGTCACCTCTTTGAGATGAAATTTGGGAGCCTCCAAAAACCCTAACTACCACAGATCATATCTCCGAAAATATTTCGAACCAAGATCTGAAATTTTTACACAATGTTCATTAGGATTTCTTCACAAATGGGTTATTGTTTTAGCTTTTGAAACTTCATAGAAAAAAACGTTATAGTGAAAATTCCACGATGACCTATTTGAAGTAGGGAAACCCTAGAATCCAACGCTGTAATACCAAATGTTATGAAACCAGCTCACAAAATAGAAGAAAAGAGAGATCAACGACTTATAAAAAAAACTCTTCGAGGGGGAAACCTCATTTAAATTACATAAATGAACAATTATTGGATGATACAATTGAAAAAACCTCCTTTCTATATATAGGAGTCCATGGGGTCATAATATAATCCTAGTCGGCCTAACAATAACATTGTAAGGGCACAACAATAAAAATAGTGGGCTTCTATGGGGTACAATAATAACAATATGGGGACTACATGGGAAAAACAATAACAATAAGTGGCCTATAATACCAATAACAATAAGGGGATACACTAGTATTTTAAGGACCTAACATCTCTTTTATACCCCCCTGATTATCAGTGCGACTATTTCTTCTATCTCATTGTTGCCATTTATACTATAGAAACGGTATTGGTATAATAAGATGATATAGGGATAAAACATCCCATTTATTATCCGAGTCGAAACCTTAACAATACCAAAATCAAGTATAACCACGTAGAAAAGTTGGCTTTGGCAGCTGTTCAAGACATCCAAAAGTTTCGCATTTATATCCTTCTTCGGAAAACTACGATTGTTTCAGATTACAACCCTATGACATATTTTTTCACGTCAATTACTAGGGGGAGAATCCTCTAAGTGGATTTTTACTCTGCAAGTGTTTGACCTAGAGTTCATCAAGTCCAAGTCAAAGAAATCCCTACTTTTCGTCGAACTAATGTGTGACCTTCCTTCCCATGATTCTAAATCTACATATGAATATTATATCCTCGATGAGTCATTGTTTATTATTTCTTCATCTGACTCGTGGTATGGAGAATATCTTATCTATCTCCAAACCCAAACTTTCTGTTCCAATAGCTCTCTCTTAAAGCAACAACATATTTGATAACAATCTTGAAATTACGTTATTTTCGTTGACACCCTTTATCTTCGTGGTATTGTTACAGTTTTACGGAGGTTCCTCACACTCGAGGAGGCCGAGAAAGTCCTTAATGAATGCCACTAGGGGACATGTTGTGGACATCTATCTCATTACGCTATCACGTAAAATATCTTACGTGTTGGTTACTTTTGGCCTATTTTCTTTCACGACTGCATCCTCATTGTCCAAAAGTTTCATGTGTTTCAGATATATGATCATAAGATCCATGCTCCGCCTGCTCCATTGCATCCCGTTATCACTATTGGTCTCTTTGCGAAATGGGGTATCTACCTCATGACATGTAACCCTCACTCGACTAGGGTGCATGGTTATGTCTTTTTCGTTGTAGATTACTTTACTAAATGGGCCAAGGCGATGCCTATATTTAATAACACTAGTGAAAAAAATGCATATTTATTTTTCAATCATGTTAATGCTCGATATCGTGTTCCACAAGAAATAGTTACAGATCACGAAAAGCATTTTCGAAATCATATGATGCTTGAAATAGCTGCTAAGCTAGGACTTTCCCATGAAAATTTCACTTCCTATTATCCTTAGGCTAACGGAAAAGTTGAGGCTATTAAAATTTTTCTTAAGACTATGCTTCAATGTATGTCAGGGGCACACAAATTAGAATGGAATTTTCTTCTTTATGCTACCTTGTGGGCATACCGAACCTGAATTTGGATTTCTATCAGGTTCACACCCTTTCATTTGGTCTATGATATGGAAGCAATCCTCCCCAACAAATGTGAAATTATATCATTAAAATTAGTTTTTGAACTTCTTCCTACCACTACTGTAGATGAGGAACATATTTTACATCTGAATTGTTTGGATGAAACTCAGCGCACTGTTGCTTTAGCTACTGAAGCTCATACAAGACACATAAAGGCACAATACGACAAAAATTTCAATCCTTGTGTCTTCTCAGAAGGAGACCTTGTTCTCTTGTATGACTAGGAGGCCAATAAGCTAGGTTAAGGAAAGTTCCAACCTATGTGGTTTTGTCCATACATTTTCAAGTGTGTCCTTGCAAAAGGGGCCTATGAGTTAGTAGATTTTCATGAATTCAATTGGTGCAAGCTAGGAATGGGTTGTACCTCAAAAAATACTATTCTTGAGTTCATGTGTATTACTCTATGTACATATCGTCTATAGGTGTGTTGAGTGTGTTTACAGTGTGTCTTTTTAGAGTTTTCCATGGTTTATGTTCATCCCATTTATGTTTGGATTGTAGATGTCGAGATCTCTTGAACTGTACATTGTTTATGCTAATGGTGTGTAATATTCCTACTTAGCTCCAACTAAGAGGAATACACATTTTGTTTTATCTTTCTGTTTCATGAATAAATGAATAAAGGAGGAAAGGTAAAACCCATGAAAACAATGAATAAATCCATGCCTATGTAAATAGAGACATATTTGGGCCATGTAAATAAAATCTTGCAGGTGTGAATGGGTTTGAATCATGAGACTGGGTCAACATTGACCAAATCAATAGCGCAGTCGAGGTGTAATGAACCTCATGAATACACAATGCAGTTTTAGATGGAGGCTCCACATGAGAAAGGAGCTAACTCATTGAGGTGGTTTAGGGTTTGGCAAGGCTTTTGTATTATAAAATAAGGAGGAGGAAAACAAGAAAAGGTTGTTGATGATATTATTTTCTGAAGGTATTTTCTGCTGAGACATTCCTCATTGGGTTTTCCTGTTTAGGAATCCCACCTCCTTCCTTGAGTAGCTATTGGAGGAGTCTTGTTTGCCTAGTCCACTATCTGGTATTTGGCCAAGCCACATCTTGCATCTACTGCACAGTCCTGTTCAGGATTGGGTTGTCCATGTAAGCTGCAGTAAGTGGAAACACTAGATCTGCTCAGATCTAGACTATACTAGTGCCTCTTCTCAGTGAGTGTTTCTTTTAACCTCCTAGAAGAATGCATTAGCTGTTGAGTTTCAGATCCACACATTGGCAGTAGGCCAAATCATTCTTAGAGCCTACAGCGTAGTCCCTCTTCCATGACTACATTATTTGCAAGAGCATAGTTGCAAGGAGACTTGGCATCATTTTAGAGAAGAGATCTCTAGTGATTGGATCTTTCCTTTCACTGTGGTGATCCGTGGATTGGAAAACCAATCCATGTAAGTTCAGATCTGATCTGCTGCATATGTTATGATTCAAAATTTTCTAAATAATTCTGCAGATTTGTGACTTACATCTCAGATCTACTTCATGTTGTTCATGTTTTGCTGAGATCCCCAAGGGGAGTGTATAAAGGAGCCTATCTTGTATACAAATCTGAAATAGATCCATCATTTTGTGTACATATCTGCTCCAGATTTGAGTTGTAATATACTTCATTCTTCAGCAATGTAAATAACGCTGTCAAGCTTATTCTTCCATTTCATGTTGTTGTAGCTGCTCATTTTGAGGCTTTTGTCTTATACATCCTTTCTATTCCTGTTATACACTGTATAAGCTGCATTGTAGATCTATTTTGCTGATGTATAACTGAAATATGAACCTCCATGTTGGTCTCATGCTTGTAAATTGATAAACTGCGTTATTTCTGAAGTAGTCCTTTGCATATAGCTGCAGCCCCTCTCTTTGGGTGTTTTTCAGCTAGACTAGGTTGTGGGAGATCTGTTTAACCCACCTAGTTTGATTTTTTTTTGCTCTCCTCTTGGATTTAGATCTTAGACAAGCTGATATAAGGGATCCAGGAGCTACAAACTCATTTCAGTGCACTAAATTCTCAAAAGTTCCTTATTTTAGCGGGCTTGTTGTGCAATCCCTATTTTTGGATATTACAATGGTATCAAAGCATATTAACTGGAACAACCTATACATTATTGGAGCCAATATGCCTTTAGAAGAAAGAGAGCCTCTCACTAACAGAGAGAAGAGGTATCATAGAAGAAGACAGAAGAAAAATTATTACACCAAAGACAAAGCAAGCAAGGATGAAACCCCTTTGTATGGAAGAATAAAAGGAGTAGAGTTCTCTAACATTATTTCTCAAGCTTTGCATGAGATGAAGGAAGAAATCAAGGAAGTGAGGAATGAAATACCAACAGATCTCTTGAAGAGGTTTTCACATGAAGGAAGCCCCACTAATTCACTTTATGTGTGTGAGCATGCAGCCACACAATCTGATCTACAACAGTGCAGCATACCTGCATTCCTTTCAAGAGGGAAAGAAGATGGAGAGACACCAGAAGAGGGGAATCTTGGTGACTACCTCCGAGAATATGAATCTCAGTCTAAAAGATTCAAAGAGCATCTAGGCTTCCTAGATTTTTGTCAACTCAAAGAAGAAAGAAGATCCATAAAGATAACTCCATTTCAGAACATTGAGGTTAAAGATCCGCTACATGATTTTCCAAGGGCAAAGCCCTTACCTCAGCAAGATCACTCTTCTCAAAAAGAAGACATAGGTATCCTTTCCTCAAGGAGAGATCAAGAAAAAGGATCTCTTATTGATGGGGCATACTCCATTGATGAGGAGAAGAAAGAAGTAGAACTAAAAGGTTCCTCCAGCGCTGTGATAGCAGGAGGGAATCTATTTTTATTGAAAAATGGAGTTGAAGCTATGGCTTCCACTAAGAGGGCCCTTTTATCTCTTCAAGGAGGCCCCAAGGATCCTATACATGGAGAGAAAGAGCAGCATGTGTCTATGATGATAGACAAAGAGACAAAACAGTGGAGGAAACGTGTCCCAACACTGCATCCAAATTTTGGAACACACACTATGATGGATTAGTCCTTTCTGATCAATATTCTTAACACCAAGAAGATGATGGGTATTCATGAGTTAACTGCATCTAAAGGGAGCACCTTAGACTATTAGATCTTGTAGAAGGTGGGTGATGAAGAAGAATATGGGGGAGTTGCTCCAACTTCTCCTTACCATGATACTTCCACACAGCAATTAGAGATGATTTGCACAGTAGAAGAAATCATATAATGTTCCCATCTATTATTCACATGGGAATGAGCCATGAGACATCATTATCTTGTGGGATACCACCTGATTCAGATTTTATGGGAGATGTTTCATGCATTGATGCTCCTTTCATAGATCCAAGGAGGGAGGGAGCATTAGAAGACCATGCTTCAGCACTAAGAGTATGGGGGAAGTACAAGGAGAGGGAAAGAATTTTTCCCTTAACTTCACTATCCATTCTCTCATCCCATACTGTGTTGAGAGGAGATGTTGTAAGAATGAAGAATGAAACCATCATGAAGCAAGGGAGGCAATCCTTGAATCTGGGGACAAGCTTGTTTGGAGGATCCTCTTCCATACAGGATGAGAGATGGTGGACACACATGCATACTTTGGAAAAACCAAGGAGGTTTTGGATATATGGAAGCCTTCCAAGGGAGGCTAACTTCCAAGGAATTCCCTCCTCTTTTGAGCATGTGCATGAGCAAGGAAAGTAGCAAGGGAGGACTGGCAATCTTCCACCTGGTAACTTTGACATGGGAAATGTCAAGGAGAAGAACCAAAACGTGGCAGACACTTCAGATGACACACTATCAGCGTTGTCATTGTTGGGAACCCTATATACCTATTGGAAATCTCAACTGTTAGTGGAGTATTCCAAGGATCTTCATACTTGCATGATTCTTGATGACTGGTTGCATGAAGGGAGCTATTCAATCCTTGATGGAGTCATCTATAATCATGGTAGAATATTTTTGTCTAGGGCCTCCAAGCTCAACGGGAAGCTTCTACAGAGGGCTTATGAAGAGTTCCATCTTAGCCACACTTATTCTATGAAGCTCAACAATATCATATTGAGGCACTATTATTGTGAGGGCTTTGAAAGGGAACTATATCAGCATTGTCAGAGATGCATGGATTCTGTGGAGTTGGAGCGGCAATATGGCTCTAAGGGAGAGTCAAATCAACCCTCTCTTCCTTCCCTTGAAGGAGAGAGTAGATCTATGCACCACTCCATTGATAATAGGAGAATTGTTGGTGAAGAGCATGCTCTTAGTACATGTATTTTATATTCTGACTTCATGCATTATTACACCATGTTTTTGTAGGCCATGACTCCAAGGAGGAGTGTTATATATTGTCAATATCACGGCAAATATGGGGTCACAACAATTGCTGCACTTGGCCACTCCCTTGGTGGACAAAGGGAGATCTTGTTTCATGATGGGTGCTTTCCTAAGGCACCAAACATATCTCACACATTCAGCTATAGTGAGATGGCATGGGCTGCAAGTAAGTGGTGGGAAAACCACTTACCACATCTGGGTCTGATGCAGGTAGGGGATGCATTACACTATTTGTTAGTATGAATCCTTTGTCGAAGTGTACGAAAAAGGACCACTTTAGCTACGCATAACTAATAGCCCTAACAACAAAAGTGGCTGCCAATATCTTCAGATCTGCGGTTAGTTGAACAAGAAAAGAGCTGCAAAAAACCAGATCTATGCATGGAAAGACATTAAGCAGTAAAAACAAGGGTTTGCTCCATATACCAATAGACAAGACAAGAACAATTTTTGAAAGAATTTTTGTATTAATCTGGCACCTGGGAGGAAAACAAGAAGGCGTATCCAATTCTCCTCAGTGGGATGGGTTCTTGGAAGTCCTCAGCACTTCAGATCTAAAATCTCTCTCTCTCGTTGGTGTAGAAAACCCACACAAAGAATAGAACTCAAAGGGAGCTCACACAGCAAATGGTAGAAAAATGTGACCAAGTGTATAGATCCAGAGTGATCTAATAGGCAACAAAAGGTGAAGAATGGTAGGAAAAATCCTCCTATTTATAACAAAATATTGGGTCATTCTAGATCTTGGTGCATGATTAAAATAATGTTAACCAAATCTAGATCCACCTTTTATGGAATATTTTATTATATTTGTTGGAGGGAAAAGTATTTGACTTGGGTCAAATCCCTTTATTTGTCAATAATAAATAAATAAATGATTTATTTATCTTTTTAAGGAAGTGGTTGAAGGATAATCAAATAAATAATGATTTATTTAATTATTTGTGGGTGATTTTGTCATATTTAACAAGGAATATTATCTAAATAAGATTTAAATAATTATTCCTAGAAAATAATAAGATAAATAAAGGTTTATCTAATTAATTTCTTTGTTTTTGGGTTAAACATGATTGGGAATAATAATTAAAGTATGGTTTAATTAATTATTCCATGAGGAAAATCAAACAACATAGGTTTGTTTAATATTTCCTTTTGGGGTTTCCTGTTTAGACCATAAACAACCTAATAAATGTGGTTTATTAAGTTATTTAACATAGTGAAGGCAATTTTACTTAGGTTAAAATTGGTCTTACATGGTGTACTTGGGTCCATCTAATGATAATAGGTTAGATGACCAAAAAATGGTGTAACAGATTGCCCCCCAGCGTGTGAGTGTCAGGAGCAAATCGTATGACCGAAGTACGTTGTAAGAACTCAATCACTAGACAACAAAAGGGAAGTCAGAGAGAGAAATGCAAGGTAGATAGTGTGTTGAAGAACTAGACCCTGAGGAGACGAGACTCGCAGGTGCAACAAGTCTCTTTTTATGAGAGGGTACATGTGCTGAAGGCGGCAGGGGAGGCATACCTATGCCCGCCGAGACAAAGTACAAAAGAATAGTGTGTCCAGTAAACAAGGGACCGAACCATAAAGTACAGCCGGCATAATCATGAGCCAGATAAAAATACAATGAAGAATCCCACATACATGTTGTGCCTGGGATAACAGCCAGGACTTATACAATAATATCTGAGTACATGAGATACAAATACAACCCAAATGCCCCCTGTAAATGGGGAAGGGCTCACAAAATCTGACTGATACATGCAAATCAAAGAGGCACTGCAAGTGGCTAAGGCCAACATCATCAAATATCTGGAGCTGCATCGAAGGCTGCAAGGAGGAGGTCATCCGGGCATGTGGGGGGCTACCTGCAGGGCTACCCCCTCATGAGGGTTGAGACATCTCACACACACCCGGGAATCATCAAGAGCTGCTGCTGTATCACTGAACCATCGAGTATACGGATCTCAGTCATGCTGAAAGGAGCTGGAGTGGAGAAACAATCAAGTCAAAGGGAAATGAGAGATCCCTTTGCCTGATCCGAGGCACCGAACAAGAGTGGAAGCTGGAACCAAGGTACATCACCCTCTAGACCTGGCTTCTGGAATGAATGAGCTAATGTCGACAGAAGGAGGTCCGCCATAGGTGAGGCAATGAGAGATCCTAAACTAAGGCAAGAGAGAAAATAGTAGAGCGACGGACAGACTGACACTAATGATGATAGTGAAATGGAAAGGACTGAGTAGCGAATGGACGACTTCCCTTGTTAGAGCATAAAGGGCATGAATGACATGGCAGCGACTGACACAATATCATAAGGGATAGGGGATAGTGGGACTGAAGGCCATAATGTGCGACACAAGAGAGAGACCAAGCAATGAATGGTGGAGGGCTATAGCGGGGTACAAAGGGACTCGGGATAGACTCCATGAATGCGATGATGACTCAACTTGGATGCTCTAAACAAGGGTGATGCGATGGTGCTGCCACACAGTAAAGGCCCAACAAGGGACCATGAAAACATGAGTACAAGATGGTAGCTCATGACGAAAATCGACACGAACAAAGACAAGTAAGGAGGCAAAATGGTGCCCCAAGTACAAGTGTTGTAAGTGAGGAAGTTCAATTTGAAGGAGACGTGAAGTGATCCTTCTTGGACAAAATAGGTCCTGGCGAAGGATGAAATTACAAAAAATATGTTGGCTATCTAACAGAACATAAAACACGCATCTCAGAAGGGAAATGCTAAGGGTAATATGTCTTAAGACAGAGTGCATTTGCGAGGATTCGGAAGAGGATTGCCTTCAAAGTCCTCTAAAAGGTATGCCCCCTTACCAAGATCCTTACTGATGATGTAAGGGCCTAGCCATAATGAGTCAAACTTCTCGCGACCAAGGACATCATGGGCTTGGTCATATACTAGAACAAGGTCGCCTTTGTGAAAAGGACGAGGCTGGACTTTTTGGTCATATTGAGCTTTGGTGCATTTCTTGGCCGCTTCGATGGTTTGCAATGCAACACGGCGGTCTTCAGAGGCACGCTCAGGCATGATAAGTCGTTGTTCTAGAGGTTGGGTGTCAGGGAGAAGTTCAACAGCCAGATGAAGGGAAGGGATTTCACACTCGATTGGTAAGACAACCTCCTCTCCAAAAACGAGGTGAGGAGGGTTATGGTTGAGGGGTATAGGTGCCCCCGAGCATGGTGTGGTCATGCCGAAATGTATTTAGAAAAAGGGGAATCTAAACACATTTAAATGATGTGGTGTGCCATTTGTTCTTGTTATGGTTATGCAGTTTGAGAAAGGAAATGGAGGATTACCAATCTCTTTTGGTACTGCATATAGGGATCAAATGGACTTTAAGTTTCCAAGTTGGCATACCTGGTGTCACTATCCCAAAAAGAGGATTCGGAGATAATGAACTGATGCTCTCATATAAAAGATATAGGTTGGTCAACAATAATTTCTAAGAGACTGGGTTGCTGATGTAAGATGAGGGAACGATAAGGGGTATCATCCCTAGAGTGATCTGAAGTGATATGGGACTCTAGAGGTTCTTCTAAATGTGGAAGAATACTGGGACTAAAGTCAACACGACCAGATACACTAGGAGAGTTGTGGATAATTGCTTCTCTTGGTCTCTCAAATGTGGGTGCCCCCTTACCCAAACATTGGGTTTCAATGTAATGGCCACAAGGTGGATGTGGTGTGAATGCCTGGGTTCGATGTAAGGGGGAATAGATAACGTCAGGGGTGGGGATTTTTTCCATAATGTCGTCATCGCGATAGAAGATGGGGTGACTGGTGGAAGAAAGACCACCTGACGTGGTGAAGTGACCTGAATCATCATCATGAGAAGAGAGGTTGACATGCGCATCGTCACAAGGGGTGACCGAAGAGTAAGTAGATAAAGGATCTACCGATGTTGAGCCCAAGATGATCGCTGAAGGAAGATCAAGCGAAACAACAGGGAAGGAGTCAGATGGAATGTTCCCCAAGGGTCTCATGGATGGTGATAGGTAGAAAATGTTGGACGAAGGCTCCATCATCTCGACATTAGGAGGGGGAATGTCAATGGGAGCAGTCATATCTGGTAGCTCTGCTGAAGAAGAATGCGCAAATATGGGAGAGGTGGACTCATTGCGCTTGGCCTTGAATTGGTGGACCGCGGCTAGAGAGGGGCAGAAATCCTCGAGGCGGGGAAAAAGGTGGGTGTAATGGCCATGGTGATCACACAAAGTACAGGGGTGTTTGGTGTGAATAGTATTTGGGTTCTTGATTGCGGTCACGGAAGGAATAGAGGCTTCCGGGACCGTGGACTCAGGGAACGCGACATTAACCATGGGCTTGAGATGAAGCAATGCAGGACAGGTATGGGTGGCGTGGCCGACAACATCACACAAAGCACACTGGATGGTATGCTTTGGAGTCCGAGGAGGGGCAGGGTTTGTTGGGGTAGCCTTGTCCTTTGATGCCCCCTTGCGAGATTTTCCCTTCTTACTCGAAGCGGTCGCAACAGGAGGTGGTTCCTGTGAAGGTGACCGAGGCACTGTTGCAGCGGGCGAAGTCATGGGGACCGGTTGAACCAGGGTCAAAGCAATATAAGGTTTGGGTTGACCAGGCAGGGTTGTTGCTGGAGGATCAGGGTACCAGACGGGAATCCTAAGGGTCAGGTTAGGAAGAGAGAGGGTGGCCATGACTGGTACCGTGTACACTCCTGGTGGGGGAGCTAGGAACGATATCTGACCAGAGGGGTGATGGCCAGGTGGGATGGCTCCTAAATGGCTAAGGCTTGGAGGAACCATGCCAGGAGGATAAAGAGGCTCATGACTACCAGCTGCAGGTGAAGGGCTAGGAGCAGGTTGCGGAGAGCGCGGTTGCTGACTAGCCGAAGCAGGTTGCGTGAGAGCAGCCTGAGACGATTGCATCATGCAAACATTCGATGAGCTAGGGTCAGAGACAGGAGGAGGAGGAAGACCAGGGAAGGTTCTAAGAAAAGAGGAATCTTTGTAGACGCCAGGGGAGACACTGGTCAAGGAGTCGACGGTTTGCTTGTTGGCTACAGAAGAGATGGTTGTCTCAGGTGAGGTCTGAGATTTTGGCTCATGATATGACAACTGGTCAATGGTGACTATCTTTCCATTATGGGGGAAAGACATCTTGCGGAAAACCGTGGATGGGACAAAAGACATAGCATAGGTGTAGCTTCACCCCAATAGAATGTTGTAGTCTAGCGGGGCGTCTATGACTTCGACGTCAACGCAAACAGTCTTACCGGCGAGGGTGATAGGACAATTACGAAACAGGCCAATGGGCTGGGAGGCATGGCCGTCCCACACTCAAAGGGTGATCATGGAAGGGGCCAACTCAGGGGATCCGAGTTTCTTCCAAACCGAAGCGGACATCACGCAGGTGGATGCCCCCTCATCAATTATACACCGGGAGACGTTGGCGTTCCGGATTTTGACTGGGATTTGGAAGGCAACGGAAGCAGGAAGAGGAGGATGTTCTGATTGATGGGCGTCGAACACAATCATTTGGTCATCAGCAGGATCTACATCGCCCACGGTAGATAGTAGAGCCTTCTTTTGGGAAGGGCACGACTGGAGGAGTTCCAGTGTGGAAATGGCAGCAGGAGATTGCGCTAAATCATCTACTATGCTATACGAATGAGCAACTCGAGCAGAAGCAACATTTTGACGTAACAGTCCTTTAGGAATCTTGGTATGGACCTCAACTTTGGGGTGAGGGATATGACTCGGGGGCAGACTGGGCAGGAGGCTTGGGGTACTGGCGAGACCGAGTTTGAAGGTTAAGGTCGACGGTTGGAGGTGGATCAGAGTTCATCATGAGGATCTGGTAATTGGAGGAACTAGAAGGGGAAGGTGGAGTGGACACCTGTCCGTCAGGTGGTTGGGTAGCCATGAATCCCTGCTATGCATCCACCTGCTCTTGAGGGGGCGGTGACTGCTGTTGCAGGGGTTGAGAAGGCAAGGGAGGCGAAAGCACATATGCTGGAGGAGCTGGCGCACCAGGCTGTGGATAAGGGTAATGGTTAGGTTGGGCAACATTGAGGTAAGCAGGAGGTTGGGAAAAAGGATGAGGCATGCCATATCTTGGGTGTGTGCTACCGGGAGGGGGAGAAGTGCAGGAAGTGGTGCCCCCTCCCCCAGGAAAACGATAGCTCATGAGAGGTTGAGCGAATGGATGAGAGATAGATCCAACGATACTTTCAGTGGCATGAGGTGCCCCCAGTGTATGGGCATCACCGGGTTTGGGGAGATCAGGTAGGACAGCATGATCATAACCTGTCTGAGCGTAGATCAGGTCATATTTTAACGCCATTTGGAGGGCATCTTCTTCGGTTTGAGGAAAATGTGATGCAACATCTTTCCCGATAGGGGACAAGAGAGATCTAAGGAACCAGTCCATGTAGACACGGTCTTCGAAGGTAGGAGATTGACATAGGCTCTTTCTTCTTCGCCACTCCTGGACATGATCGGATAGGCGGGTCACAGATGATTGACAGAAAGAAGTCAAAAGTTCGATACCAGTGTCATAACGAAGGGGAAGCTGGAAGTAAGATAAAAAAGCCCGGGCAAGAGTTGCAAAGGTGGTATGGGAGGAAGTGGGCTGATCAACATACCACTTAGAAGCTTCGCCTGTAAGCGTGCATTGGAACAATCTAAGACGAACAGAGTCATCGGTAATGGAGGTAGATGAACACCACATGTGGAAAGATCGAACATGATTTGAAGGATCTTCTCCAGCACGACCTTCAAACTTTGGGATGTCGGAAGGGAGCTTTGTCGGCATAGCAGACCAACTAGCGTCATGGTGTATAGGGTCGTTTATCAACCGGTCCAAATCGGGGAGGCTGAGGCCTGCCAAGAAGGGGAGCAAGGGTGCAGCCGAGGTAGTTCCTGTGGTGGTTCCGCTAGTAGTAGTCCCGGCATTAGGGCCGGGATTCCCACTAGTGTTAGGCCCTGGACCAGACGTAGTGGAGGTGACAAGGGGAGAACCAGAAGGAAAAGGAGAACCCAAATAATCAGAAGAGGAGTCGAAGTGCGGACTCGGAGGAGGACTGGCTCGACGACGGCGGGACGGAGCAGGTCGATCGAACGGAAACTGAGGGTGAAGGCCAAGAAGTCTTCGGGAAGTGCGCCTTGGGGGCGCAATGATGACAACACAAACATGGCACAAGGGGAAGAAGAGCGACCACAAGGGCACAGAGGGGAAGAATCAAGTGATTACAATGTCGAAACAAGGGCAGATAGGTGCAGTGTCAATTGATTTTAAAGTCTTTGCCTGGAGGTGTAAACCAAGCTCTTCTTCGCTTAGGGTGAGTGTGTGGCGTGTGTTAATTTTAATTTTGAAACCCTTTTCATTTTGAGAGCAAGAGAAAAAAGTGTGCTGCGTAACTGAAAATAAATCTGCAGAGAACAGTATATAATGCTGAAATAACAGAAAATTAACTGCTACTATTGCATCGTTTCAACCCAAAAATGCGGGTCTCTCAAAACTAATCTAAAAGAGGGAAAAAATCTAATCAAAACACACTAAAAAGAGGCCAATAGATCTAGGGTCAAAAGGGATAGGGATCTAAAGGAGAAAGCTGCTGAAAAGAGGTGCAGATCACAGCCAAGAGGCAGAGGCAAGGTGGCTGGAAAAAGGAGGAAATCAGCAAAAAGCGGAAGGGACAGGGAGGAGGTCCTAAAGGGAGGTCCAAACAAAACCACAAGAGGTGATTTGAAAGGAAGAAAAACTAATTTAAAGGGATCTGAGGATGGGGTATCAGATCTGAAAAAGGGAAGGCTAAAACTCTGAAAAATCAGACACCTAAAACAGCTAAAACTCTTCCACCAAAAGTGGAGGGTACTGAAGCCCTAGGGGGCTAGGTTCCCACTTAGATGAGAAAAATCAGATCAGAAACAGGTCGAAACGGGCTGAGACAGAGGCTGGAAAACCCTGACAGAAGCTTCAGAAAAACCCAGAAAATTTTTAGAAAAACAGCAAAAAAATGTCCAGGTCGCAGTTTTTGACCTGTTTTTCGCTCCGGTCGCAGTTTTGGGGCTGTTTTCTACGACCTGAAGCTCCAGGTCGTAGTTTTTGGGCCAAAAAGTGCGACCTGCACTTCCGGCACTCTTGGCGGCAGATTTCAGAAGAAAAAAAAATGTCATCTCAGCTGCGGCTGATGTCTGTCACCTGCGCAATAGGGCCAGAAACACGCGGAAGTTAGAAATTTTAATGTTTTAGGGTTTTATGTGAGAAAACAAACATCAAAATAGGAAAAACAAAAAGCTAAAAAGAAACCCTAGGGTCTGAAGTAGCTGGATATGCAGGAATATGAAAAACGACAACGATCGTAATTTAAAACCCGTGTGGAGTCGCCATTTGTTAGTATGAATCCTTTGTCGAAGTGTACGAAAAAGGACCACTTTAGCTACGCATAACTAATAGCCCTAACAACAAAAGTGGCTGCCAATATCTTCAGATCTGCGGTTAGTTAGACAAGAAAAGAGCTGCAAAACACCAGATCTATGCATGGAAAGACATTAAGCAGTGAAAACAAGGGTTTGCTCCATATACCAATAGACAAGACAAGAACAATTTTTGAAAGAATTTTTGTATTAATCGGGCACCTGGGAGGAAAACAAGAAGGCGTATCCAATTCTCCTCAGTGGGATGGGTTCTTGGAAGTCCTCAGCACTTCATATCTAAAATCTCTCTCTCTTGTTGGTGTAGAAAACCCACACAAAGAATGGAACTCAAAGGGAGCTCACACAGCAAATGGCAGAAAATGGTGACCAAGTGTATAGATCCAGAGTGATCTAATAGGCAACAAAAGGTGAAGAATGGTAGGAAAAACACTCCTATTTATAACAAAATATTGGGTCATTCTAGATCTTGGTGCATGGGTTAACCAGATATAGATCCACTTTTTATGGAATATTTTATTATATTTGTTGGAGGGAAAAGGTATTTGACTTGGGTCAAATCCCTTAATTTGTCAAAAATAAATAAATAAATGATTTATTTATCTTTTTAAGGAAGCTGTTAGAAGATAATCAAATAAATAATGATTTATTTAATTATTTGTGGGTGATTTGGTCATATTTAACAAGGAATATTATCTAAATAAGATTTAAATAATTATTCCTAGAAAATAATAAGATAAATAAAGTTTTATCTAATTAATTTCTTTGTTTTTGGGTTAAACATGACTGGGAATAATAATTAAATTATGGTTTAATTAATTATTCCATGAGGAAAATCAAACAAATATAGGTTTGTTTAATATTTCCTTTTGAGGTTTCCTGTTTGGACCATAAATAACCTAATAAATGTGGTTTATTAAGTTATTTAACATAGTGAAGGCAATTTTACTTAGGGTAAAATTGGTCTTACATGGTGTACTTGGGTCCATCTAATGATAATAGGTTAGATGACCAAAAAATGGTGTAACACTATTTCCACATGTGGGACTATGACCCACCCCCATATGTGCACCTTTCTGTTTGGTTGTACATTGTTTTGCTCCCATATATTGATGACATGCTTGTACTTTTTATGGGAATCCATGGAGGGAGGATGGGAGGTATGCATGTGCCTAATGGGCTGAAAAATTTCCATGTGTTTTATGTTATATATTTTAGAGGGAACATTAGGCAAACCATGATTGTTTCGCATGAGATATTGTTTCCTTGGGAGATGGATTTTGCACATCTCTTATTGACTTTGGAGGAACAATTCATGGAGGCTTGGATTGGTGAGCATCTAGCTTATGATGAGATCTTGATCTCTGATGATGTCACTAATGGAGGAGAAGTGTTGTGGCACTTACCCTATCAGTTTCTTGAGGACAAGCAAAATTTTGGAGGGGAGGACTGTAATATTCCTACTTAGCTCCAACTAAGAGGAATATGCATTTGTTTTCTCTTTCTCTTTCATGAATAAATGAGTAAAGGAGGACAGGTAAAACCCCTGAAAAAAATGAATAAATCCATGCCTATGTAAACAGAGACATATTTGGGCCATGTAAATAAACTCTTGCAGGTGTGAATGGGTTTGAATCATGAGACTGGGTCAACATTGACCAAATCAATAGCGCAGTCTAGGTGTAATGAACCTCATGAATACACAACACAGTTTTATATAGAGGCTCCACATGTGAAAGGATCTAACTCATTGAGGTGCTTTAGGGTTTGGCAAGGCTTTCATCTTATAAAAGAAGGAGGAGGACAACAGGAAAAGGTTGTTGATGATATTATTTTCTGAAGGTATTGTCTGCTGAGACATTCCTCATTGGGTTTTCCTGTTTAGGAATCCCACCTCCTTCCTTGAATAGCTCTTGGAGGAGTCTTGTTTTCCTAGTCCACTATCTGGCATTTGGCCAAGCCACATATTGCATCTATAGCGTAGTCCTATTCAGGATTGGGTTGTCCATGTAAGCTGCAGCAAGTGGAAACACTAGATCTGCTCAGATCTAGAATATACTAGTGCCTCTTCTCAGTGAGTTTGTCTTTTGACCTCCTGGAAGAGTGCATTAGTTGTTGAGCTTCAGATCCACACGTTGGTAGTAGGCCAAATCATTCTCAAAGCCTACAACATAGTCCCTCTTCCATGACTGCGTTATTTGCAAGAGCAGAGTTGCAGGGAGACTTGGCATCATTTTAGAGAAGAGATATCTAGTGATTGGATATTTCCTTTCACTGTGGTGATCCATGAATTGGCCAACCAATCCATGTTAGTTCAGATATGATCTACTACATATGTTATGATTCAGAATTTTATGAATACTTCTGCAGATCTATGACTTAGATCTTAGATCTACTTCCTGATGTTCATGTTTTGCTAAGATCCCTAAGGGGAGTGTATAAAGGAGCCTATCTTGTATACAGATCTGAAATAGATCCATCATTTTGTGTACAGATCTGCTCTAGATTTTATTTGTAATCTATTGCATGATTCAGCAATGAAAATAACATTGTCAAGCTTATTCTGCCATTTCATGTTGTTGTAGCAGCTCATTTTGAGGCTTTTGTCTTGTACATCCTTTCTATTTATGTTATACACTGTATAAGCTGCATTGTAGATCTATTTTGCTGATGTATAACTGAAAGATGAACCTCCATGTTGGTCTCATGCTTGTAAATTGATAAACTATGTTATTTCTAAAGCAGTCCTTTGCATATAGCTGCAGCCCCTCTTTCTGGGTGTTTTTTAGCTAGACTAGGTTGTGGGAGATCTGTTTAACCCACCTAGTTTGATTTTCTTTTACTCTCCTCTTGGATTTAGATCTTAGACAAGTTGATCTAAGGGATCCAGGAGCTGCAAACTCATTTTAGTGCACTGAATTCTTATAAGTGCGTTATTTTAGCAGGCTTGCTGTGCAATCCCTATTTTGGGATATTACATGGTGCTAGTCGTAGTACTCGAAACCTATCTTCCATAAAATGGGCTATCTTTGCTCCAAATGGCAAGCTATTTAATATGAAAGGGAATTTCATTGGTCGTTCTACTAAAAACATCGTTAAGTATAGTGCAATGGTTAAGCTACTATTTGATGTTATTTCACATGGTATCCTTCATTTAGTCATCAGGCTTGATTCACAAATCGTAGTACTACAACTTGCTAATGTATATTCAATTATAAGTTCCATAATCCTTCACATGGTTTTGAGAGTACATCTTCTAGAAAGACATTTCGATTTCATAATATATGAACATATTTATAGAAATATAAGCACATTTGCAAATTCCTAACTAATTATGTTTTAGATAGAAATTTGCAATGAATGTAAATAAGTTTCAATCCACATCACATCATATTGAAAAAATAATAAGAACTAGGAAGCACTGAAAATATTTATATATATTAAGTCTGGTTTTACAAAATTTGTTCCCCGAGACACATATGGCTACATCGCCCGTATAAAAACTACATGAAAATATATAAGTAGACAAAGCAATGATGCTCATGATAAAATGACACTGCAAGAGCTACCTTGCATAGTAATTTACCAATATGGCTAGACACTCTGATAGTCTGCCGCTAAAGTCACAAAGGAATCTGGTCGACCACAGTCTCATCAATCCCATGTATCAACCCATCCATGTGGTGCTCCACCTCTAATAGGATCTTAGCTACCTCAATATATCATAGCACATATTTTCCTACTGCAGTGACCTATATTGGTACCAATTCCTCCTCATGTGGTTTTCCCTCTGCACGACAGAGGTATGAAGCATCGACGTGTCGAACTGGTCCAATATTTGGATGAAAACATGAATAGTTTGGTTTCAGAAAAATAAAAAAACACAAAACAAATTGTAAAACTTTAAAAAACTTAAATGGTTGAAATATTTTACATGAAGCACCACATGTCTCACCCTAAGGAACCACGAGATCAGGTTCATCACAAAAATCCATCCTTGCTTAAGGATAATCATTGATCATAATGAAATATCTATGTAGCCATCCAAAGAACGTTGGTGAGAAGTTAATCATGGACAGACCTGTATTCCAAGACATATGATCTATTCACCTTCTCATCCATGGTGCCCTCATATCGGTAGGCTCAAGTGTAATCTATTGAGGCTGAAGTAGTGGCACCCGATCTAGAGAAAAAAATACCAAGATCGAACCATAGCTGAATTTATTTAACTTCCCCTCTCTTTATTTATTCAGTTGTTCCTTCATATTGACCAAAACTCCCTCACTCTAGTTGAATACTATTGGCTCTAACATTAGGGGAATTTTGAGGTCTAAAATGGGCCTCCTAAGAAAAATGTAAAGCCAAAATAAACTTTGTAAGAACCAATAGGATTCAATATGATGATGTCAACCATGGGGGATGATTCACCATTTTTGGAGTAAAAAAGAAAAATGATTAAAAATAGTAAAATAATAAAACTACTTTTTCAACTCGTATTTTCAACTTATCTCCCTAAGTTTACTCAAATTTTGAGTGGGAGTAATCGTTGGATGAAAAATTTAATTCCTAATCCAAGGGTTACCCATGTTGCATACTTTTGATGCACCTTGCTACACAAAAAATTAGAAATACATGAAAAAACGTGATTGCAATCACGTTTTTCATGTATTTCTCATTTTTTGTGTAGCATGGTATATCAAAAGTATGCACCATGGGTACTCCTTGGATGAGGAATCAAATTCTACATCCGAGTGTTTTTGCTCGAAATTTGAGTAAACCCATAGGGAGATAAGTTGAAAATACGAGTTGAAAAAATAGTTTATTATTTTTCCCTCTAAACTTTGATGATGTAATCTAATATTATTTTATTATTTCCACTATTATTTTATAATACCTTAGGAGGCCCATTTTAGTCCTCAAAATTCCCCTTAGGACACTCCAACCCATACTGCATGTATGATATACTTGCTACATGAAGTGTTGATCTACGTGCCAATCTCACGATAATGAACAAGATCATTCTCAAAGGTAGATGGGTTACATATTTTATATTTATCTTTCCATCCATAGCTGGTTGGGCTCGAAGTCTTCAACAAGTAGCAATATAATCCTTCATTTTTTCCTATTCTCCTGCCTAGTAGAGATGGGGGCACCCCTCCTAGATAAAACCATCATAAAGTAGATATATTCTACCTTTTTCTTGAGCAGATGTTCCCTAAACCTAAATTATTGTGCTTGAACATCCCATGAACGAAAAAAAATATTTCAAAAATTCCATCTATTTCCTCATAAAAGGAAGCCAGAAGAATTTAACAATCCACAATTTTACAATTCTTGAATGGTAGCAGGATCATTTGTTGCATTTAAATCTTGTTCTTCATGTTCTCTTTCTCTCAAAATGAATGCCATTTTTTGCTAATGGACACCTGAAGCATCAACAAGTGATTCATTAGACTCCTTTTTATGCAAAAAACTTGACAAATTTTGAGGGAAAACTGATGAACAACTTATATTTCTATGCCCAATGCACCCTAGTAGTGCATGATAGAGCATTTCACCTCTCCAAGCAGTGTTAGTATGATTAGGTGCAACACAGATTTTGATTCTCTGGGAGTGCGTTGGTACGAGGGCATGTTTTTGAAACCCCAGAGCCCTCAAAACCTCAAAGAATTTACATGAAATCACAAAAATCGACCATGAAAATAAATAATAGAAGGGTTTTATCTCCTACCCGAAAGCGATGATACTTGAAATGGTCCATCGGATTGGCCGAATTCAGCTCAAGAAGATCGAGGGAAAATGTGCTCATAATTCTCAATATTGAAGGTAAATGTGAAATGGTGAAAATGAGTAGTCATTTTAAGTATTTATGGTCATTTCTTGTATTACTTTATTCACATTGAATGTTTTGACCTAGATATTTCTCATTTTTACTATGAAATATGTATGTTTAATCGTTTTTTTGATGTGTTTAGTACATCGACAACTATTAACAAATTTTTATCATGCTTTAAACATATTATTTTGACTAAAGAGTATAATTTTATCTCTTTTTCGTTCTTTGTAAAATTATGAAAAAGCAACCCCTTGGAGTCCTCTTTCAACTCCTTTCAGACTCCCAAAATATGAAAATATTGTTGATCACTTATCTTTTCAAAATCATTAAACTAAATGAAAATACATCTACTCAATATAAGTTTAACCCTTCCAGACTGATATAGACTATTTACAAAAAAGGAATACCTTAGTCGAACATGGATAAGAGGTTCTCTTGAGTATTTTTTTCTACCTTTTTCGACTTGAGAGACTATATATGAAAAGGGACATCTTGAGTTTTTCTTTTTCCTTCTTTTTCAAACTCTCTAAACATGAGAAACATGTCTAGTTTTACCTTCACTAGACTCGTTAAACAATCAAACCACGATGGACTTGTCGAACATGACAAGGTCGAACCACTCATTCACAGGGTTTGTTAAACATACTCATAGGTATTCATCTGAAGGATGAAATTACAGATCAAGCATATGTTATCCTCCTCAAGCTTGTTAAAAAATAAATAGGTATTGACCTCCATCGTTGGGGAAATTGGGAAAATGGGGTACTCCATTTTCTAATTGCAACGAGTCTCTCTTGAACATGACACTCTTCCACTTCATTTCTATGGATATTGGGTTGGGTTATATGATGTTATTTTGGTTCATTATACCTTTTCAGAGCCTCCATTTTGGTTTTGGGTCAATGTTTCCAACTCCATTCAGTGTCATTGTTGTGTTCAAGAGAAGTCATTTAGTTGATATTCGTTATAATACTCTTAAGCCTTAATTCCATGTTTCCTTTCCTAGTCTAGTTCTGTATCAAAATCATTATTTCTCAATCATGATACATGTTTCAGGTCATTGATAGGGGATACATCAAGGCCCTCCTATGACAGTTTACTTTCTGTCGAAATCAACACACTATCTAGGAAGTTAACTTAGAAAGAACCATTTGGTACCTTGGTGCTTACATACATCAATGGAAAGTTTCTTCACTCTCTGGGACGCGTTTAAATCATTAGCTTCCAACCAATAGAATCTATGTGGTTTTTGACATCAACTAATTTACCCATACTATAAATATTGTATTATAGTGCCTTGAGAGCCATTAACATCATCGATGGTTTCTCTCGAAACTGTTAACAAATTACATCATTAGTCGATAATCAGATGGTGCATAACATGTTCAACCTTGGCTCATTGATTCACATGGTTAGACTCGTACAGTCCATGGTCATATGAACAATATAGAAGACCTTAGATCTGGTTTCATCCATCCGGGCTATGATTTCAGGAGTTATACAAAGATCACAATGTATCATTGCCATGATAATACAAACAATCATCTGGTCATGGGTCCACCAGTTTTCATCTGTGGATGCATCTTTTTATCATTGTAAATGTGATTTTAGATTATGTGTAGAGTATGGGTATGCCTCCCTCAGTAAAAAGATACGATTATATAAATGTATTGTAACAGATGAATCTCGTTGGTTGTTCTTAATCTTGACTTGCCATAAGGTAAAGCACTTTAGTCATCAGTCATAATTTTTTACTTTGCACTTTAGGGGAAATTTGTTATAGGCTATTTTTTCACATATAGTGAATAGGCCTCCTAATGGGATCAATTAACATTATTTCCCCCATTTCATCATCATTGCATAAATCCCTAAGCTTGTCTCTTTCATTCCCCAAAGATTCTTCCTAAAACTCCATTGTTTGAGCCAGTTTTAGGACCAACTCTCCCTGGCATCTTGTTGGACATCATTCACCTACATGTTTCTCCACTTTGGCCTCCGTTAATCACCTACATGTTTCTCCCCTTTGCACCTGCGTTGCTTCTAGAAATTCAGGAAAAACAAAGAGAATCCTGAAGCCTCCATTTATAGAAGCTTCTAGGATCTGTTGTAAGAATTTACATCAGATAAAAAATTTGGATCCAATCCTACCCTACCTTGGAGTTTCCATCCCTAATCCTTTGATCCCATATTCCCATCAAAGGTGGATCTAAAGCCCTATATTGGTAATTGAATACGAACTCCTAACTTACCACACTCCTCTATATATTTACAACCTTCCATATGCAAGGGGTTGGATTTTGGAGAGTGATTATACCCTTATGTTTTTGTTGTGAGAGACATCATTTAATTCATTTAGGGTGATTGGAGGTGCACTTTGTGACAAAGAAAGGACAAGCCAGCCTAGAGGAGCTATTCTACAAGATCAACACCTAATTATGGTAGGAACTCCTTCCATATATATTAATGAAAAGAGTTCTATTTTTTCCTATATATGATGTTGTTATTTCATGTGTTTCAATACCATTTTTATCTATTTAATAAAGTACTTAGATAATATTGCATATATCTCATATTTTCTTGGCTTTTGTTGTATGACTGTGCAGGTTCTAATTTTGGCAATCAATGCTCAGATTGGAGCATTCAAGCTAAATAAGGAGAGAAGCATGTGACGAATTTAAGGTAGGCTTCATCTCTTCATCTATTTAATTTCAGTACATTGGGTTCCTTGTCTCTTTATTGTTCTAGGTTAGCCACCAGACCTAGGGGAGATACTTTTGTCCACAATTGTAAATCTCGCATAACAATGGTTATTTTCGGCCCTTGGCTTTGTAATTTTAGTCAATGAACTACAGTTGTATTATAACTTATTATAAATGGATTGTAAGTTTATAGATTTCGTGGGATATTTATTATATTGCAATACTATTAAGAAGAATATATATTGAATTTTTTTCCCAATTTAGGTTTCCATAGTAAAATATTTTTGTTAATGTGTGTGTCCTATTGAATATTTTATGTATTATTTAGAATCGATTTGTAGTAATTGACTACATAGGGTTAGAACATATAGTATTAGGGGAGAAAAAAATATCTTGGGAAGCTACAAGTGCTAAATAATGACAGAATTAATTGTTGAAGACTCCTAATCTAAATTCGGTTGGGGGGATGAAATAGTAGTTTCTCTAATACAAAGTAAGAGACAAGTCCATGAAGATTCAAATTAGGAGCTTAAATCATGAAATATTCTCAATTTGTGCACCCTTTATATTATCCAATGGAGGAAGACAAGAAGTAGACACCAATCCATATTGAGGATGGTGTTAACAAACAAAGCCAATCTATAGTGGGTGACTATATTCTAGACGCTATCTTTATCTCTATCTGATTGTTGGAAGAGAATAGTATCCTAATTACATAGGCTCTCTAACGAGGGGAAGATATCAAAGTGATGTTCCATATATTCTAAGATGTTGTGGCAGAGATAATAAAGGGATGATACCTCAAAACCTTCATCAATTAGTTTGTCATAGGTCAAGGCAATTTTGTGGGATAAAAGCAAAAGAAAGTAGTTATAATAGGCCATAGTTTATGATTGCATATTTTATCCCATATTTCATGCTCAGAGATCAATGTCAAATTTCATTCAAGGTGATAATCGTATTTCACTAAAACTCTAACCCCATATTAACTTGTATATATATTCTAAAATTCATGTGTTCATTGCTAAAGGGTCTCTTAGAAAGCATTAGATTCCAGTTAAGAGATATTCGTGGTTTTCTCTTGGCAGCCAATTTCTCCATTGAGTTTCTTGTGAAATTCCTTACTAGTAGTTTGCTACAAAGTGGTGATTCTTGGATAAAATCACATCACATAGACCTTAAAGGGAGTTATAAGTCACCAACATATGAAATTGATGACGTGAATTTCCACACAAAAATATAGCTTGTCCAATTCTAAACTCCCATAATGAGTGATTCTAAGCAAGGTGATTTCCACTATATAATATATTCCAAATTGAGGAACAAAGGGGGTATGTTGTATTATGACTCAAAGTTTCATTGGTTTCTTTCTACTATAATTTTTTGTTAAATACTTGATTCCATAGCTTTAGTACAGTCTATGACCTATGCCATCAAATTTTGGCTCTCATGACCACACTAAGAGTTTTCGAGTTTACCTATACCACTACTCAATTTGGAAAAGGCAAATATTATCACGAGAAACAAGAACCCATTTCCTTTCCATCATCACTCCTCACCAATGAAAGGATTTTTGAAGGTTTTATATAGAATGGAGAGTTCCATTTTGGCTTTCTAGAACCAAGAAGAGGTATATGGTAAGATCTTGAATGAATAAATTCAGGAGCATCAAATGACCTATGATGATAAGAGAATGGAACATCCAACTATCCAACTTACATGTCATTTTATAAATTAGTTCATCCCACATATTTGTCTTTAGGGATTTTTCCACTAGGGTAGCGTGGAAATGTATTTAGTTGACGAGGAGAAATATTATTTCCCAACATATTCAATATCTGACCTTGGATGAATGTTAGGGTACTAAAAAAGAAGATATATGATTGAAAAAAAAAAGTGTTCCTAATGCATCCATAAAATCCTCTAAAACCTACAATAAATTCCCCACCTCATGAACATTTGGGTATCCCATGAGCAAAAATATCATAAAAAAAATTGATCAGATACCATGAGTTTTTCTTTGAATAAATAAATAATTTGATATTAAATAATGGATCCAATTCAACCAAAAATTATTGAACCCAAAAGTGAGAAGACTATGGAAAATGAACGACTAGATTATATTGTAAAATTATTTATATAGATCTAATTTGATGATCATAACTATATTCTTGGACTAGATGAGTGAATGGATCATTTCATCAGCCATAATGATGATTCCAAGGCTTTTTCTACATCCTCATAGCCTTATTTTTGAGACCATATGAAGGATTGAGATAATTTTCCACCACCTTGGTGATGATTTTATAGATTAAATTGCAAAGATAAATGGGGAAAAAATTCTAGATCAACCAATCTGCCAAATTTGGGTTCCATGGATAACAAGGTGGAACTGGGGGCTATAATAACTAACATCAATCTCATTGATACTTCAAACACTTCAAATGTTTCTGTTCCTAGGAACGGTTAACAAACCTAGAATAATTATGTTGTGAAGCAATTTCAACTCAAGGCTTTCATTTTTCATCATTTTCTTGTCCCCTATTTCTATTTATTCTAAGCTAATCTATCACATCAAAACATCATTTTATGATAGCGCAACCAAATATGGAATTTTCTTGGTAATTTTCCTTATTTCTTCCTCGTTTTACATGAGGCACAGTAAGAAGAGATTTGAAGTAACTGAATAATTAAACCTTCATGTCTTGGTGATATAAGAACTTTTAACCATCTATTTTTTCTAGATAATATGTGCAATTATGATGTATATGCTTCAACATCGATCTATGGAGGAACTTAGTGTATTTTTATCCTTCCCATAATGATATTTTCCTTGAATTTTTTCACTGGAGAGTTTCTTCTTAGCTTCGTCACACTTCAATTTTTTTATTCAATTCACCTTATCACTTGCATGTTCCTCTAACCATCCTTCAATAATTATCATCTATTGTAACTCAATCATTTCGGCCTCTAACTCCCACTTGGCTTGAAAAATGTTCCCAAATTCCTCTTTGTTCCACTTCTTGATATAGGCTTTAAAGTGATTGATATTTTTCTAAAATTTGTACATTCTTATACCTTCTAAATGGTTTTATTACAACCACTAGATTTCGGCCTTGTCTATGAAGGAGCCTCGAGGCTAAAAGTGTTGGAATTACTGAGGGGGGGCTAAATCAATATTTCTTAAGTTTCAAAAATTTAAGTACCAAAATGATTAACCAATAACATCACATCAAATGAAAAAAACATATATATATATATATATATATATATATATATATATGTACAATAATTTTATATTACAAAGGAAACTACAACTTTTGGTTTACCATCTACAACTAGAAGGGATGTAACCCCAATATTTACTAGCTCCCACTAGAAGGAGGTGACAACCTCATGAAAGAAGCTACAATTTCCTTCCCTAGCACTACCCTGCCACCATATGGAATAAAATATAAAACAAATCTAATTGATATCTTATACTAAGAATAATTGACAAACTATAGAAATATCTAAATACTGCAATAGTAAGCCTCAATTTCAAATCTATCCATGTTCATGTCAAAGTGTAATCTGTATATTAGATCATCAAAAAATACATGTGTTCTTACCCAATCCATATTCAAGGCTCCTTCTATTTCAGAACAACAAAGTTTGTTGCAAATCGCATATCAAGGTATTTTGTGAAGGTCTGCTTCAAATAAAGAATTAGAGACTTCTCCAAGATATTCAAGTATTACTACATTATTTTATCCAAAGTCTGCCTAAAAAATTTATATTCAATTCTGCTCACTAGTCTCTAATTTTTCTTCAAAAAGGTTTCTTTAATCGCACTTCAAAAGGTCACTAACGCCTTTCCAAAATTCCTTCAAATCTACTCCAAAAATCATCAAGAGTGCTCCAAAAATAGTTTCTTCAAACTTCTTCAAAAAAATTCAAATAATTCCCTAAAGACAACTCAAATAGGTCTATAATATTTCTTCAGAAGTCACTTCAAATCTACTTCAAATATTCATGAAATTTTTCTCTTGAATATTTGTTAAGGGCAGCTCCAGAATGTCTCCAAGGGATGGCCGAAATATGCTCCTTAATTCTGTCCACAAGTGCCTGAAATGTAGACCCTGAAATAGTCAATAGAAGGATTATTTTAGATCTTAACCTCAGGGTTGATTCCATCCATAGGGGTCAAAAATTATTGTTGTGAGAGGATTTGAATTACCATAGACATCATTATCCTATCTTAGGTTGAATCATATACTCCTCAAGCCAACCACAAGTTGAATTTTTGGTTGTCAAGAAGATAAATTTTGAGGCTAAATTAGACCAATTTCAATCCACAAAAAAGGAGTTTGTATCCAACTAAATATATCTTCAATAATTTTACGAAAATATGATAAAAAATAAATCAATAAGGTTTCCCTGAATTAGAGATACAAACAAAAATTTCCTTCAAAATGCCTTTAGATTAATAAGATATGAACCTCCTTTTCTCTTTCCTTAGGCTGATTTATTCCTCATATATTCTTGACCAAGTTGGTGGTTGAATGAGGGAGAGAGTGATTCTTACTTATAAAAATAATTCTCCTTAAAATAGGTCCAAATTATCCTTTTGAAAAGCCACGAATTCTTGCTAGAACCAACATGAAAAAAATAAATCTATTTAGGTTGACCTGAACAAGAAGGTTGAGGCACAATAAGTTTTTTTAATATTTCTAAATGTTTTTAATCAAGGGTGACTTGGATATATGAATTTAGGACAAATTGAATTTCAATTTGACCTTCTTCTAGGGTAGAGATAAAATATTAAATCTATGAATCTAATGGGACACGAGTTGTTGTTAAAACCATCCATTTGGGAAATCAAACTTCAAACATTAATATCTCTCCAATCACTAGGATTCACAAGGCATGACACCTATCAAATGAAATTGTGTGACAAGGGATACACATCTAGAGGGTCCTTGTACCCAAATTCATAAAAAATGTATGTTGTTGCATTCACCCTTTGACATAAATGTCGTCTGTTCCAACAATCTCTCCCTTTGTCATTGATGGCAACATGCTATCATTATTCTCCCCTTGTCTCCATGTTTCACTTCCTTCATGTCCATTCTACACTTCCTTTTCTCTCCCCCTTTGATATCAATGCAAAAGGGCGACTCATGTCTTTGGAGATCCTCTCCCTAAAAATATGGAACTCAAAATGAATTTTGTCTTATTATTGCTTAATTTTTTGGTGTTCTTACAACACTTTTGCTTGGCTGTAAATTAATTCCACTCTAATGGGTCTAGAATGTAAATGTTTTTTAGTCTTCTTGTAGTTGTTACAACCAATCTTCCTCAATGTTCTTATTTGATTTCCCACTTCCGGGAGTCAAACAAGATATTGTACCCTTGATCACACATATTTCCAACACTAGGAAGATTGTGCTTCAAATCCTTAATTATAAAATAAAAATTGTGACTTGATATGTTCACTTCCAAGAATTGGTCCACCTTTTCCAACTATTTTGATAGGATATTTTTCTCCAAATGCAACATTGTCACACTTTTCTTTTAATATGACATACTTGTTTTGATCTCTAGTAATTTGTTTCAAGAATTCATTGTCTAGGTACCATTCATTCTTTATCTTCATTGATCAATGATAAGTTACAATCTTCCTTATTTTTCCTTTCCCATTTCATAGCTAGATTTTGTCTTTATGATTGGAGAATTTTCAAGCATGCAATTATGTGGCATGTGACCAATATTATTGCATTTGCAACACATGATATACTGATTCATTAGTGGTTCAAATGGATTATAGTTTCTATTGGTAGAAATATGAACATTTCTTGATCTAATCCTTCCATAATAATTCATTCTTCTTGCATAATGGTATCTTGTATTGATTTTACAATGGATTACTTTATGCCCAAAATTTCCACAGGTGTAATAATGACCAAGAAAAATATTTTCACAAATTGGAGAGTAGGATGACCTTATGAAGTGGTTTTGTCTTAGAGAAGGCTCAAACCATTGCTGATTTTGGATGTTATTGGGAACATTAGCATACCTTATTGAAGTAGAAATATTTCCAAAATCCCTTTTATCTTTTTCCTTAAAATTCTTGGAGCTTGTGCCTTCATAACCAAGAACTATTTTATATGTTGTAGATATTTGAAAACTAAGAATGGTATCCAACACTAGTGAGTTGTTCAAGTACTTTTAAGCTTATCAAATTCATATTTCCATGACAATACTTTATCTTTAAGATTCTTACACTATTCTTAATTCCTCTTCATCTAGATACTCATAACTTCCTCAATTCGTTTTTCTTCTTCAAAATGAAATTTTAAAGCAACAATTTCCTCATTATGTTTTTCAGGAAATTTTCTCAATTATCTGTTTTTATTTCTAAGCAAGGTGTTTTCCTTTTCATTATTTTTCAAATTTTCTTGAAAATGTTCATCTTCCTATTAAATATTTGAATCTTTTTGGAGTCTCCAGAAACAATCTATTCTCATACTTGCTTATTCATCATCTCAATCCTTTAGGTCTTCATCATTATGATTTTCTTGGGCTATGAAAAGAACTTATCTAGCATCTGGTTCTTCTATATGTAATATTTCTAAATTTCCACTTGATATTTGGAATATTAGAGTTCTTAATAAACTTAATTAATTAAGTAAATAAAAGGGTGGAGGGACCCATAATCCTCAAAGATGAATAAAATCCACTTTTGATGTGTGTATGTGGATATTTACGATCTAGATCTACAAAATGGAGTAGTATAGAAACTAAATAAAAGGAGTGGAGATCATGTCTCCTTAATTAGATAGATCATGGAGGTTGATACAATCAACTAAGATCTTGGAAGGAATCAAATGTAAGATCATAGAGCATTTATGATGAAGTGGTGCATTAATGCACACATGATGGAGGTGTGATAAGCACATTCACACATGATGGGGATCATGAAATGACAGTGCAGTCAACATGGAGACCTACGTCCACATTTACAGCGCAGTTATGAGGTGGGGCAAGGAATGAGAAGGTTCAAAAACTATATAATGAAGTTGAAGGCAACATAGAAGGCATGTTGAAGACTATTGTTGATGTATGATCTATTTAGATCTGGAATTGTCACATGACATTCCATGCTTTCTTTGGATGTTTAACTAAGATTACAAGTTTTGTTTAGCATAGGGTGTTCCTGGGCGGGAATCCCACCTCTTTCATTGAGTAGCTCTTGAAAGAGTATTGTACTTCATTCTACATTAGGAATTGGTGCCACATATATTTTCCTATTTTCTGTGGAACATCCATATTCAGAAATTGTACATTTTTGAAGATCAATTTGAGAGGAGGAGGTTGTCCTTCAATATTTCAGTTCAAGAACCGGTGAAGGATTCATCCTATCACCTTTAGCTTCAAGATCAACCTTCTAGTGCTTCAGATCTATATCGGGCATCAGGCCATCTATTATACATCTCCCAGTAGCAAAAATCCCTTCAGGAATTGTGCAGTCCGGTCTTGTAGATCCAAGGGAGAAGGGAAGTTGCTAGCATTTCAGCTAGTAATCCAGTGGAGGACCAATCCTTCACATTGTATACATTATTTCCATCATTTTTGAGCTATATTTCATATATTAATAGTAGGCTAGAGAGCCTCATTCCTTTATAGTGCATTTTTCATGAGCAGTTGTGTAGCAGCAACTACAACCTTCATTGGAGGATTAAGGAGCTAGACCTTAAGCTTCTAGCTTGTGGATCTAGAGAAGGGATCAACCCTTCAAGCTCAAATATATTTGTAGAACATATTGCAGCCATATTTGGATCATATCTAGCTTCAGATCTATATAACCCAGCAGTCAAAGGATCAAATCCTAGGTGGGTGATTTTCCAAATTTGTATATCTGGAAAACCCTTTCTGTGTTATCTTGGGTTCCCATCACATTGGCCAGATCTTGAATCTTTGCATCATCAGAGCTCTTGAGCTCCCTAGATCTGCATTTCCTTTTGTAGAATTTTCATGTATATCAACAGAAAAAGGGACAACATAGTATTACTTCCTATAATCTCACTAGTTATGTAGTGCTAGTTGTAGCATCATTGCAGGGTGATTCTAGGCCATCTCTTGGGCTAGATCTACTCATCTTTTGTACATTGTGTAACTGACTCATCTCCATATAATAAAATGGCTCAACTTCTCTATATATTCTGATGTTGTATTTGGATTTATTGTTTACTTAGTTGCAGTTCTTATATTTTGTTTTAGTATTACTGCATTCTCCCTTTTGAACTATTATAGAGGTATGGGATATTGTCATGTGACATTCCATGCTTTCTTTGGTTGTTTAGCTACGATTGCAAGTATTGTTTATAACATGGTGTTTCTGTTCAGGAATCCCACCTCTTTCATTTAGTCCTTGAAAGAGTATTGTACTTCATTCTACATCACGCATTGGTGCCACATATTTTTTCCTACTTTCTATTGAACATCCATATTCAGAAATTGTACATTTCTGAAGATCAGTTTGAGAGGAGGAGGTTGTCCTTCAATATTTTAGTTGAGGAATCGATGAAGGATTCATCCTATCACCTTGAGCTTCAAGATCAGCCTTCCAATGCTTTAGATATACATCAAGCATCAGGCCATCTATTATACATCTCCCAGCAGCAGCGATCCCTTCAAGAATTGCGCAGTCCAGTATTGTAGATCCAAGGGAGAAGGGAAGTTGCTAGCATTCCAGCCATTAATCCAATGGAGGACCAATCCTTCACATTATATACATTATTTCCATCATTTCTGAACTATATTGCATGTCTTACTAGCAGGCTAGACAACCTCCTTCCTTTACATCGTAGTTTTCATGAGAAGTTGTGTAGAAGCAACTGCAACTTTCTTTGGAGGATTGAGGAGAGCTTCTAGCTTGTGGATATAGAGAAGGGATCAACCCTTCAAGCTTAGATCTATTTTTAGAACATATTGCAGCCATCTTTGGATCAGATCTAGCTTCAGATTGGTGTAACCAAGTAGTCAAAGGATCAAATCCTAGGAGGGTGATTTTCCAAAGTTGTAGATCTGGAAAATCCTTTCTGGGTTATCTAGAGTTCCCATCAAATTGGCCAGATCTTGAATCTTGGCATCATCAGAGCTCCTCAGCTCCCTATATCTGCATTTCCTTTTACAGAATTTTCATGTATATCAGCAGTAGAAGGGACAATGTAGTATTGCTTCCTGTAAGCTCACCAGTTACATAGTGCGAGTTGTAGCATCATTGTAGGGTGATTCTAGGCCATCTCTTGGGCTAGATATACTCTTCTTTTGTACATTGTGTAACTGATTCATCTGCATATAATAAAATGGATCAGATTCTCTGTATATTCTGATATTTTCTGTAGATTTATTCTTTACTTAGTTGCAGTTCTTATATTGTGTTTCAGTATTACTGCATTCTCACTTTTGGGATATTACAGAGGTATGGGATATTCTCATGTGACATTCCATGCTTTCTTTGTCTGCTTAGCTAAGATTTCAAGTGTTTTTTAGCATAGGGTGTTCCTGGTCGGGAATCCCACCTCTTTCATTAAGTATCTCCTGAAAGAGTATTGTACTTCATTCTACATCAGGCATTGGTGCCACATATCTTTTCCTACTTTCTGCAGAAGATCCATATTAAAAAATTGTACATTTCTGAAGATTAGTTTGAGAGGAGGAGGTTGTCCTTCAATATTTAAGTTGAGGAACCGATGAAGGATTCATCCTATCACCTTGAGCTTCAAGATCAGCCTTCCAGTGCTTCATATCTATATCAGGCATCAGGCCATCTATTATACATCTCCCAGCAGCAGCAATCCATTCAGGAATTGCGTAGTCGAGTCTTTTAGATCCAAGGGAGAAGGGAAGTTGCTAGCATTTCAGCTAGTAATATAGTGGATGACCAATCCTTCATATTTTATACATTATTTCCATCATTTTTGAGCTATACTGCATATCTTAGCAATAGGAGAGAGAGCCTCCTTGCTTTACAACTCATTTTTCATGAGAATTTGTGTAGCAGTAGCTGCAACCTTCTTTGGAGGATTGAGGAGCTAGACCTTGAGCTTCTAGATTGTGGATCTAGAGAAGGGATTAGCCCTTAAAGCTTAGATATGTTTGTAGAACATATTGCAACCATCTTTGGATCAGATCTAGCTTCAGATCTGTATAACCCAGCAGTCAAAGGATCAAATCCTAGGAGGGTGATTTTCCAAAGTTGTAGATCTGGAAAATCCTTTCTGTGTTATCTTAGGTTCCCATCACATTGGCTAGATCTTGAATCTTGGCATCATTAGAGCTCTTGAGCTCCCTAGATCTGCATTTCCTTTTGCATCATTTTCATGTATATCAGCAGTAGAAGGGACATCGCAATTTTGCTTCTTGTAAGCTCACCAGTTAAGAATTTTCATGTATATCAGCAGCAGAAGGGACATTGTAGTTTTTCTTTGCAACGCTAGTTGTAGCTTCATTGCAGGGTGATTCTAGGTTATCTCTTGGGCTAGATCTACTCATATTTTGTACATTGTGTAACTGATTTATCTCCATATAATGAAATGGCTCAGTTTCTCTGTATATTCTGATGTTTTCTTTAGATTTATTGTTTACTTATTTGTAGTTCCTATATTTTGTTTCAGTATTACTACATTCTTCCTTTTGGGATATTACAGAGGTATGGGATATTGTCATGTGACATTCCATGCTTTCTTTGGTTGTTTAGTTAAGATGGCAAGTGCTGTGTAGCACAGGGTGTTACTGGTTAGGAATCCCACCTTTTACATTGAGTATCTCTTGAAAGGGTATTGTACTTCATCTACATCAGGCATTGGTGCCACATATCTTTTCCTAATTTGTACAGAACATCCATATTCAGAAATTGTACATTTCTGAAGATCAACTTGAGAGGAGGAGGTTGTCCTTCAATATTTCAGTTGAGGAACTGGTGAAGGATTCATCCTATCACCTTGAGCTTCAAGATCAACCATCTAGTGCTTCACATCTATATTAGGCATTATGCCATCTATTATACATCTCCCAGTAGCAACAATCCCTTCAGGAATTGTGCAGTTTAGTCTTGTAGATCTAAGGGAGAAGGGAAGTTTCTAGCATTTCAGCTACTAATCCAGTGGAGGACCAGTCCTTCACATTGTATACATTATTTCCATCATTTCTAAACTATATTTCATATCTTAGCAGCAGGCTAGAGAGCCTCCTTCCTTTACATCACATTTTTCATGAGCAGTTGTGTAGCAGTTGTTGCAACCTTCTTTGGAGGATTGAGGAGCTAGACCCAGAGCTTCTAGCTTGTGGATCTAGAGAAGGGATCAGCCCTTCAAGCTCAGATCTATTTGTAGAACATATAGCAGCCATATTTGGATCAGATCTAGCTTCATATCTGTATAACCCAGCAGTCAAAGGATCAAATCCTAGGAGGGTGATTTTCCAAAGTTTTAGATATGGAAAATCCTTTCTAGGTTATCTTGGGTTCCCATCACATTGGCCAGATCTTGAATCTTGGCATCATCAGAGCTCCTGAGGTCCCCAAATCTGCATTTCCTTTTGCATCATTTTCATGTATATCAATAATATAAGGGACAACATAGTATTGCTTCATGTAAGCTCACCAGTTAAGCAATGCTAGTTGTAGCATCATTGCAGGGTGATTATAGGCCATCTATTGGGCTAGATCTACTCATCTTTTGTACATTGTGTAACTGATTCATCTCCATATAATAAAATGTCTCATCTTCTCTGTATATTCTGATGTTGTCTTTATATTTATTGTTTACTTAGTTGCAGTTCTTATATTGTGTTTCATTATTACTTCCTTCTCCCTTTTTGGATATTACAGAGGTATGGGATATTTTCATGTGACATTCCATGCTTTCTTTGGCTGTTTATCTAAGATTACAAGTGATGTTTAGCACAGGGTGTTCCTGGTCGGGAATCCCACCTCTTTCATTGAGTAGCTCTTCAAAGAGTATTATACTTCATTCTATATTAGGCATTGGTGCCACATATCTTTTCCTAATTTCTGCATAACATCCATATTTAGAAATTGTACATTTCTAAAGATCAGTTTGAGAGGAGGAGGTTGTCCTTCAATATTTCAGTTGAGGAACCGGTGAAGGATTCATCCTATCACCTTGAGCTTCAAGATCATACTTCTAGTGCTTCAAATCTATATCAGGCATCATGCCATCTATTATACATCTCCCAGTAGCAGCAATCCCTTCAGGAATTGCATAGTCCGATCTTGTAGATCCAAGGGAGAAGGGAAGTTGCTAGCATTTCAACTAGTAATCTAGTGGAGGACCAATCCTTCACATTGTATACATTATTTCAATCATTTCTGAGCTATATTGCATATCTTAGTAGTAGGCTAGAGAGCCTCCTTCCTTTACAGCGCAGTTTTCATGAGCAGTTGTGTAGCAATAGCTGCAACCTTCTTTGGAGGATTGAGGAGCTAGACCTTGAGCTTCTAGCTTGTGGATCTAGAGAAGGGATGAGACCTTCAAGCTCAGATATGTTTGTAGAACATATTGCAGCCATCTTTGGATCAGATCTAGCTTTAGATCTATATAACCCAATAGTCAAAGGATAAAATCCTAGGAGGGTGATTTTCCAAAGTTTTAGATCTAGAAAATCCTTTCTGGGTTATCTTGGGTTCCCCTCACATTAAAATCTTGAATCTTGGCATCATCAGAGCTTCTGAGCTCCCTAGATCTGCATTTCCTTTTGCAGCATTTTCATGTATATCAGCAGCAGAAGGGACAACACAATATTTCTTCCTGTAAGCTCACCAGTTACGCAGTGCTAGTTGTAGCGTCATTGCAGGGTGATTCTAGGCCATCTCTTGGTCTAGATCTACTCATATTTTGTACATTGTGTAACTGATTCATCTCCATATAATAAAATGGCTCAACTTATATGTATATTATGATGTTTTCTTTAGATTTATTGTTTACTTAATTGCAGTTCTTATATTGTGTTTCAATATTACTGAATTCTCCCTTTTGGGATATTACAGTGGTATCAGAGCATGATCTTTGGCTCAACTTGTGGACATTTTGACAACATAAGAAAATTTGTTAGTAGAGATCTACTATGGAGGGATTAATTTTTTCCTCATCTTCCTTTACATATATGAAATATCTCTCTACGGAGATAAATGAAGCAAGAAGAGAAAGGCAAAGAGAAACCTGAAGAATTTTTGAAGATGAAGAAGGTCCCAGCACTTCTTTTCTGCAACAAAGAAGACCAGAGAAGCAAGGAGCTTCACATTATTCCACTACATCTACTTTCTTGGAGAAAGAGGTCTTGTATGAAAATGACGAGGGCTTGGGGCATGAGACCCTAAGTGAATATCTATCTGAATACAAGTCACAACATAGAGCATTGAAGGAGAATCTCTCTCTCCAACATTTTTTGCAACTCAAAGAAGAGAGGAGATCTAGAAGCAGCAATAGAAGAAAGAGGCATAGATTCTTCTTGCCTACATATATTGGATCTTCCACAAGCACATTGAGGGCTTGGAGGGAAGAATTATTTACATTCTTTTTGAAATAACCTATATTAGAAAGAGAGGTTTTGGAGTTTGAAGTGCTGCACCTAGAGGGTGAAGCAAGAAAATGGTGGTTCAGTCACTTGTCACACATGAAGGTGTCTGCTTATGCAGATTTTATTTAGAGACTGAAGGAAATATATGGTAGAAAGAAACCAGAGACATCTCACATAATGACATCTCCCATCATTAAGGAGATAGTGCATGAAAATTCAAGAAAGGATGATATCATTATCGCTCAAGAGGAGGAGCCTCTACCACCACCAACTGCAGATGTGATTACATCAAGAGGAGGATCACTTGCATCTTTGCAAGATGGTCTTGAGTTCTTGACATTTAGAGCCCCATGCATTATTAATGAGATTCATGAGGAGGAGGAGACAAATACCAACACTGGTACACTTGTACAAATACAACCATCACTCTTACCAGTAGTTGGAAAGACCTTTGCACCAGAAGAGGAAACTCTTGTGTTCTTGCAAGATGTTTTTGAATCTCAGTTGATCCAAGGTATGCATACACTTTCATATCATATTTTTTCAGTACCTCTTATTGAAACTTATGGGGACATTCCATCAAGGCTATTGCATGACCAAGGGTTAGAACATCATGCTGATTTGGAGCAACATTATATCACTGCACAAAGGATCCTTGATCTAATCAAGGAAGAGATGAATAACCATCCTAGTTTGTCATGGATGAACTACATTCAACCTCTTGAGTTGAAATGTGGAGTTTCATAAAATGGGATGAGTATGATCCTATGTACAATGGTTGGCTATGAGTTCATCATTGTGCCTTGCTTTGGGACAACACATGGATCACCTTGCAGATCTACAACGTTGTTAATGAGGAGCAATGAAAAGCAGAGGACCCATTCCTCATGGGAGCAATCATATGGAAACTTCATTCATGAAGCAATGGAGGAAAAGATGATAGATTTTAGACATCTTGAGATGAGAAATATTTTATCCTTTCTAGTTGACACTTTCTCAATGAGCATCTCACAGCTCAAATAGAAACTTCTTCCTGCAGTAGATCCAGAACCTTATTGGTTTTGGAGGGAAATTGATGAGAAGAGAATCTCATGGAGAGATCTCATTGGAGGTGCACTTCAACATGCCATGGAGTGAAAAGTTATTCAACAGTTTGCGGAGGTTGGTGTTCTACAATGGGAGGATGCCAAGCATTTGTAGAATGAGATCCATCATCCACATTGGGATGAATGGTTGATAGTTTGGCGCAAGGGGTTGCCAAACCACTTGCCGATCTATGATACAGGGCAGCAAGAAGCATGGCTACACTAGTTGCTCTTGGGTGAGTATGGCTACCACTCAATGAGTCATAAATTTATGATTCATGCCTTACACCACACTAGAAGAATGCAAAAGAAAAAGGCATGGTTACTTTGGCTGTTGATGAGAGAGTTTGGACATCACATGTTATATATTATGTCCTTGTATTTACTCTTGTTTGTGATATGTCTCATGTCTTTACATGTATTTCTGTTTGGGATGTATCTCATGTTCATGTATGTACTTAGGTTTGGGAGAAAGCATAACTCTCACATGATGTGACATAAGGGAGCTTGTTTGTATTATATTGATGAGACATCTCACATGTCCATTACTATATTGTTGCTCCATGTATTGCATCATGATAATTCAAGGAGGCAGCAAGAATCCTTGTTGCTATGGTTACTATTGGGAGAGTATGGGCTGAATTCTTCCCATACATTGCATGACAATGTTGGAGGATTGCAACAGGAGGCCTTACAGTGTTGGTTTTTGTTGGGGGATTATGGTCATTGTACATGGTATAATGATGATGTGATGGGGCAGCAAGATGCCTTGTTAAGGTCACTTCTCTTGGGAGAATATAGTCACTACATTTGGTACAATGATGATTTGGTATGGTAGCAAGAGGCATTGCTGAGATGGCTTATTTTGAGAGAGTGTGGCTCTCATATTCTCATTGATGTTGATTTGGCATGGAAAAAAGAAGCATTCTTGTGGTGGCTTCTTTTGAGAGAGTATGGCTCTCTTGTTTTCATGATGATCTAGCATGGCAGCAGAAGGATTTTCTGTGTTGGTTGTTATTGGGAGAATATGGTTTGACATTGTTTATCTTTTCCCATATGTCTCTACTTCTTGTTTTTCACTATGATGATGTGATGTTTGATTCCTACATAGCCAACAGGGCTAATGATGTGAGCATTGATAGATGCAACCTACTCTATGTATCATGAGTTGGAAATATAGTTCATAAGTTGGGACTTTCCAGTTTGGGGATGAACCACTTTATCCTATGTATCTCATGTATAGAGGAGAACTTTGGTCATCATATGGTTTCCACTTGGAGATTCGTTGATGGGGATGGGTATCTAACTTTTCAGTTGGTGGCCATTCTAGACATTTTAGAGAGGTGGCTTTGGAGCTGGACACGCATGACACATTGTGATATATGGGAAGGCCTTCCACATGAGGATGCCATTTGGAGGAAGGATGTTTGCTGTAGCATCCACTTTTGCAGTTGCTTTAGGACAAACAACATTTTTTCGGGGAGGATTGTAATATTCCTAAATTTCCACATGATATTTGGAATATTAGAGTTCTTAATAAACTTAATTAATTAAGTAAATAAAAGGGTGGAGGGACCCATAATCCTCAAAGATGAATAAAATCCACTTTTGATGTGTGTATGTGGATATTTCCAATCTAGATCTACATCATGGAGTAGTAGAGAAACTAATTAATGTGAAAGGAGTGGAGATCATGTCTCATTAATGAGATATATCATGGAGGTTGATACAGTCAACTAAGATCTTGGAAGGAATAAAACGTAGATCATAGAGCATTTTATGATGAAGTGGTGCATCAATGCACACATGATGGAGGATGTAATAAGCACATTCACACATGATGGGGATCATGAAATGACAACGCAATCAACATGGAGACCTATGTCCACATGTACAACGTAGTTATGAGGTGGTCCAAGGCATGAGAAGGTTCAAAAACTATATAATGAAGATGAAGGCAACATAGAAGGCATGTTGAAGACTATTGTTGATGTATGATCTGTTTAGATTTGGAATTGTCATGTGACATTCGATGCTTTCTTTGGATGTTTAGCTAAGATTGCAAGTGATGTTTAGGACAGGGTGTTCCTGGTCAGGAATACCACCTCTTTCATTGAGTAGCTCTTCAAAGAGTATTGTACTTCAATCTACATCAGGCATTGGTGCCACATATATTTTCCTACTTTCTGTAGAACATCCATATTCAGAAATTGTACATTTCTAAAGATCAGTTTGAGAGGAGGAGGTTGTCCTTCAATATTTTAGTTGAGGAACCGGTGAAGGATTCATCCTATCACCTTGAGCTTCAATATCAACCTTCCAGTGCTTCAGATCTATATCAGGCATTAGGCCATCTATTATACATCTCCCAGCAGCAACAATCCCTTCATGAATTGTGTAGTCTAGTCTTGTAGATCCAAGGGAGAAGGGAAGTTGCTAGCATTTCAGCTAGTAATCCAATGGGGGACCAATACTTCACATTGTATACATTATTTTTATCATTTTTGAGCTATATTGAATATCTTAGTAGGAGGCTAGAGAGCCTCCTTCCTTTACAGTGCATTTTTCATGAGAAATTGTGTAGCAGTAGCTACAACCTTCTTTGGAGGATTGAGGAGCTAGACCTTAAGCTTATAGCTTGTGGATCTATAGAAGGGATCAACACTTCAAGCTCAAATATGTTTGTAGAACATATTGTAGCCATCTTTGGATCAGATCTAGCTTCAGATCTGTATAACCTAGCAGTCAAAGGATCAAATCCTAGGAGGGTGATTTTCCAAGCTTCTAGATTTGAAAAATCCTTTTTGGGTTATCTTGGGTTCCCATCACATTGGCCAGATATTGAACCTTGGCATCATCAGAGCTCTTGAGCTCCCTAGATCTACATTTCCTTTTGCAGCATTCATATATCAACAGCAAAAAGGACAATGCATTATTTCTTCATGTAAGCACCAGTTACACAGTGCTAGTTGTAGCATCATTGCAAGGTGATTCTAGGCCATCTCTTGGGCTAGATCTACTCATCTTTTGTACATTTTGTAACTGATTCATCTCCATATAATAAAATGGCTCAAATTCTCTATATATTATAATGTTGTCTTTAGATTTATTGTTTACTTAGTTGCAGTTCTTATATTGTGCTTCAGTATTACTGCATTCTCCCTTTTGGGATATTACATATATCATTTTCGTCTGGAGAGTTATTGTCTTATTTGGAATAAATATTTTCCTTGTGGATTTTTTTTTCTTTCCTTAAAATGACATCTCTTAGCATAATGACCTATTTTACCACATTAAAATAATTTAAGAGGGAACTTACCTTTGTTTTTAATAATTCCCATTTTTAGTTTTCTGATTATATTTTCTTCTTATGCATCTAAATCATCATCTGGAGTTTCTTTAAACTTGATCTCTTTCTTTATTGTCTTCCTTGTGGCTTTAAAAGATTCTTCTCTAAATGATTCTCTGTCTTATGTATCTATTCTCATTTCTTATGTTGTCAGAGTGTTACATGATTCTTTCATTGTCATCTTGGTAAAGTCCTCAGTTTCTTCTATAGAAGATACTTTGGCATCATATTTCAAGTAAGTGATCTTAGGACCTTTTGTACAACCAAAGGATCTTCAATTTTTTTTCCCATTCCTTTGATGGAGTTGAAAAATTCATATACTATGAGAAATTAAGTTGCAATATCTTATTTTTCTATCCATTTTCATATTTTCAAACTAAGCTATATACTTATGAAGCTTGACATGCTTAAATTTATCATCACCTTCATCTAGAGTTCTAGTTTATCCTAGACTTCTTTAGCTATGGTACATTTTATCACATTGGATTTAATTATTCTTGATAAACCATCCATGACGGTATGGAGAACTTTAGAATTGTATCTAAAATATTTCTTCTTAACAGGATTACTTGGAGGATTTTTAGGAACTTTGTAACCATTTATGGAGAGCCAAACATGCACTCCTAAATCCTTCAAGCAAGTTTCCATGCAACTGCTCCATAGTGGATAATTATTTCCAAAAAACACTGCAATTATTCTTGAAGAGATGCCTTCCATTTCCATATTTTATCACGATCTTCCCTCCAGTGATTAGACTATCCGGAGGTAACCCACTCTGATAGCAATTGTTGTAAATACTGAGGGGGGTGGGGGGTTGAATCAATATTTTGTAAATCTCAACAATTTAAGTATCAAATCAATTAACCAATAACATCACATCAAATGAAAACAAGATATATATGTGTACAAGGATTTCCATGACATGGATAATTGTTTCCATGTAAATTGGTAGGAGGTGTATGCCAAGATAACTTTTACATGACTTTCCTATAAATTATAAACATACAAACCATTTTGACAATATATGAATATGTTTCACATTATCTCATTTTTAAAATATAGTTCATTATAAATCACAAATTTGTTATTATTCACAAATATCAATGTTCAAGTAATATCATTTAAAGTAAAATATGGTTGAATTCTTCACTAACATTTTTATGTGAAACCCTTTGCAATATGGAACAAGGTCACTCAAACCACATATATTTCTAATCAACCTTCAAATTGAAATCCAAAGGATAATTTGATCAATACCATATTTTTATTTAAGAAAAATTTAATCGATTTAAACTTCAAAGGCTAAAACCTAGAACGTTGGAATACAAAAATTAAAACAACATAAACTGAACTAAACTTTATCATCACGGGTCTGATTGGTCTTTAAATTAATCCAAAAAAAATAAATTTTCAAAAATCATCAAATCTTTTGTAATAATATTTCAATGAAATCTAAAATAAATCACAAAAGATGAAACACTTAGAGTGCCTCTTATAAAAAGCCAACCCTATGCTAATATATTCAAGGACGATGTGGCTGCGAGAACAAGTGTACAATGATGATTGTAAAAGTAAGTTTTCATATCCCTTTCCACATTGAAATTATCCATATCTTCAGTCAAAGGTGCGAGCAATATTTGGATAGGAATACCATCCTATGATAACGTCAAAAGTGCGATATAAAAAACTTTCAGTGTCATAGATGTTTATGAAGGAATCCAAAGAGGGTACTGAGAGGGAAATCTCTTAAATGGAAAATGACGAGTATTCATACTTGACGGAGATTATTAATAATATTTTTTCGTATGTAATGTAACAGTGGGGAAATTTATTAGATTTTTGTTTAAAGTATATTAAAAAATTTAAGATTTAAAATCAAATTAAAAAATATTTTATGAAAAAATCAATAATTAATAAATAAGTTATAAAGAAAATATAAATGTTTACAATGTGGATTTGAATTTGAGTAAAAGAGAATAATAACATTTTGAAAAAATTATCAAGTATAATTTAGAAACTAAAAGCCAAACAATACATAATAGGGAAAACATTTAAAATAATAATAAAAAATTAAAAAGTTGGGAATTTTTTTTAAAACATTTGTTAAAATGAATAAATAGTTAATTGTTTTCTTAAAGATATATCATTTATCTTACCTGGATTCTTTCTTGAACATATAAATGCAGAAAGATATATTATTTAACTTACATTAATTTCTTCTTAGACATACAAATGTAGTGCATACGAAGTTATAGTAAACTGTGATAGGCGAAAACAATAAAGAAGGGGAATGTTGTACTGATACCCCTCTATCACCAAATGTTTGCATTTAAACAATTTGACGAGGGTGGGTGACTATGAGACTAATGGTAGTGAGTACGCTAGATTTGGATGGGATCGGTATAGGTGGAGAGCTTGGCACTCATCCCCATGTCCACCTTATCCTTCACCGTTATGGTTACGAGCATGCCAATCATGTTAGTTGCCACTCCCAATAACCTTAATCCCACCCCCATCGGGGATGTTTTCCTCTGCTACTGACTTATCATGTTGCACCCACCATTAGATTTGTTAAATGTCTTTGATGGGACCTGTAGTCCTCCATGGTTAATCAAAGGTCAAGTGTCAATTATGCTTGCTCCAATTGGCCATTATGTCTGCTACCCTATTTCCTTCCCATCGTGTGCAGTGTGGAATAATGTAATAAAACGAGAGAAATAGGTTTTTAATACCCCTAATCATGTCATAAAGTTTCCAATTGTGGCTTAATTTTCCCTCAAATTTACCATGCAACGATTTGTAGAAATTATACAACAAACATGTATATCTTGGATTCACCCGATCTAACAATGTACTAAAGTTAAAAACTGAATCACTTCTAGAAATATTTTGCAGAATTTAAAACACAATCACCAATCACATGAACATGAAGAAGAATCAAATCAAACATAACACAGATAATTTCCTGGGGAAAGCTTACAGCTAAAAACCCCACTATCTATTGTATATAAAGCATGGATCATGAAACAAATACGATGTATTTCTCTTCTCACAAGAGCCTCCAACATTCAGCTATCTGTCTCACACTGTCCTCATAGAAAACTGACCAATACGTAGTCAATTTCCAGCCTCTTGACAGACTGCCTTGCTTGCACAATCCCTGATGGTCAAGATCCCTAAAAGATAGGAATTATTGTCTGCCTTGGCTGCGCAAGTATCATGGGTATTCCAATGGGTGGTTGGTTGCATGTGTGCAAGCCAATAATGTGACAACTGATAGTCAACTTCCCTTTCACCTAGAACTCAACTGGGTCTCCACTGGATCTGACATGCATACAGCTAATAATAGTAAATCCTCAGTTGCATGTGAGATCAATGCATGTGAATTAATTAATATTTAATTCAATTGATCTCTCACTACTTGTATCTTCAGTTATAACTAGCACAACTAAGTTTAACTCACATAACTGAGTTAAACTATTTAAAAATTGGATAAACTCATGCACCACTGCACTTCGAACTCTGTTACAACTAGAATTACTCTGCATATCCCACCAACCAACCTCTAACTCGAAATTCACTAGCTAACTGAATTTTCCACTTCAGTTAAATATCTCAAGTCCACATTCAGAATAGATTACAATTTAATGTCCATCTAAATTAAGGGATAATAAAAATAGACATGCACCCAAAAATAACACTGTGGGCCCCACCCTAGTTTGGGTGCTTAATGCAACCAGGTGTAAATGAAACCAAGTGCTTAATGCACTAGGCGTGGGTGCTAAATCTTCTTGTTTAATATCAACACTCCCTCTCAACAAGATAGGGATTATCCTTCACCTCGATCCTGTCTCTATGGTATTCGAATTTGCTCCTGGTGAGCGCCTTCGTCAGAATATCTGCATCCTGTTCTTCCGTGGGAATGTACTATATCAACATGATTCTTCTTTGCGCACAATCTCTGAGATGATGGTACCAGATATATATATGCTTGGACCTATCATAAAACACAGTATTAATCGAGAGTTTAATGAAAATTTGATTATCATAATGAATCATTGTTGGATCCATCTGAGAACCAAACAAACCAACCAAGATCTTTCTCATCTAGATAGCCTCACATGCAGCTTAACTTGCTGCCATGTATTTTTCTTCCGCTGAACTGAGTGCCGCGAATCGTTGCTTCCTGTTGTACTAAGAAACTGTTGTCGAACCAATGCTAAAGATCCCCCCTGATGTGCTCTTTTTGTCCGATGGACTTCCAGCCCAATCTGCATCTGTGAAGCCATGAAACTTCACTCATTCGTCTATCTGTACCATAGACCATACTCTGATGTTCCCCTCAGGTATCTCATGACATGATTCCCCTCCTTCCAAAAGAGCTTGGTAGGCTTGACCATAGCTTGACTCAGCTAGTTAACTGCGTAGCAAATGTCCGGTCTCCTGTTCATTAGATACATTAGTGAACCCACTAACTGTCGATAGACAGTTTCCTCCACTACCTCTCTAGAAGTAACATCCTCTCTCCTCCAATTTCCTAGAAGAGGAGTATCCATGGGTTTGCAGCTCTCCATTTTAAACTTACCCAGTATCTCCTTTGCATACTTGCCTTGAGACACAAAAATTTCACCATCCCACTACTATATTTCCAATCCAAGGAAATAATGAAGGAGTCCCATGTCCTTCATTTAGAACTCCCTTGCAAGATCCTCCTTGCATGAGTGTATCAACTGCTCATCACCAGTCAAAATTAAATGATTAACATAAAGAAAAATTATCAATAACTTAACCTCAACCACAATCTGGTACATGTTTGCATCTACTTCACTTTTTTTGAAGCCCTGTATGGTGAAATAGTTGTCTATTCAAGTGTACTGAGCACAAGGTACTTGTTTCAACCCATACAATGTTCTTTTGAGCCTACACACATGTGACTCGTTGGTGAAGATATTGAAACCTTTAAGTTTCTCTATGTACACCTCTTCCTCCATGATCCCATTGAGAAACACAATTTTCACATCCATCTGATGAATGCGCTAGCCCATCTCGCTAAGAGTGCAAGTATGGATCTTATGGAAGAGTAACTTGCGACAGGTGCAAAGGTCTCATCATAATCTATCCCCTCGATCTGTGAGAAACCCCAGGCCAAAAATCTGGCCTTGTATTTCTCCACACTCCCATCAACAGCTTGCTTTACCTTGTAAATCCATCTTGAACCTACCACTGATTTGTCGACCGGCCTTGGGACTATCTCCCATGCACTATTCTTGACAATGACATCATAATCCTCCACCATTGCATCAACCCAAGTAGGTTGCTGCACTGCTTCCTGAAATGAAGATGGTTTAGTCACAATAAATTTGCTCATAAGAGCCATGTGTCTAGTAAATTGGCTAGGAGATTGTCTTTGTCTGCGCTATGAAGTAGGGGCTCCTACATTCTGTGCAGCATCAAGTCTCAGCTTATCAGCTTTTGTGGTGCACCTTCTTCCATTTTTGATGGATGGCTCTGCATGAGTGATTTCCTCCACTCCATGAACCATGTGGCGGATCCACATCTTGAGACTCATCTTTGGGAACCAGAAGTTCCTCCTCTGCATGAAAGTCCAGCTCCCTCTCAAGGGATAACCACATGGCTTTACTCTCATCAAATTTTATATCCCATTGCACAACAGTCATTCTGTTTTTTGGAAAATACACATGATAGCTATGGGGTGTTTCTATGTACCCCACAAAAATTCCAACTTCAACAGTCGGTTCTAGCTTTTTCTAGGCATCCTTGGTCACATGCACATAAACAAATGAGCCAAAAATCTTAAAGTGTGAAACATCAGGTTTCTTACCAGTGAAAGCCTCTTCAGGTGTACTCATACCAAGTGCTCTATCAGGACAACAATTCTACACATAAACTGCAATGTTGCATGCTTCTGCCCACAAATGCATTGGTAGGCCATGATCATGCAACATCGCTCGTGTTGCACCCATGATCGTTCTATTATTCCTCTCTGTGACCCCCTTTTGCTGTGGGTTATGAGGCGCTATGATTTCTCTTTGAATTCCTTCTTTGTTGCAAAATTTATTGAATTCGATAGAGATGTATTCTCCACAATTATCACTCCTAAGAGCCTTCACTTGCCTCCCCGAATATTTCTCCACCAATTCCTTAAACTCACAGAACTTAGAGAACGCTTGATCTTTCTTCTGCATGAAGAATATCCAAAATTTACAAGAAAATTCATCAATAAAGATTACATAGTACTTATGTTTTGATGTTGAAGAAACCGAGATGGTCCACACATGTTTATGTGAACTCTCTCAAATATCCCCGAAGCTCGGTTCTCCTTCTCATGAAAGGTGGATTTTACATACTTCCCCATGGTGCAACCCTTGCACTGATCTAACTGAGCAAGTGTTCCCATTGGAAGTCCAGTAGAAATTTTCTCATGAATTTCAAGGCTCCATGATGAAGATGGCCCAATCGCTTGTGCCATAATTCGCCCTCATCCCAGATCACCACTTTTTCTTCCTTTCCCATCATGGCAGTGCATCCATCTACCTCCATCTTGTAGATATTATTATCTCGAATCCATATCCTCTTGGCTTGACCCATTTTTATGTCGCAGGAAATATTTTCCATCACTAAAAACAACTTCATAGCCTCTGTCCTCCAACATTGCGACGAAGACCAAATTTTTCTTCTGACTTGGTACATCCGTTACATATTTTAATTGAAATGGCTTACTTGAATCCCTCTGAAAGGTAATGGTACCAATCCCGGTAGCACTATACCATTTGTCGTCACCCATCTCAATATGCATCTGGAGATCTTTATTTTCCAAGTCACTAAAAAGTTCCTTATCTCCCGTCATGTGAAAGGAAGCACCACTATCCAAATACCACACCGATCCCAATGCACTTGACACCATGCATGTGATCAAAGAGAATTCAAGCTCAAATTACGAGGAAAGGGCCTCATCAACTGTAGATACAGAAGCCTTCTTGTTCTTCTTCTTTTGTGGATAGTTAGTAGAAAAATTCCCATGTTCATGACAGTGAAAACACTTCGCCTTGGACATGTCTTGCTTCTTGCCTTTAGACTCAGATTTAGAATAGAATTTCGTCCCCTTCCCCTTCTTCGCCTTTGCTACCAAAGCACAATCCTCTTCATCATCATGCTTAGATGAAGAGCCATCTATGGTGTTCCATCTGAACTCTTCCTGCACAAAATTCGACCACAATTATTCCAAATCTGGCAATTTTTCCTGTCCATTGACAGAGTCTTCATAACTCTGCCAACTCTCAGGAGTTCCTAGGGGAGCCAAACTCACCAAATCATCATCAGCGACTATTATTCCCACACTCCCTAGTTCATCCCAAAATTGGACAAACTTTGTGAGATATTTTGGAATGGTGTCGCCCTTTTCCATTTTGATCTTCCTGATTTTATCTTTGAGCAACAATTTCCTATGGTCGTTGCTGCTTTGGACTAGATCCATCAAAGCCTTCCACATTTCATATGGTGTGTATTTCCCATGGAGGCTTGTGACAATGTAGTCTCGTACTCCCTCCAACATGATCCTCCTCGCCTTTGCCACTTTCTTTTGCGATGCATTAATATTGGCAACATCTGTAGCAACTGGCTTAGGAACATCTTTTTCAATTAATTCCTTCAAGCCATTGTCTTCAAGTACTACCTCCATCCTATCCTTCCAATCAATTTAGTTTGAGCTACCCTCGAGTGCATACTCTAACCTCAAGCCATTGAAATCCATGTTTATCTTGAATCAGATGTAGCACCAAGAAAGTCTTTCTACAAATTCGAATTCTATCCAGTCACAAACTTAGCTCCTGCTTTACTTCTGCAATTTTTTTTACTCTGATACCATGTATAAATTATACAACAAGGATGTATATCTTGGATTCAATTGATCTAACAATTTACTAAAGTTAAACACTGAATCGCTTCTACAAATCTTTTGTGGAATTAAAAACACAATCGCCAATCACATGAACATGAAGAAGAATCAAATCACACATAACACAGATAATTTCTTGGGGAAAGCTTACAACTAAAAACCCCACTATCTATTATATATTAAGCATGGATCATAAAAAAATACAATGTAATTCTCTTCTCACAAGAGCCTCCAACATTCAGCTATTTGTCTCACACTATCCTCAAAGAAAACTGACCAATACTTAGTCAATTTCCAGCCTCCTGACAACCTTCCTTTCTTGCACAACCCTTGATGGTCAAGATCCCTAAAATATAGGAATTATTGTCTACCTTGACTACGCAAGTATCATGGTCACTCCAATGGGTGGTTGGTTGCATGTTTGCAAGCCAATAATGTCACAACTAATAGTCAACTTCCCTTTCATGTAGAAGTCAATTGGGTCTCCACTGGATCTGACATGCATGTAGATAATAATAGTAAATCCTCAGTTGCATGTCAAATCACTTCATGTGAATTAATTAATGTTTAATTCACTTGATCTTTCACTACTTCTATCTTCAATTACAACTAGCACAACTGAGTTTGACTCACTTAACTGAGTTAAACTACTTACAACTTGCACAAACTCATGCACCATTGCACTTCGAACTCTGTTACAACTAGAATTACTCTGCATGTCCCACCAACCAACCCCTAACTCGAAATTCACTAGATAAACAAATTTTACACTTCAGTTAACTATTTCAAGTCCACATTGAGAATATATTACAGTTTAATGTCCATCTAAATTAAGGGATAATAAAAAGATACATGCACCCAAAAATAACATTGTGGGCCCCACCCTAGTTTAGGTGCTTAGTGCACTAGGCGTGGGTGCTGAATCTTCTTGTTGAATCTCAAAACAATTTTTGTAAACATTGTATGACAAGGTGGGAGTTACAGTGTACCTTTAGCAACCTATACCCTTCTCTAGCAGCAAATTGGAAGCCTTTCTCTAGGGCAGGAAATGTTTTCAAATAATTATTTTGATGCCATGAGAGAATGCATATACATGAAAAGTGCAGTAATTCTCATCTCGAAAAATGCCTCAATAGCTCGTCGCACCCTGGTTCCCCTTCAATGCCTTGATAAAGCTTAATATCCTAAAACCTGACAAAGGAGGTGTGAAAATATTGTTACCAATAGACTTTAATCCAAGCTACAGATAGGATTAGGGGATGAGCATGGAAGAGTGTATATCTATGTTTTCTAAAATGTAATCCTCGGACTCATCAAATGACCAATCATCCTTTGTAAAAGAGGATGTGAAAATCATATCTATAATGTTTTGGAGGATGGTTTCTTGTAAAAAGAAAACACTCCTCTTTTTTGTATCATGTTGGAGTCATGTGATTTGGCATATTGGCATATCAAATGAAAAAGCAACATCAAAACCACTTTGGAATCCTAGGATCTAGCCCTCCTGGATTCAGAGAGGGATCTCTCTATATGTTTTTTCAAAGGATATATACTTGAAGCTTATGATATGATATTAGGCTAGTTATGGAGCACAAGGGATTTGTTTTTTTTTGGTTGGGAATCATTAAATGAGAAGGTCATGTGAAATGAAGAAGGAAATAAGTGGAAGGATGTTTCAGCATGGTAAGATAGGTCAAAAAACAGTGCTAAACCATTGGGCTATGGATTCATAAAAGTGTTTACTTGCACAACAACTATTCAAGGGTTTTCAAAGGGCAAGTCATATATATCAAAAGATATTTTAAGTTGATTTTGTGGTATGAAACGTTAAGGAGTGAGGTGAAAGAAGCAACATGTAAGAAAACAAAGGGTAGCCTAAGATCAGGTAAGGACTTTTAACCTATCCTGCTTTTGACATACTCTTAAGAATAAAGCATTTAAGATAGACATAAAAAGTCACCTAAGATCAGGAAAGGACTTTTAACCTATCCTGATTTTGGCACACTATTAAGGGAAATCTTCAAAACAACTGTTTAATACTAAACAAGGGACATGGATAACCATAAACTTTCTTGATTAAGAATCTACTTAGCATGCAATTAAAATATCATTCAAGAACAACATCTCAAGTTCTACTCAGCAAGATATGGGCTCACCAACATTCATTGACTGGTTATACTCTATTGAAATCATTCCCAAACACACATTTAGAAGAAAACATAAAGATAAATATTATCAGTGAGATCTAAGGTACTTTGCAGTAAATCCTACTCTATATTTGCAGTTCTTTATCAGAGAAAATGGACAGTATGGAAACATAAGGAAAATAACAATTACAGTAAAAAAAATCATCACTAATGATTTAGCTCAGGATCCAGTGAATCTGCTTGTCTATTGATGTGAAAAACCAGTTACATACTTTGAGTCCAATAGCTCTTTTACAGTCCAATGCTTTTCTTCCCAACCTACTATATTACAACTACTTAGAAACTCTTACTCAATAACAGTTCAACAATTAACAATTTTCCAACCCTTTAAAATGAATTTTCTATGAATACTTATAGGTGAATGAGGAAGAGTGCTTCAGAAATGGTAATAAATATTAATTAAGACATAGTGGGATAGGTATTGAATGCCCATTCTACTTAATAATCATAGCAATAACTGATGGTACCCTTTCAGTAGTTTTTCCTGTCTTTGAGGCATATTTGGTAGCCAGGGTAATAACTCCGAAGTGTGTTCTTTGAAGATAATTGTGGCTGAAGTACTCTGTTTGACCTCTATGACAAGTAAACTGTCATTTTTTGGGTTTTGCAGCCCCATGACAGTGTAATAACTGTTTTGATAGTTTTAAAGAGTTTCTCCCATTAGAATGGTTGTCATGGTGTCTTGGAAATGAGAAGTAGACTTCAGGTGTCCCTTTGGACCTTTGGAGAAATAAATATTTCAATGATCTGGAATTCTGAAGTCATCTCTCGCTGATTTTTCTTTGACTTTATCTCTTCAAACACTGATATTTAGCTTTAAATTGGGTTTTTGTCTTTATCCTTAACTTTTTGGTTAAGCCTTTGATCTTTGGATTTATGCTTTATCCTTTAACTTTCATTGATCTTCTTAGTTTTCCTTTGTGTACAGGTGACTGCGCCGGAGGGTTTGTTGTGTAACCAATGCTCATGACGCATTGATTTAAAACTTGGAAATTCGACCCTTATGTCCCATTTCTGCACTGAATTTCAGCCACAGAGGATCGTCATCCTTGGCCTCTGCAACTAAATTTCTGTGGGACGGCTCTTTATCTTAGGACCACCATTAAACCTACAAAAAACACAAACTGTTAAAATAAAACCTGCGATGGGGGATAAAACTGCTTTAGAGGGTTCAGCGGGGTTACGAAGTAGTGAGGAGGCAAGGTGAATGCAGCAGGGAAGGGTTTCATGGCACAAAACCATGAAAACCAGGGTCAAAACTGAGTCTGGCACGAAGAACTAGAAAAATGGTTTTAGGGAATAACGGAGGTGGTATTCACACGGGGCAAAGGCGGTAAATGGTATTGGGCCAAATGAATGCGATACACGCCAATGGTTGACACGTATGCTCCTGAAAACTGCCTATTTCACGTTCAAAGTGCACGGAGGGAGGTTGGGAAAAAATGGACACAAAACAAGATCTGGGCCGCTAGATCTGGGGGGTGCAGATCTACGGTTGAGAATGAGCACGGAGGAATGAGAGTAGCATGGCGGGAAGAGATGGTGGGGCCGAGCTAATGCATGCCCTGGGAGAAAAAACAACCTTTTTCATGTTGAAAATGGGTTTTAGAGCGTTATGGAGGAATGGGTGAGAAAATGCCTGTGGGCCATTGGATCTGGGGGGAGGGCCAGATCAAGGTGGAGATTCGAAGGAAACATGGTGGAAAGGCCCCAGCGTGGTCAGGTGGGACCAGCAGGGTTATAAGGGAAAATGAACGAAAAATGTGTATTGCGGGGGCACTTGAGGTACAGACGAATTTGTGGGCCCGGTGCCTCCACAGTAAATCTGTACTGTTGGATCAAGATCTACTATGGTCAACGTGTCAACTGCGGGGGCAATCAAAAGGTTATTCTGTGTGTTTATTGTGGCTGTGGGTGAACAAAAGGGGAATCAATGCGGGCCGTCAAATCTGTGAGATGGATGGCGGAGATCAATTTCATAGGATCGGCAATCGGCAAAGGAGAAGGTCCAGGGAGGAAGAATTTATAAGTTGCGATGGCCGATGGCCAATGGGGAGAAACAAGAGCGATGGACAGAGGACCATCGGATCGAGATCGAGATCAATGGTGGAGATGTGATTGATGGAGGATGGAAGTGGGGGCTAGGAAAGGGTGATGCGCTAATGCGATGGAGCGGGAGCCGTTGGATTAGGGACAAGATCAACGGTGGGTATTAAATCGAAGGATCGCATCGGTGGAGAAAAGGAAAGTAGAAGGGAAAAGGGTGAATCCTGATGCGATGGAGGGGCGCGATGGTCGTTGGATCGTGGGAGAAATGGATGGTCTAGATCTACTCAGGGATCGTCCATCAACGGAAAAAAGTGCAAGGGGAAAAAGGAAACGGGGACTTGTGATTTGTGATGGGCGATCAAGCACGTACCGTTCGATCTTATGAGATCAACGGCTTAGATCACATTGGAGGGGGAAACCATCGCACGGAGGAAATAATGAAGAAATGAATGAAAAGGGGCGGAAGCGAAGTTCGATAGCATGAAAGGGACTAAAGACTTGAGCTGACGGTCGCGGGACCCGGTTACATGGAAGAAGGGGTTGAGGACTTAAGCCCACAGGGGCTTAAGTCTGACTTAATGAAAAAAAGTGACTTTTTAGGCTGAAAAGGGGCTTTTTAAGGGTTTTTAAAGGTTTCGATAGACATGAAAAAGGGATTTTAAACCTTATAAGAGGGATTTTACAAGGTTTAAAGGGAATTTGAATGAAATGAGGGATTTTTCAAAGGGGAAAAAGATGGAACATGAGTCTGAAAATAGTTTTCTTCATGATAACAGTACGACTTTTGTGAATATGGATCCCCTTGGTCAAATGGACCCAGCAAGGCTTCAAGAAGCCACAAATTTGCATGAAATCTATTTTTTGAAGACTAAAGACCTTTTTTAGCCATCTTTGCATATGTCAAAAATTCTGCATGGCTAATAGTGGCTCCAACTTGGGGATGGTAGCTCCTTGGAGGTGTCAAGAACCTCAGAAACTTTATCTCTGGAATGTAGATCTGTGCTTTATACTTGACAACCTTTTCTCCTTTGATCATGCTGCTTGAAAAAATGATCAGTATTACATCAAACAGAATAATTCATTCCCCAAACAACTACCTACACCACCTACTTTCCTAATATTTTTTCTTCATAATGTGCACTTGGACTTGCAATCCTTTGACATCAACATTTTATTCTTTTGAAAACAGGAAAACTAATCTAAATCTACCCTTATAACTTCCATGATTTCAGATTAAGCAGTTGAACTCATCAACTTCTCTACCTAACTACTATCTGTCAGGATTAAACTGTCTGACAGACTTCATTCTCTACATTCTAAAGTAGAAATTGAAAACAAAAGCAAACCAGGATTAAGCTGTCTGATTCGCTGTGATGGCTATGACATCAAACAAACTGTTCATAGACCTTTATTTGCATAAAAGTAACAAAAATTGGAAGGCTTAAGATATGAAAACAATGAGAGTCCTTCCTTCTTACTTTCAGCTATGATTTTGATCTTTTTTGAGCTGTCTTCTTCTTCTTTACCTGGTTCAAGTTTTCAACATTTTAGAACCAGTCTTCTTTTTATCTTTAGCCCAGGTTTTGATCTGATTAGAGCCATTCTTTTCTTTTGATTCTTTGGTTCAGATTTTGAGCATGTTTGAACCATTCTTCTCTATCCTAATATAATCTATTGATAAGCCAAGATTAAACAGTTTGGCAAATCTTCTTCACTAACCTACCAACAGTAAATTGAAATCTATCTAGTCATGATTAGGTTGTATGACTAGACAACAGTGCTCCTTCAAGTAGTGGCATTTAGGCTTGCACACTTTCAGACTTCTTTCTTTTTTGGTATGGGGCTATACCTTTCTTCTTTTTCTAATCTGCCCTCTTTTTATTTTCTATTATTTTTGTATTTTTTCTTTTCTTTTCAACTTCAAAGCAGAAAACAAAAAACTAGCTACATGCTCACAGGCTGAGCTTTATTGACATTCCTACCTACTCTAATATAACTCTGAAATATTTACATGTTTAGCTTATAAATTGTCTTTTCCAATACATCCAATCAATCAGATGGTTCCATGACTGGTCTTTTCTCATCTCTTTGAGCATGCTAGATAAACAGGGCCACTCCCATCTCAATTTTTCTTTAGCAGCAGTGCTAAAAAAATTTGTTGCATTTCGTGATACACTGCTTCTAACAACCTTTATCCCTTCTTCAAATATCTTCAAGAAATGAGCATAGGGATCTTGAAATAATGCCTGGTTATGAATATTTGGAAGATAGGTTTTAACCAGACTTAATTTTTTCTCCACTGGATCAAGCTTAAGATTCTTTTGAGAAAGAAAATCTTCCTCATCTTCATTGTGATCTGAACTAGAGCACTCATCATATATTACAGTGTTATCTTCTTTTAGTCCTGGTATGTTCTGACTCAGTGGACTGAACTCTATGAAGAGGTCACTATATTCTTGAGTAGGGGTTTCTTTGATTACCTCAACCCTTTCAGGAGAAGGTTATTTATATTCATCATGCTCAAGAAATTCTCCATTGTTTTCCTCCTCAACCTTTGAGCTGAAAGAATGTTGATTCCCAATCACATGAAAACTGTTACTGATGAGTTGTAATGAAGGAGAGCAAGGATTCAAAGATTCTTCGCCCTCTTCTGCACTTTTAAAGCTTTCTTCATCAGTATCATAAATAGCCTGCTTTGGCTCATTACTTCGTTGGATTTGATGGAACTGATCTTCCTCCCATAAATCTAATAATGATGGTCCTGCAAGATCAACTTCTGTTTGGATAAAATCATCATCAGAAAGATCAAAATTAGGAAAATCATTAATGTAAGTAATGTCACCAATCAAACATACTGGATTATCAACAGTTCTTTCTTTGTTCTAATCTATAAGAGAACTTTCTAAATTTTTACAAAAAAGTTGATTAGGTGAATGGGAAAGAGGGTTTGTCTTATAAAAAATTTCAGAGACTCGTTGTTTATTGATAATCTTATAGATTAATTCTTCTGACAAAGGGGAAGATGTTTTTGTTTTTCTTTGAGCAGAAGTACAGCAGTTTTCTTTCCCTTGTGTTAACTGGTTTTGAGGCTGGATGTCTTCTTGAACCTCTTCTAGTGAATCCGTACTTGTGCTTGCAAGAAAACATTGAGGATTTTCTGTTTTTTCCTCATCTACTTCTGTTTTAAAAAACTCCCCATGATTGTTATGATACTCAATTTGAATACAAGGTTCATGAGTTGTTTCTTCTACAGTATCAGGATGCCACTCTTCTTGTGTAATCTGAAATGAGTTGTAACATAGAGGGAAAGCCCCTATATGTGCTGGTTCTCCTTCCACATCAGATTCTGCATTTTCTAAATGGCTACTTGTTTCCTCAAAGCACTTCTCACTATTAGTATTTTCCATTTGTTCATAAAGATCACTTAACAGTAAAACACAAGCTACAGGTAGGCAATCAGGAATTTCTTGACGACCTTCCTCATCATCTTCTATAAATTTTTGCTCATCGTCTAGGTCTTGTAGTGGTTGAGTTTGTTCTTGATTTGGAAAAAACATGGGCTACTCTATATCATCAACATTCAAATTAGCCTCACCTAGAAGGGATGATGAATCATTATTTATGCTGGCATGGATATCTTGAGGAATGTCCTTTATTCCTTGATTGATTTCCTCCTCAATTGATTCATACAGGTTCTTGTGATAGTTAGGATGCATATGAAATTCTTGAATGACTGTTAACAGGTCTTTAGGATGCATATTAACCAAATACTCATCAATATCTAACAGGTATTGTATGATGTTCTGAGATAGATCACAACAATTTACACTCCATGGTAAAGATGAAGGGTTATCTCTATATTCTTCATAAAATACTCTGTGCATGTCTCTTAAAGAAAATAATCTCTTAGGTTCTAACCATTTGTACCAATCCCTTGCCTTTCCTTCTAATGTTAACATGAACATTTTCATAAGGTAGTCTTCATGCCATTCAATCTTTATCTTCCATACATGTATATGAAATTTGATGAGATGTAACAATGGGTCCTCAAACTTTCACCTTGAAAAACAGGAAGGTTATCATCCCAAAACACCTGGGGCATCTTATGTGGGAACCCAGGGATATGATCTCTACTCATTGGGGCATATCTTCGTTGTATCCTTGGAATCATGTTTGTAAATCAGAAAAGATGTCACTGTGTCTATTCAACTAGTTCAGAGTCTTATACCAGTGGAGTCATTTGGTCTTTTGGGAGTTGTTGAGTCGCCAGGCGGAGGATTTCAAATGTTTTAAGATGAGTTGTTGTCCACCATCAGCAATTGAATAAGGCTGTTGTGGGTCTTCCGAACTCTTAAGGATATTTGAGATGAAATTTACTCAAAAGTTCCCCAGCGGAGTCGCTATTATGTGGGGTTCCTATGATTTGGCAGTTTGGCATACCAAATGACAAGGCAACATCAGAACCACTTTGGAATCCTAGGATCTAGCCCTCCTGGATTCAGAAAGGGATGCCTCTATATGTGCTTTCAAAGGATATATCTTTGAAGCTTGTGATATGATATTGGGTTGGTTATGGAGCACAAGGGATTTGTTTGTTTTATGTTGGGAATCATTAAATGAGAAGGTCATGTGAAGTGAAGAAGGAAACAAGTGGAAGGATGTTTCAGCATGGGAAGATAGGTCAAAAAATAGTTCTAAACCATTGGGATATGGATTCATAAAAGGGTTTACTTGCACAACAACTATTCAAGGGGTTTCAAAGGGAAAGTCATCTATATCAGAAGATGTTTTAAGTTGATTTTGTGGTATGAAACATCAAGGAGTGAGGTGAAAGAATAAACATGTAAGAAAAAAAAGAGTAGCCTAAGATCAGGTAAGGACTTTTAACCTATCCTTCTTTTGACATACTCTTAAGAATATAACATTTAATATAAACATAAAAATTCACCTAAGATCGGGTAAGGACTTTTAACCTATCCTAATTTTTGCACACTCTTCAGGGAAATCTTCAAAACAGCTGTTTAAGAATAAAAAAGGGATAGGGCTAACCATAAACTTCCTTGATTAAGAATATACTTAGCATGCAATGAAAAGATCATTCAAGAACAACATCTCAAGTTATAATCAGCAATATATGGGCTCACCAACATTCATTCACTGGTTATACTCTATTGAAATCATTCCCAAACACACATTTAGAAGAAAAAATAAAGATAAAGATTATCAGTGAGAGCTACAGTACTTTGTAGTAAATCCTACTCTATATTTGATGTTCTTTATCAAAGAAAATGGAGAGTACGGAAACATAAGAAAAATAACAATTACAGTAAGAAAAAAATCACCAATGATTTAGATCAGGATCCAGTGAATTTTCTTGTCTATTGATGTGAAAAATCGGTTACATGCTTTGAATCCAATAGCTCTTTTACAGTCCAATGGTTTGGTTACCAGCAAACTATATTACAACTACTCAAAAACTCTTACTGAATAACAGTTCAACAATTAACAATTTTCCAACCCTTTACAACGAATTTTCTGTGAATACTTATAGGTTAATGAGGAAGAGTGCTTCAGAAATGGTAATAAATATTAATTAAGACAAAGTGGGATAGGTATCGAATGCCCATTCTGCTTAATAATCATAGCAATAAATGATGGTACCATTTGAGTAGTTTTTCCTATCTTTGAGGCATATCTGATAGGCAGGGTAATAACTCCAAAGTGTGTTCTTTGAAGATAACTGTGGCTGAAGTACTCTTTTTGATATCTATGACAAGTAAACTGTCATTTTTTGGGTTTTGCAGCCCCATGACTGTGTAATAATTGTTTTGACAGTTTGAAAGAGTTTCTGCCATCAGGATGGTTGTCACGGTGTCTTGGAAAGGAGAAGTAGACTTCAGGTGTCCCTTTGGTCCTTTTGAGAAATAAATATTTTAATGATCTGGCATTCTGAAGTCATCTCTCGCTGATTTGTCTTTGAATTTATCACTTCAAACACTGATATTTAGCTTTAAATTGGGTTTTTGTATTTATTCTTAACTTGTTGGTTAAGCCTTTTATCTTCGGATTTATGATTTAACCTTTAACTTTCACTGATCTTCACAATTTTCCTTTGTGTACAGGTGGTTGCAGCGGAGGGTTTTCTGTGTAACCAATGCCCATGACGCATTGATTTAAAACTTGGAAATTCGACCCTTATGTCCCTTTTCTACACTGAATTTTGACCACATAGGATTATCATCCTCGACCTTTGCAACTAAATTGCTGTGGGACAGCTCTTTATCTTAGGACCACCATTAAACCTGCAAAAAAAAAAAACTGTTAAAATAAAACCTTCGATGGGGGATAAAACTGCTTCAAAGGGTTTAGCGGGGATTATGGAGCAGTGAGGAGGCAAGGTGAATGCAACGGGGAAGAGTTTCATGCCGCAAAACCATGAAAAATGGGGTCAAAACTGAGTCTGGCGCGAAGAACTGGAAAAATGGTTTCAAGGAATACCGGAGGTGGTATTCGTGCGGGCCAAAGGCGGTAAATGGTATTGGGCCAAATGAACGTGATACATGCCAATGGTTGACATGTATGCTCTTGAAAATTGCCTATTTCGCGTTCAAATTGCACGGAGGCAGGTGGGGAAAAAAATGGACGCGAAACTAGATCTAGGCCGTTAGATTCGAGGGGTGCAGATCTACGGTTGAGAATGAATGTGGAGGGATGAGAGTAGCACGTCGGGAAGAGATGGTGGGGCCGGGCTAATGTGTGCCTAAGGAGAAAAAACAACCTTTTTCGCATTGAAAATGGGTTTTAGAGCGTTATGGAGGAACGGGTGCGAAAATGCCTGTGGGTCGTTGGATCTGGGGGGAGGGCTAGATCAACGGTGGAGATTTGAAGGAAACACGGTGGAAAGGCCCTAGCGTGGTCGGGTGGGACCATCGGGGTTATAAGGGAAAATGAATGAAAAATGAGTATTGCGGGGGGCACTTGAGGTACGGACGAATTTGTGGGCCTGGTGCCTCTGCAATAAATCTGGACCGTTGGATCAAGATCTACTGTGGTCAACGAGTCAACTACGGGGGTACTCAAAAGGTTATTCTACGTGTTGATAGTGACTGCGGGTGAACAAAATGGGATCAATGCAGGCCGTCGAATCTGTGAGATGGACGAGGAAGATCCATTTTGGAGGATCGACAATTGATGAAGGAGAAGGTTCGGGAAGGAAGAATTTGGAAGCTGCGATGGCCGATGGCCAATGGGGAGAAACAAAAGAAATGGAAGGAGGACCGTTGGATCAGGATCGATATCCACGGTGGAGATGTGATCAGCGGAGGATGGAAGTGGGGGCGAGGAAAGGGAGATGCACCGATGCAATGGAGTGGGAGTCGTTGGATCAGGGACAAGATCAATGGTGGATATTAAATCGGGGGATTGCATGGGCGGAGAAAAGGAAAGTGGAAGAGAAAAGGGTGAGGCCCGATGTAATGGAGGGGCATGATGGCCGTCGGATCACGGGAGAAATGGAAGGTCTAGATATGCTTGGGGATCGACCATCTGCAGAAGAAAGTGCAAGGGGAAAAAGGAAACGGGGACTTGCGATTTACGATGGGCGATTAAGTGCAGACCATCCGATCTTATGAGATCGATGGCTCAGATCCCATCGGCGGGGAAACCCTCATGTGGAGGAAATAATGAAGAAATGAAGGAAAAGGGAAGGAAGCGAAGTCCGATAGCGCAAAAGGGACTAAAGACTTGAGCCGACGGTCATGGGACCTAGTTACATGGAAGAAGGGGCCGAGGACTTAAGCCCCCAAGGGCGTAAGTCTGACTTAATGAAAAAAAGTGATTTTTTAGGCGGAAAAGGGGTTTTTTAAGGGTTTTTAAAGGTTCTGATAGACATGAAGAAGGGATTTTAAACCTTATAAGTGGGATTTTACAAGGTTTAAAGGGAATTTGGATGAAATGAGGGATTTTTCAAAGGGGAAAATGATGGAACATGATTCTGAAAATAATTTTCTTCATGATAACAGTGGGGCTTTTCTAAAGATGGATCCCCTTGGTCAAATGGACCCAGCAAGGCTTCAAGAAGCCACAGATTTGCATCAAATCTATTTTTTGAAGACTATAGACCTTTTTTAGCCATCTTTGCATATGTCAAAAATTATGGATGGCTAAAAGCGGCTCCAACTTGGGGATGGAAGCTCCTTGGAGGTGTCAAGAACCTCAGAAAATTTATCTCTGGAATGTAGATATGTGCTTTATCCTTGACAGCCTTTTCTCCTTTGATCATCTTGCTTGAAAAAATGATCAATATTACATCAAACAGAATAATTCATTCCCCAAACAACTACCTACACCACCTACTTTCTTAACATTTTTTCTTCATAAGGTGCACTTGGACTTGCAATCCTTTGACATCAACATTTTATTCTTTTGAAAATAGGAAAAACTAATCTAAATCTACCCTTATAACTTCCATGAGTTCAGATTAAGTAGTTGAACTCATCAGCTTCTCTACGTAACTACTATCTGTTAGGATTAAGCTGTCTGACAGACTTCATTCTCTACATTCTACAGTAGAAATTGAAAACACAGGCAATACAGGATTAAGCTGTCTGATTCGCTGTGATGTCTATGACATCAAACAAACTGTTTATAGACCTTTATTTTCAGAAAAGTAACAAAACTTGGAAGGCTTAAGATCTGAAAACAATGAGAGTCCTTCCTTCTTACCTTCAGCTGCGATTTTGATCTTTTTTGAGCTGTCTTCTTCTTCTTTACATGGTTCAAGTTTTTAGCATGTTAGAACCAATCTTCTTTGTATCTTTGGCTCAGGTTTTGATCTGATTAGAGGCACTCTTTTATTTTGATTATTTGGTTCATATTTTGAGCATGTTTGAACCATTATTCTCTATCCTAATCTAATCTACTAATAAGCCAAGATTAAACAGTTTGGAAAATCTTCTTCACTAACCTATCAGCAGTAAATTGAAATCTATCTAGTCATGATTAGGTTGTATGACTAGACAGCAGTGCTCTTTCAAGTAGTGGCATTTAGGCTTGCACACTTTCATAATTCTTTCTTTTTTGGTATGGGGTTGTACCTTTCTTCTTTTTCTAATCCACCCTCTTTTTCTTTTCTATTGTTTTTGTGTTTTTTCGCTTTTTTCAAATCAAAGCGGAAAACAAAAAACTAGCTACATGCTCACAGGCTGAGCTTTATTGACATTCCTACCTACCCTAATCTAACTCTGAAATATTTACAGTTTTAGCTGATGAATTTTATTTTCCAATACATCCATTCAATAAGATGGCTCCATGACTAGTCTTTTCTCATCTCTTTGAGCATGCTAGATAAACAGGGCCACTCCCATCTCACTTGTTCTTTAGCAGCAGTGCTAAAAAAATTTGTTGCATTTAGTCTACTTGCTTCTAACAACTTTGTTACCACATTAATTTGTCACCGTCAGAGTACCATTCCCAGTCCCGCAC